>ML799114.1:30330-42810 GCA_009831015.1 Picea engelmannii | reverse complement strand
TATTATTGTACTGTATTTCCTTGTTTGTTGGCAGGTTTCCGACCGACTGTTCCTTGTTCCCTACACACACTCGACAAAGTATTTCAGCTATCACCCTGTTCTAACTTCATACTTTGGGGGGCTCTCTGTTACACATTATTTTCTTCATCCCTATGACTGTTAATGATGTAAAACTATCTGTTGCCTTCAGAGGGGTCAGTGGCCTGAGTTCCTGAAGAGAGGAGGGAGAAGAACTTTTCCTGAGAAAAGAAGTTGCATTTTCCTGTGTAAAAACCTTATAAAAAAGGAAGTTCGCAGGCTGCCTATGTATTAGGGTGCGAGAATGCCTGATTCTCACAGGCTGCATCATAGCTAGGGTGCGAACAATTCGTAGGTTGCACTATAAGTAGGGTGCGAGAATGCTTACACATGGGAAAAATGAGTGTTTTCTCGAATCTTTTAGAAGGAGAAACTTCCATGGTGAGGTGGCATCCGAATGGTTTGGATCTTACTCGCTTTCATGATTTCGTGGGATCATCCTAACCTCCTCACCTTATCTTCTTCAACTTATAAAAGGAGAGGAGCTCTCATGGAGAAGGGGTTCTTGAGCTTGTAGCTTTGGTTGGCTTGGAATTATTAGCTTGGTTGGAGTGGCTTTGAGATTTGCCTTTGTCAAGATAGATTGTGAATATTATCAAATCTATGCTCTCAAAATTCTTGGAGTGAAAGTGTGTGGGGAACGAAGGACAGTTGGAAGGGACCTTACGACATCAAGGCCATGGTTGTAATCTCTCTTTCACATTTAATATGATACAGTAATATGATTCTTTCCTATAAAGCTTGTTGTTTTTTATTGTATGATTCCTTGATCACATACATAGGTTTATATTGAGTTTATGCTATTACTATCACTTTGGTTGGTTGCATTCTTTTGAAGGATCATCATGGTATGAGCATTGGAACGGAGCTAGGATGGGGATGGCGAGAGAAAGAAACATTTAAATGGTATGTCACTCATCCCTCTTTAGTTAATAAATTCAATATCTAAAACTTAAGGAAAGCGTCATGTCCTGTCCTGTTTTGTTCTAGATCTAGGTGGATCTAGGGAGATCAGTTAGTTTCCGCACCTACCGATTAGTCTGATAACACTAACCCCGGAAGATGAAAATTCAAAAGGTTTGTCGGCCCCGATGGGGGTAGTTGATACGTCAACTTCTCGGGGGCGTAAATTTTGCATAGGATCTCTGTTTGGGGCGCTCGATACACCGTTGGAAAGGCCTAACCGAGAAGAATGCCTTTCTACTAGCCCAGATCAATGCCATTGGCAGTCAGTTGGGCCCCAAATCCCCAAAAAACGTCATTTATGGCCTCAAAACGGCCCTGAAAGTTTGGAACCTCGGGTGTGGTGTGTTGCATGTCATTCCCTTGAGAACCATCTTCTTCCATGTTTCTTTCGTGAAATACATTTCCATGGTTTTGTAATTTGTGGTGATTGGCCCCAATGTAGTAAGCCACTGTACTCCTAGGATGATGTTGGTGTCTAGGAGGTCCATCACATAGAAATCTTGTGCTAAATCATGTCTGCCCAAGGTAAGTTTCATCCCTAGGATGTACCTATCACAAGGCATGGTGCGTCCACCTGCTACCTCCACATGAAATCCCTCAAATTCTACTGTCGGTATGTGCCTTCTTTGCAATAATGTAGAGTCAATGAAGTTGTGTGACGCACCTCCATCAATGAGAATTGAGACCTTCTGCCCTTGTAGCACTCATCTCATCCTGAAGGTGTTGAATTTAGGTACCCCACTGATGGATGCAATGGTCACCTTCTCATCTGTTGTAGGGCCACGAATAGCATCCTCCTCTTCTGTCTGTCCTGGGTTTTTGGCCTCCATGTTCTGTAGGTGGTCGAAATCTTCACCCTCCTCATCATCTGAGATCACCTCAATGTAGTGGGATTTTCCCTTACCCATGCGATTTGTAGAAATTTTAATATAAATTATGCATTGCCTAGATTCTCCTCATCTAACAATTATATGCCACTATTAAATACATAATCGCTTCTACCATTTTCTTACGGAATTTAAAACATGATCGCCAATTGCAATATATCAAGAAGAAAGATCAATCGCACATAACACAGATGTTTTACCGGGAAAGTCTAAAGTTCAAAACCCCACTATCATATATTATGTATATTTCATGGATTATGAAACAATATCATACAAAACTCTAATCCAAGAGCTCTCAGTACAATATACAATCGTCTCACACTGTCATACAAAAATCAACAAATTCATGTGTCGATTCTCTGCCTCCAGATAGCCTGCCTCCTCTGCGTAATCCCTGTTAATGGAAAACCTGCAAATGATTCAAATTCCTCTTTCCTAGGCTGCACATTTCTCATTGTCACATCCACTGTGTGTGTGATTGCATGAGTTCACTTCACTCAAATCACAACTGATAGCCAAACTGTCCCTTTCACCTGTTATCTCAACTAGGTCTCCATTGGATCTCACATGCATGTAGTTAACAATGTTAAATCTTCAGTTGCATGTGAGATCATTGATTGTGAATTAATTAATAATTAATTCACTGAAATCTCACTAGTGTAAGTTCATTTACAACTAGTACAACTGAGCTTAACTCACTTAACTGAGTTAAACTACTTCATAACTCACATAACTACACTTATAACTCTTTTACAACTTCGAATCACTCAGTTACAACTAATTCGACTTGCATGTCCCACCAATCAACCTTTTAACTCGAATTTCCTATAGCTAACTTATTTTCCACTTTAGTTAACTATTTCCAAGTGCTCATTGAGAATAGATTAATATTTATTGTCCAACTATTATTAAGGGATAATAATAGTCGACATACATCTATAAATAGAATTTGGTCACCATATATAAATAGACATGATCTATAAATAGAATTTGCTCATCATCTAAAAATATACTTCCACCTAAAAATAGCTTGAGGCTCCATCCTGGTGTAGGTGCATAATTTTCACTAGGATCTTCTTGTTGAATCTCAACACTCCCTCTCAACAAGAAAGGGATTATCCTTCACCCTGATCCTATCTCTATGGTATTCGAATTTTCTCCTAGTGAGCGCCTTCGTTAGAATGTCTGCATCCTGATCTTTCGTAGGAATGTACTGAAGCAACATGATCTTCCTCTGCACACAATATCTAATATGATGATACCGGGTATCTATATGCTTAGATCTGTCATGAAACACAGGATTAATCGAGAGTTTAGTGCAACTCTGATTATCACAATGAATCATTGTCGGATCTAAATGAGAACCAAACAAAACAACCAAGATCTTTCTCATCTAGAAAGCCTCACATGCAGCTTGACTCACTGCCATGTATTCCACTTCCGCTGAACTGAGTGCCATGGATCTTTGTTTCCTACTGTACCAAGAAACAATTGTAGATCCGATACTAAAGATCCCCCCTGATGTTCTCTTTCTGTCCATTGGGTTGCTCGCCCAATCTGCATCCATGAAGCCATGCAACTTCACCTCATCTGTCTGTCTGTACCATAATCCATACTCAGATGTGCCCCTCGGGTATCTCAGGACATGCTTGCCTGCCTTCCAAAAGATCTTGGTAGGCTTAACCATCGCTTGACTCAGCTGGTTAACCGCATAGCAAATGTTCGGTCTTGTGTTCACTAAATACATTAGCGAACCCACTAATTATTGATAGACAGTAGCATCCACTACCTCTCCAGAAGTAGCATCCTCTTTCCTCCATTTTCTTGGAAGAGGAGTATCCATGGGTTTGCAACCCTCCATGTGAAACTTACCCAGTATCTCCCTTACATACTTGCCTTGAGAAACAAAAAGTTCACCATCTCCCTGCCATATTTCCAATCCAAGGAAATAATGAAGGAGACCCATATCCTTCATCTTAAACTCCTTTGCAAGGTCCTCCTTGCATGAGTGTATCAACTACTCATCACCAGTCAATATTAAATCATCAACATAAAGAAAAATGATTAAAATCTTACCCTCCACCACAACTTGGTATAGGTTTGCATCTGCTTCACTTTTGGTGAAGCCCAGTCCGGTGAAATAGCTGTCTATCCGAGTGTACCAAGCATGAGGTGCTTGCTTCAGTCCATACAACGCTCTTTTGAGTCGGCACACATGTGACTCATTACTGAAGATCTCAAATCCTTCAGGCTACTCTATGTACACTTCTTCCTTAATGATTCCATTGAGAAACATAGTTTTTACATCCATCTGATGAATGCGTCAGCCCATCTGCGTTGAGAGTGCACAGATGGATCTTATGGAAGAATGTCATGCGACAGGTGCAAAGGTTTCTTCATAATCTATGTCCTCGATCTATGAGAAGCCCCGGGACACAAATATGGCCTTGTATTTCTCCACACTCCCATCAACAACTTGCTTTACCTTTTAGATCCATCTTGAACATACCATTGATTTGTCGACCAGTCTTGGGACAATTTCCCATGCACTGTTTTTGGCAATGGAGTCATACTCCTCCACCATTGCATCTACCCAAGTGGGGTCCTGCACTGCTTCCTAAAAGGAAGATGGTTCAGTCACAATACATTTTCTCATGAGATCCATGTATCCAGTAAATCGATCAGGAGATTGTCTCTGTCTACGTTGTGAAGTAGGGGATCCTACATTCTGTGCAGCATCTAGTCTCAATCCATCAACTTCTATGGTGCGCTTTTTTCCATTTATGATGGATGGCTCTACTTGAGTGGCTTCCTCCACTCCATGAACCTCCTCATGTGGCTGATCCACATCTTGGGACTCATCTTTGGGAACCAGCAGTTCCTCCTCCACATGCAAGTCTAGCTCCCTCTCAAGGGACAACCGCATGGCTTTCCCCTCATCAAATTTAATATCCTGTCGCATAAAATTCATCTTACTGTTAGGAAAATACACACGATAATTATGGGGTGTTTCAGTGTACCCCACAAATATCCCAACTTCAGTAGTCGGCTCCATCTTCTTCCTAGCGTTCTTGGTCACATGCACATAAACAGATGAGCCAAAAATCTTAAAATGAGAAACATCAGGTTTCTTACCAGTGAAAGCTTCTTCAGGTGTACTCATGCCAAGTACTCTATGAGGACAACGGTTTTACACATAAACCGCAGTGTTTCATGCTTCCACCCACAAATGCATTGGTAGGCCCTGATCATGCAACATCACTCATGTTGCACCCACGATCGTTATGTTCTTCCTCTCCGCAACCCCATTTTGTTGTGGGTTATAAGGCGCTATGAGTTCTCTTCGAATTGCTTCTTTGCTGAAAAAGTCTTTGAATTCATTAGAGATGTATTCTCCACCATTATTGCTCCTCAGAGCCTTCACTTGCTTCCCTGACTCTTTCTCCACCAATGCTTTAAACTCACAGAACTTTGAGAATGTTTGATCCTTCTTCTACATGAATAATATCCAACATTTATGAGAAAAGTCATCAACAAAAATAACATAATACTTATTTTTTTTGTTGAAGCAACCGAGAATGGTCCACACACGTCTGTGTGAACTCTCTCCAGGATCACTGAAGCATGGTTCTCCTTTTCATGAAAGGTGGACTTTACATACTTCCCCATGGTGAAACCCTTGCATTGATCTAACTGAGCAAGTGTTCCCATTGGAAGTCTAGTAGATATTTGTTGCATGATTTTCAAGGCTCCATGATGAAGATGGCCCAATCGCTTGTGCCATAATTTTCCCTCATCCGGGCTCACCACTTTTTCTACCTTGTCGATTATGGCAGCAATACCATCTACCTCCAGCTTGTAGATATTCTTAACTCGAATCCCTATCTTCTTGACTTGACCCGTTGTTTTATGTCGTTGGAAATCTTTTACATCGCTGAAAACAACATCATAGCCTATGTCCTCACACATTGCGACTGAGACCAAGTTTTTCTTCAGACCTGGAACATGCATAACATATTTCAATTGAAATGGTTTACCTGACTCCCTCTGAAAGGTAATGGTACCAATTCCAATCACATTGTATTGTCCATCATCCTCCATCTCTATATGAATTTTGAGATCTTTCTCCTCCAAGTCACTAGAAAATTCCTTATCTCCCGTCATGTGGAAGGAAGCACCACTATCCAAATACCACACCGATCCCGATGCACTTGAATCCATGCATGCAATCAAGGAGAAGTCAAGTTCAAATTGTGAGGCAAGGGCCTCGCCAACTGCAACTCCAACGACCTTCTTGTTCTTCTTCTTCTGCGGACAGCTAGTAGTGAGATGCCCATGTTCGTGACAATGAAAACACTTCACTTTGGACAAATCCAACTTCTTGCCTTTAGACTCGTACTTTGAATGGAATTTATTCCCCTTCCCTTTCCTTTCCTTGGAAGCCAAAGCACAATCATCTTCATCATCATGCTTTGATGAAGATCCATCTCTAGTGTTCTGCTTGAACTCCTCCTGTGCTATATCCGACCATAGTCGTTCCCAATCTGGCAAATTTTCCCTTCCATTGACAGAGTCTTGATAACTGTGCCAGTTCTTGGGAAGTCCTAGGAGATCCAAGCTCATCAAATCATCATCAACGACTGTTATTCCCACACTCCCCATCTCATCCTGACATTGGACAAACTTCGTGAGATATTTTGGAATGGAGTCGCCCTTCTCCATCTTGATCTTCCTAAGTTTATCTTTGAGTGCCAATTTCCTATGGTCGCTGTTGTTTTGGAATAGATCCGTCAAAGTATTCCACATTGCATGTGGTGTGACTTTCCCATGGAGGTTTGAGACAATGTGGTCTCGTACTCTCTCCAACAGAATCCTCCTCGCCTTTGCCACTTTCTTTTGCCATGCATCAAGATTTGTAACGTTTGCAGCATTTAACTTAGGAACATCTTTGTCAATGAATTCCTTCAAGCCATTGTCTTCGAGTAATGCCTCCATCCTTTCCTTCCAAATAATGTAGTTTGATCTTCCCTCGAGCGCATACTCTAAACTCAAGCCATTGAAATCCATTTCGATCTTGAATCAGTTGTATCACCAAGAAAGTCTTTCTGCAAATTCGAATTCTATCCAATCACAAACTCAGCTTCTGTAATCTTCTGTGCTTTGATACCACGTAGAAATTTTAATACAAATTATGTATTACCTGGATTCTCCTGATCTAACAATTATATGCCACTATTAAATACATAATCACTTCTACAATTTTCTTACGGAATTTAAAACACGATCGCCAATTGCAATATATCAAGAAGAAAGATCAATCGCACATAACACAAATGTTTTACCGGGAAATAATAAAGCTAAAAACCCCACTATCATATATTATGTATATTTCATGGATCATGAAACAATATCATACAAAATTCTAATCCAAGAGCTCTCAGTACAATATACAATCGTCTCACATTGTCATACAAAAATCAACAAATTCATGTGCCAATTCTCTGCCTCCAGACATCCTGCCTCCTCTGCGCAATCCCTGTTAATGGAAAACCTGCAAATGATTTGAATTCCTCTTGCCTAGGTTTCCCATTTCTCATGGGCACATCCACTGTGTGTGTGATTGCTTGAGTGCACTTCACTCAAATCACAATTGATAGCCAAACTGTCCCTTTCACCTGTTATCTCAACTAGGTCTCCACTGGATCTGACATGCATGTAGTTAATAGTGGTAAATCTTCAGTTGCATGTGAGATCACTGGTTGTGAATTAATTAATAATTAATTCACTGAACTCTCACTAGTGTAATTTCAGTTACAACTAGTACAATTGAGCTTAACTCACTTAACTGAGTTAAACTACTTCACAACTCACATAACTACACTTATAACTCTGTTACAACTTCAAATCACTCAGTTACAACTAATTCGACTTGCATGTCCCACCAATCAACCTTTGAACTCAAATTTCTTATAGCTAACTGATTTGCCACTTCAGTTAACTATTTCCAAGTGCTCATTGAGAATAGATTAATATTTATTGTCCAACTATTATTAAGGGATAATAATAGTTGACATACACCTATACATAGAATTTGCTCACCATCTATAAATAGACATCATCTATAAATAGAATTTTCTCATCATCTAAAAATAGACTTCCACCTAAAAATAGCCTGAGGCTCCATCCTAGTGTAGGTGCATAATTTTCACTAGGATCTTCTTATTGAATCTCAACATGTTCTGTAGGTGGCTGAAATCTTCATCCTCCTCATCATCTGAGATCACCTCAATGTAGTGGGATTTTCCCTTACCCATGCACTTGTGTGTTGGGTCCCATGGTTCCTTGCAAGTGAAACACAAGTGTTTCCTCCTCAATTCCCTCCGAGTGGGCTCATCCATACTACCCCTTCCTCGGTCAAACCCCCTTGGGTATCTTCCTCCTTGGTTCACAGGTGGCCTTTTCTCTCTACCCCCTTGTTTGGGAGGTCTCGGGGTGAATCTTGCCTTAGCAGTTGAACCCAAGTCTTTGGTCTTCCAGATGGCATCATGCAAGTTGGTAGGCTTAAATACCTTGACCCAACCCCTCAAGGGTTTCATCAACCCTTCTGTGAAAAACATCATAAGTCTCTCTTGAGACACATCCTGTACCATCACTGCTAGCCTCTAGAACTCTTCTATGTAGGCCTCCGGTGACCCTGTCTGTCTAAGCTATGTGAACTCCCTAAAAGGTGGCTTTGGATCCCCTTGGTCAAATCTGTCAATGAGCCTTTGTGTGAACTCTGTGTAGGATGTAATCTGATTGTGACCCAATGTGGTCAACCCATGGTACCACCAATCATGAGCATTGCCATATAAGTACATGGTGGAAAATTTGATGGCATCCATCTCTCTCATGGGGTTAAGTTGTAAGTAGGTATCCATCTTCCGTACCCATGCTTGTGTTGTCACCTTGAAAGATCCATCAAAATAAGGGATTTCTATTTTGCCTGCTCTACACTCCAGTTCATTGTTGGGCCTTTGATACTGTTTCAGTTTGCCTCGAAATTTGATTATGCAATACTGACCTAGTGTGACTTGCCTATGAAAACTTGCACTTAAGGCATGATACTCTCTAGCATATTGCTCAAAATTATCCTCAATCTCATCCTCATAGTTATGATGTGGTTGAGTATCCAAGAATGTAGGTAGATAGGGTCTAGGGGTGGTCCTGTTGTATGTCTTTCCTTGGGGTGCACCTCCTCCATAGATTTGTCCCTCATTGTGATAATGGGGGTTGTATTCCTGTTGATGTCTAGCCCCTCCCTGAGATCCACTAGCCTCTTTATTGGCATAAACTTACATACCCTTCCCTACATGAGTCATTTGCATCAAGAGTTGTGACACCCTCTCCTGGCATTCACTTACCTTTCTCAAAGCCTCTATCATTTCCACTTGTCCCCTGTGTATTGTCTCCTATTTCTCCTGTAGATGATGCACAAGGGTTCTCTGTGTCACGTTTATGGAGTGTTGCAGCTCTTTAGCGAACCCTTCTAGAATCTGTGGCTCATTGTTCTCACCTGACCCTTCCATTTCGGCCTCTGTCTCACATGTCTACTTCCTACGTCTACCCATGTAAATGCCACTAAACTTCTGCATGCGCTAACCCCCATTGGCTGGGAGGATCAACGATCTGATACCACTGTAATGTTCCTGAGCCAAATGTTTTGCTCAGAATAATAATTGTTTATTGTTTGTTATGTGTGTTCATGTGTTTGCAGGTGTATCCATAAAGATGTGCATTTGTCTTATACAATGTTGATTGACCAATAGATATGAAGCATACAATCATAAACAAGACATGAGATATAATAACACCAGTAGAGACTCAACAATTTCATATCTGACCTTTATTTAGATAGTAATGGGATCATGTATACAAGAGATCTGTAGATATGGAAGAAAGCCCCAATAATACAAAATGGGACGCCAACCGATACAATAAGAAGAACAATACAAATATAGATGCCTCCCAAAGGCTATAAGAGAAGATATCCAAGCCTCCAAAGGCCACCAAAAAGCAACTTTGACTGAAGATAGAAGAACTTGGTCAATACACTGCAAACCTTCTCCAACTGGCTGAGTTGCCCCTGCTCTGGATGTTTCCAAACCCTCCAGTTTCGACCTACTCTTTCTTGACCTCCAAATCCCTCCAAACTATCTCGGAATGTAGATCAGGCTGATAGAAACCTCTAGACCAAGTCTCAAGCTGATCCAAGAAGTACTACTCCTCCAACTAGACAATCCCCAAACTAGATTGTGCCCTCCTTGGTTTGATAAAGTCAAAGAGGGTACATTCTCCCCTCTAGGAACCTTCAAATGCCACAAAACTCTACCAAATCATAGATCAGGTCACTGCTACCAAGAAGATGAAGTCTCAAGTCAATCTATGAATATTTGAGCCTCCAAACACTGAAAACTATTTTCTGTAATGCGCCCTCCTTCTCTCCAATTTGTGCCAAGCTCACCGAAACAAACTGCAAGGATAAAATCCTCTTGAATAGACCAAGAATGATGCCAGAGATCCTACGAAGAGAACACGAGTCTTAATTTTCCAAAATACCTCATCAATCCTTCAGATCGAAACAATACCTACAAGATGGTGCACCCCCTAGCTGGAAACCCCCCTGGGTTGTGCCCTAGCCTAGAAACTCCATGTAGAATCAATCTGCAACACTGTAGAATGGTGTGGGAGGATTATTTCACCTCTGAGACCAAGCTTGGATCAAGGAAGGTGAGATATTTCACCACCGAGTTGATCTCTAGGGTTTTAGACTCAAAACCCTCAAAACTGATTGTCCTCAAGAGCTCCAATGCGAATAAGATAATAACCAAGAATGAATAAGGAGTGTGCCCTGCCCTTTCCTTTATAGCTACAACCTATTCCTCCATTGAGTTAGTTTACCCCTAGGGTTAACTCTTAACCTAACTCAACTTTTCTTTTTCTTCGTTGAGTTACCCTTTTTCCACAAAGTCAATTTAACTTTAGAATATTATGATTTCTGGTTGACTTTGTCCCAATATGTCTGAGACTAAAGTCTAGTGGGAAAATCTAGACTACTGAGTCTCTCCAACCCTCTTCATCAAGAGGTGGGGGACATTACAGTTGCAACCCTCTTTTTATTCGTCTTTTGAAACCCCGCAAAAATAATATTGCCCCTTTTTTGTGGCCGAAGAAAGTTCTCTGATACACTTGTTAAGTACCAAAGCCCTAAATATAGAAACACCACAAGATATCCAAGAACAATATAAAAAAAAGTCCACTTTATTAATCTGAAACCCTTAGGGTAGGGAAACACTATACAATAAATCTTATTATGGAAGGGATCCACTCATGTTCACTTGCCTCTCAGAGAGGGCAACCTGTTAATGAACTACCACTCCAAACAAAATACTTCTCGACTTCCCATTACATTGCTTTAACCCATTTATATAGTGCTACCAACCACCTAAGAAAATTATAGAGGAGGAACATTCTAGAAGTGGAACCTTCTAGTAAGTCCTCTTACATCTATTGCTATCACATTAGGTATTATTTATTAAAAGTGGCCTTTATACATAACAATACTTATCTAATATTATTCCCCTTGGGTACCCCCCTAGGTACCCCATATTATTCCCCCTAACTACACTACAATTCTATTCTATTACAAGTTTTGACAACTGTTGGAGAATCCATATAGTTGATATGTATATCGTAAGATTTTGTGACAAACAACATGAAATCGTGGCTTGCATGGGGTACAAGTTTAAACAAAATAATTAACGTGCTTATCCCGTCTGTTAGCATGAATTTTTGCTAGTTGTGCATTGAAACATCCAATGATAGAAAGAAAAAAGACTAGATAATTTCAAATCGACTTGTGTTCTTGTTAGTCATGTCACATGGATGTTACAGGTGAGAAAAAAAACAATCTCGTCCATATTCCCTCGCTCATCACAAGTGTCAAGCATGCATTCTTCCTTCACTCATCACACGTGTTAGACATGCATTTAGGTGGTGCACATGCATTCTAACACGTCTTATATGGTCTGAAATAATTTTTTGCATATGGAAGAAGATCCTTGTTTACCTTTGTTTTGACCAATTGAGAGGCTCATTACACCAAGAAACCAATAGCAGGGAAGGTATCATGTCTGGGGCATACAATTAATCATGCAAGGATTTGCTAGAGGCATTGAGTGTTTTCTTTGTTGTGAGATCAACTTCCACTTAATGCATGAGATATGAATCCAAAAAATATGATGGGTACTGAGTAGGAACTCAATCTGTTATGGGATACTCCATGGCTCGTGGATATGCATATGGGTATGGAACTTGCCATTGTTGTTGTTAACTCTAGAACCAACATGTACAACAACAACAATGACAAGTTCCAACAACAACAATGGCAAGTTCCAACAACAACAATGGAAAGTTCCATATCCAGATGCATATCCATGAGCTGTGGAGTCTCCCATCGCAGATTGAGTTCCCGTGGAGTCTCCCATCGCAGATTGAGTTCCTACTATAT
>ML799113.1:725149-738677 GCA_009831015.1 Picea engelmannii | reverse complement strand
AAGAAATATACAACTTATAGAAATAATATGTTGAGGTGCTGAAAGAAAGGGTAACTTCATTACATATGTGTATTTTACAAGAGTATACAAAAGTGAATTCAACAATGTCCATATTCCTAAGAAGTCAAGGATGGGGGTTTGTAATACATGTGATTTTTAAAGAATGGATAAAACAAAAGGGGTAGAAATGAGGTGTGTCTTTACGTAACTTTTTTAATAATTGAATAGTTATCCATTATAGAAACTGGTTATCAATTTCATTTTATGTTAATTTTAAATTCCATTATTAAAACACTTCAAATAAAAACACAATCAACAATCACATACACAATAGAAGTTGTAAAAACATTGAAATAAATGTTATGATGCTTCAGATAAATATCTAGGTTTGATAATTGATGATATTGTTACGAGGAAAATCACTCTAAGGCATGGGGTAAACCACAATAGACGGAATGACACGCAAAAATAAACTCTAATCCCAAGTATGCTATATAAATGAAATGCTAACAGTACAATATCAAGAGCCTACCTCGTCCGAATGTTTGATGAAGACCACCATTGAGCACACAACTCAAAGCTTTATACCTGCAACTTATCCTCAACAACCAAGATGCATAAGCATATGGTGATAATATATAATGTTGCATACAAAATAACATAATCCATTAAAATTCATGAAAAATACGCCCATGGAATAACAATTCAAATATTTGCAAGATATCAATTGGATGAGAAAATAGTATTTCTATTAAAAATGATCAACATAAGTGTATAAGTGACAAAATTATGTAACGACACACATCGGAACCGAGAAACTAAGTCCCTCCAGTTGGGCCTCCACCACTTCAATCCTCCACCAAAGGAAAGCTCATATAAAGGAGACAATGAGGTTCTCCATAAAAGAAGGAAGAGCTTCGGGGATGAACAATGTGTTCAGACTTTCAAGGATAAAGGGATGCAGACTCAATGTGAAGTGAAATTTCTCCAGAGTATCTTTGCTCTGAACAGTTGAATTCTCTCCTCCCACGGTTTGGATATGACTCAATTTATATCCTTCAAATGGAACTGAAGGGCCGAGTTGGAACATTTCCAGTATATGGAAGGTCAAGGATCATGGATCTCGTGACATGACATGGAAAGATGACACAATTTTCAATTTTGGGCACCAAACCTGATGTACGTGGGTTGTAATGGTGCAACTTACGTATATGTATGCTGTCTAACTAGTAGGGCACGTATATGTGGAAAAATATGATTTTTTGGCTCTGGAAGGTACAACAAGGGACTTCAAGTCTACATAGGGAAATGGAAAGGCCATCTAAGAAATTTGCATGGGGTGAGGCAAAACTTTCTATAACAGATATGGTTAAGGAAAAGACACATTTTCCACATTTTGTCTATACACTAAAGAATTTAGAGGAGGAATATTTTATTCAATTTCACTTAGTTGGTTGTATGGTTTTTAATAGTCAAGTGTTTGAAAGGTTTTATTTCATATTTCCAAATATTCACAATGATGCAGATATGATCATGACCATAATTCGTCACATGCTTACTCATTAGTTTGATATTCTTCCTCAAGTTATGTATCTACAATGGGACAACATTAGCTGCAAAAAAAGAAGAAGAAGTTGTGTATGGATATCTAAGCATGCCTATTGAATTAAGAATTTTCTAGAAGGTAAAAGTTGGTTTCATTCTTGTTGGGCACATACATGACCATATTAATCAAATGTTTATCCATTTTGTAGGAAGAATATTGTGAGCTTGTCATCATGAATTGAAATTATTAAGAAAGCATACTATCCATAGCCTATTTTCACACTTTGTAAGAAACTATTGACATGTGAAGACTTATTCAAGGATTAGTTGGTGCAGAAAAATGTGTTGAACAACCAAATGACATTGGTTTATAGTATCAATTATGTATCAAAAATATTGATAGGAAAACACTTATATGGGGAAATCAATACTCAACTAATGCAAAATGGGGGATTTCATTAAGTTTAGCATTTTCTAAGTTCATCCCAGATTGTTAAATGTATGCATATAAATTATTGTTATTGCAATCAACTATTAAAATCCATAATGTAAGGAAGACATAATAAATATTTTTACATTATTTTGAATGCTTAAAGGAAATAAGAAAATCTAACTCATTGTTGCTGATTATGTTTTGTGAGTCTTTTGTCAATGATCAAAGTGACATAATTTCAAGTTCAACAAATGGAATGTATTCATGAAGGCTCCATTTAGTTGGTCACATAGTACACTAGATGAACATGAGAAAAAAATGTTGTTGAACAACATGACCTTCGAGGTGTTATTAAATCTTCACAACTACAAGCAAGAGAAATATATATTGGGTATACAAGATTGCGTGCACATCATGAAGCCATGGAATATTTTTATAGGGGCTTAGTACAAGATATTAAGGAGGGTTGTATGATTGTTGCTATAACAAATGAAAATCCATGTAGTTATCTTCTCTATATTGAAAAATTTATGAAGGTCAATAAAGAAAATGAAGAAGTTATAGCAATTGAAGTACAATGGAATGCAACAAATACACACCCAAATAATGGTGTGTACAAGCTAGGGATGGTAATCGATAAATGGAAAGGGAAAATGGAAGGGTAAAAATATGACTGGTCTTATCTTAAAATTAGAAGATGTTGATATACTTATTTATGACTTCCATTTGACAAAGAAAGACACTCTTTGCTCCAAGAATATGAAGATTATCAAGAGGTCGTTGGCACAAGAAATACTTGAAAGATGGGATTCTGGTGAACCTTGTTGTAGATCTAGAAGGCTTCTAGCCTATGAAATGTTGGACATATATGAAGACTTAGACATTTCACTCATTGATAATGGAGAGGAATATGGGTCATCTACATCTTCATCCAATCATTCATATGAATATAATGCATATTTTGAAAATGTCTCAAAATCGATGAATGAGTCTTCATAATTGTTTCAAACATTTTATATATTTTTTGTTAATGTGATGTTTGTATGGTAACTCTAAATGAGTGTTTGATTCTACATATGATATCCCATGGAGTTATGAAGCAATTCTATGTATCTTAGATTATAGGATTTGACTGCGAATGATATAACCCAATTTCTTAGCTTATCTATCTTGAATATGGATAACCCAACAATATTTCTTATGAAATAATTTGCGTTGACTTCAATGCAATTTGTAAAGATTTTTTGTTATTATTAATGAGTAAATAAAATATTTGTAAGTAATGATGAGTTTTAAATCATGGTTTGCTATTGTCATGACATTATTTATTATTTATAATTTGGTTGAAAAATGTTATTGAAAAGATATTTGAAAAACTATATAGTGATACTGATGGTATGACTATATTAAAATAGTTTTAAATATATCAAAATTTTAACTTTAAAGGAGTGTTCGTTTTAAGGTTGATTTTATGGTTTTATTTGCCACAATATCAATTTTGTATGCCATGGTTTTAAAAATGTTGTAATTTTAACATCGAAAAAAATGACTCTACTAGTAGTAACACTTTCCAATTTGGGGATTGGTTTCAATATTTTTTTGGTTGCAACATTATTGGTTGTTAAGGTTGTGGTTTCACACAAGTTATAATTTTAACCCCCCTCCCCGCCAACAAAAAGAAAAAATTACATTATTGATCCGAATTATTTTGAGCACGAAATGAGAGAGGAGATATAATAAAGAAATATACCGAGATATTACGAGAGATCCAATAATGTGACAGATATATATCAGATGTATATAACAAGAGACACAAATATACAATAATACACTATTTCTAGTAATGAGAAAAATGTACAAAACTGTAGAAATACAGAGTGAAAGACTCGCTACAATGGTGGCACCTTATCTCTGAGAAGAGATGTGATGGCTACACTCATTCGGAAGAAGATGATTGTTACAATGAGGCTCCAAAGGCCTTTTTAACATAAAGAAAATCCAAAACCCTAACCCCAGAAGATGAAAAACCAACAGTTTTGCGGACCTTGTTTTGGGTAGTTTGGTGTATCAACTTCCTGGGGGCATAACTTTGACATACGATCTCTGTTTTGGGTGCACGATAGCTCGCTGGAAAGGTATCGATGAGGAGATTTAGTTAGGGGGATAAATCAAACCCTTTGGCTATCATTGAGGTTCCCGATCACGAAAATGTGTGGTTTAGGTCCTCAAAATGGCCCCAGAAGTTTGGGACTACTAAAAATAGTAAATTGCCAGAAAATTGTTTTGAGCTAGTTGGAATAGGTGGGTGGCCAATAATATCCACTTGGATAAATAATACCTCTTTATGAATAAATGGTCTCCATTGTGTTGAGTTCCCGGGAGAGAGGGGAAAGAGTTTGCTGAATATGAATCTTGGTAAGCTGTTTTCCTTGCTGGAGAAGTTGCACTTCTTAGCTTATTGAAGACTGTCACGAACTTGTTGCTAGAGGAGTTGAATATATTAAACTAACCTATTGTATCTTGGCTTGATTGGGTAGTGTGTAGGAACCATTCTAGATGAAGAAACAATATCTTCTTTCTCTTCTTCAATCTTCTTCTGTTGGATATAAAGGTCTTGGGCCAAGGCTGCAATGGTTGCAATGTCGTTCTATTCACCTTTTGAACATATTGTGAAGAGACTGAATTTTGCAGTATGAGAGATCACCTTGCGACATTATTTTTATGGGAGAATAGTTGGAACTACCTTTGGTATCTTGTAGAAATGACCCCCTAGAGTAACAATGACACTACGAGGTCGAGACTCATAAATAAAATGGCGCTTCCACATATATGGTTGTCCCAAAAGAACATCACAAACATCTAGCAATGAAACATTACATAATAACTCATACTTGAAGGTTTGGATTCTGTATGACAATCGAGACTGCTGGCTGACACAAAGATCTCATCCCTGGTGAAGCCACCCGATGTTGTATGGTTGCGGGTGTGATGTTGTTGATAATACCAACTATTTGACGACCTCTGCTGAGATGAGTTTCTTCTGGCTTCCTCTATCAACAATAAAATGTAGTGGGGTCCCTTTCACCCACATATGTGAATGAAAAAGGTGCTCCCCCTCTCCAGGATCTGATGGTTCTTCTAGTGGAATTGTTGTGGTCGTGACAATAACAGTGGGGTTTGCGTCAGGTTTCTTCTTCCATTATTTTTTGAATCAGATTATGAATCAGGGTTGAACTCCTTTTCTTTGATCTTGACCACCAATGATTTTTTTGAGAGACATTCATCAATGTTGTGCCAAGGTATTTTTTGGAAATCACACCACTTTCCAATGTCCTTCTTCATCTTTCCATTACCCTTCTTTTCCTGTGGCTTGGACTGGTTTTCTCGAGGATGGTTGTTAGGGTCGTCTTTACCATACTTTGTTTGTTGTGGATTTTCAGACCCAAACTCCCATTTGTTTTGGTGCTTACATTTCTGTTGTATTTTGACAACATATCGAGAGATAGCTCCCAGTGATGAGATCTCTAGGAAATCCATTTCGGTTTGGATGTACCTATGCAGAGCCCTGCGATATTTTAGAACCAGATGTCACTCGAAGTCTTTGATACCTATCTTGGTGTGCAAGGTATGGAAAGTATTTGTGAACTCCGACACTGCTTGGCCCCTCTCTTTCAACAGTGTGGTCCATCTCATGTATTGGTCATCATAGTTACCAACATGGTAATATTGTTCCTTGATCGCATCCACAAAAAACTCCCAAGTGGGCTTGGCCGCATATATTCCAAACTCCTCTGTGGAACTTTTATCCTAGTAAGTTTCCCACCAATGTTTGACATGGGGGAGAGCCTTAAGGAGTGTGAAGGTGATATTTTCCCTGTCAGAAAAATTGTGAACAAAGAAATAACCTTCTAGCAGATTTAACCATTTTTCTAGGGCATTTGCATCCATTTGATCTTCAAATACGAGAATATCAAAATTAAATTGTACCTTGAAAGGAGAGGTGCCTCCAAAGTGGCCACTTTATGAATATTTTCTTACTGTTATCAGTAGGTGTTGAAATATGTGGGAAAAATTCTCCATCATTTCGTCCCTGTTTCGCGTGAGAGCTTGCTCAAAAAACATATTAATAGAATCTTTTGCTTCATCGTTTTTCTTTTCTTCTGCCATGGAGGGTTTCTTGGGCATGCGAGAGTGATTTTCCTCAAGAGAGACAAGTTTGAGACCCAACTTTATATACTCCGACCTCGTCGGGGACATGTACTGAAAAATTATCAAGAGCATCCTGCTCTGATACCACTGATCCAGATTATTTTGAGCATGAAATGAGAGCGGAGATATAATAAATAAATACACCGACATATTGAAAGAGATACAATAATATAAAAATGATATATCAGATGTATATAACAAGAGGAACATATATATAGTAATACACAATTTCTATTAATGAGCAAAATGTACAAAACTGTAGAAATACAGAGTGAAAGACTCGCTAGAATGGTGGCAACTTATCTCTGAGAAGAGATGTGACGACTAAGCTCATTCACAAGAATATGATTGTTACAATGAGGATCCAAAGGCCTTTGTAACATAAATAAATTCCAAAACCCTAACCCCGAAAGATGAAAATCCAAAAATTTTGTGGACCCTGTTTTGGGTAGTTTGGTGTATCAACTTCCCGGGGGCGTAACTTTGGCATACAATCTTTGTTTGGGGCGCACAATAGCTCGTTGTAAAGGTATTGATGGTGAGATTCATTGAGTGGGATCAATCAGATACTTTGGCTATTATTAACGTTCATGATCATGAAAAAATGTCGTTTAGGCCCTCAAAATGGCCCCAAAAGTTTGGGACTGCTAAAAATAGTAAATTGCCAGAAATCTGTTTTGAGCCAGTTGGAATAGGTGGGTGGCCACCGATATCCACCTGGATCAATTATTGTTAGCACAATTTTTCAATTTGAAGATTGATTTTAAGGTTGTTGTTTAGCAACATTATGAGTTTTAAGGCTATGATTATAAAAGGTTGTAATTTTAACCCCCCTAGAATAGTACTACTAATATTACCACTTTTTGATTCGATGAATGATTTTGAGGTTTTTAACGCAAAAATATTGATTTTTAAGGCTAGATTTTGTTCTTTAAGGTTCTAATTGTTATCAAGTTAGTATTGTTTTGAAATCAAAATAAATATTCTATCAACTTTTTGAAAAAATAGAAGAATATTCATTTTTTACTAGTATAAATACAACAAACATATCACAAAATCAAACACAAATTGAGGGAATAAAATGTATATATTTATATTATATTCTTAAAAAAATACAAAGTTTTCATTATATGCACCCTCTTCAATGTGGATGAGCTTACAAATTGAGGGAATAAAATGCATATATTTATATTATCTTTCCTTAAAAAAATACAAATTCTTCATTGTATGCACCCTCTTCAATATGGATGAGCTTAAATATAAGAGGACATCAAAATTTAAGAGAGTTTTCACAAAATTCCCTAAGGTCTTTTATAAAAAATACTCAAAGTTTATAGAGTTCCATGGATGATATCATTAAAACTCTTCATGAAAAAATCTTTGCAAAGACAAGATTTTTTTTTGAAAGATGAGGTGAGATCTCACCTAAATCTATGGCTTCTAATTATAATTTGTGGACAAAAAGAAGAAGAATCTTTCATAAATCGGGGAACTTGAATAAGGTAAATCCAAGGTAACATATGGAAAACAATGAAAGAAGAAGGGGAGTTTTTAGAAACACAGAGTTGAGCAAAGAATAAAAGGGCATAGCTTATAAGCTCTTAAAGGTAACTATTAGATTATTTTTTCTTTAGAACATGTTCTCTTATTTAATAATGAACTAAATAAGTAAGTCGGGTGATTGATATCGATCATTGTCACATCTCAAGGTAGGAAATATTCCAAGGTTCTTGGTATCCACAAGTATACATTCATGTCATATGGGTTGTGATGTGTCACATTAGAGTAAATTTGGGTCTTATAAGAACAAATATAGTTAATGAGTTGAAATTCAAAAACCAATAGAAACTCAAGAAATTGTGTCAACGATAATTGTTGAGTTGGAACTATATAAGTCAAACATGATTATGTGTCATATTTTTATTTAGCAATAGTGAACTACATATAAATCTTACATTAGTTAAGATTTTGGTAAGATCATCTCAAAATATGGTAAATGTTTTTGAAATACTAAATATAGAGTATTTTATATTGTCACTACTTTGAATACTTTTGAAAATAAATTTCACATTATTTCAAACCATCATGAAATCATTTCGAAATATGTCAAAAGTAGTATATTCTAAAAAGGTAATTAATTATGAATTATTCTAAATAAAATATTATGTAAATCTACATATTTTGGCACTATATCATTTATTATGTGCATAAGTATTTAAAATTATTATTATTATTATTATTCACTCTTAATTCTATATTAAACCAACTTGGGAACTATTATTAATGAGGCAATATAGATTAACTTTCACTATATAACACCTTTAACTTAGTGTGATGTGGCATATGCTTTTGCTATTTTAATATTTTCCTTAGGAGGCCCATTTTAGACCCAAATTTACTTTAATCTTGCAAAGTCAATGCTTCAACACTCTTTGGTTTTCTTTCTCTAATTTTATTTTCAGTTGAATGTGGTGTGGGTTCCTTTGTTGAGGAAAATGGGATGGTATACAATGCTACTTCATTTTATTCATCAGATTCCTCATCTTTTAATGGCGCAATAATATATGGGTTGTCAACTTGTGTTTCTTTTGGTACTTGAAATAAAATGTTCCACTGCCTTGACAACTCCTGAAAGATTTAGTTAATGTCAAGATAATAGTCTAATTATTCAAGTTCTCGTATTGCTCCCTACTTGTATTAAATATTTGTGAATCCCAACCCTAATTGTATATGCACATTGGGGGGAAAAGAATTCCATACTAGTTTTCATACTCTCTATTAGTTGCAAGTTGCTTTGACACACTTGAGCCATTCACTAAACATATGCTGAAGGGAATATTTGACCATGGTTCCTCTCCATACTAAGGCAAGGAATTGGTAGTTCCACGTGGTAATTGCATTTCTCATGGTAAATATAGGCTCTCCTACTAGGAAAATAGTTTCCATGGCTATGTAGATGAACAAACAAGGATATGTGATGCCCTCATTGTTCTCCTTACATTCATCATAGTTTGTCTTCAAAATATTGGGTAAGTGATTAACCAATTATACATTGTTCCATTTTCAACTATGCCTCCAATCATTCCCAACATCCTTAGTATCATGTTGGATTCATACCTAAACTAGTCAGGAGGAGGGAAACAATTGTACATGCCTATTTAATTTATTTTTTGTGACTTAATTAATGACTAAGCTCTTGGAGTTCTTAGCATTTGTCACACCTATAAAATTTACTATCCATTCCTTAGTGCTTGCTATTTTTAGAATTGCCTGGACCTTATCTAATAGGCTTGTGATCCTTCTTATGAGATTTGTATTTATTTCTATGGGCTCATCTAGCCAAATCTTACCTACACAATATTGACTAATGCTAAACTATGTTGCTTCTTCCTTTAGACATCCAAATCCTCTCACTTGGGGTGCTCCCAAGTAGTTTACGATCCTTTATTTCTCTTATTAGGATGTCTCTTCCACTGGCCACCTTTAACTTCTCATTTTCGAAATATTAACCAATGCATATTCTATTCTATCTATGCAACGTTTGAATCTCTAATTCTTTGTAGTTTGTGTTCGACTTCGTCGGGTACCTTTTATCAAGTTTCTTCTTTTTTCTTGGCATGCCTTGATTTCTTGGCCTTTTTCAAGATAACGATGGACCCTCTCACTCTCTTTGTCATTTATATTGAATCCTCAACTTCTTCACTTTCTTCTACTACACTTTGCACCGTGTTATTTCTCCTTAATATTTTTGTGAGCAAATCGCTAAAATTATTTCCAATTGTCGGTCTCATTTCCTTCCATATATTTATAGGCATGCCTCTTCCCTCATTAAATTTTGTCTTGGTATCTATGTGACCATCATTTCATCAAAACGAGTGACCATTAATGTCAATTAAGTCAATGTTTATGCTTTGTTTTTATTTTCTCACACTTTCAATTGTCATGTCCTTTTTTATGGGACTGTCGAGTGACTTTCTTTTTATCTTCCTAGTTCAATCTTGGTCTATCAATTGAATTCTATATTTGAAATAATTTTTCTTGTCTATTTCCTCTATGTGTATCATCCTCTTTCTTGATTTGATTTATTTCATTTTTTATTGTTGCCATTTGTGTCTAATTTCTCTACCTTGGCTCATTATTTCCTTACTATCGAATGAATTCTCACTCTCTGCACCCACTCATCTTGTTTATTGTCCAATGAACTTATCTATTTCCTCTCTTTGTTGACTCCATTTTTGTTGTGTTGGGTTCTTTCTATGAAATTCGTCTTTGTGTTGTTTGTCCCAATCAACTATAATTGTATTTCCCTTTTTTTTACTGGCATTTTTGTAGTAGTTAGGGTTCATAGTTTAAGCAACCACTCTAAAAATAGTTACCTAGTCTTTTCCCTAATCAACTAGGTTATTTAAATTTTCTTTGATTTTTTTTGGAGAGTTTTACAACCTTTTTCCCGATTCTTTTAATATCAAAAGTGGCACATTTTGAGTCTAGCATGATTGATTATTTTCTTCTACAATTTTCTTTGGAGCGTATTTAGTTGTACAACTTCATTGGCTCTTATATCCTCAATTCTATAAGGTTCAAGTTAAAATGTTTCTAGTTTTTCCAATTTTGAGTCTGGCACCGTTGCTTATTTTCTTTAACACTTTTATTTGGAGTGTATTTAGTTATTCAACTTAATTCAATTCTATAAGGTTCAAGTTAAAATGTTTCCAATTGTTTTAGCTACCCCTTCATTTTCTATTGTAAAGGAGAACTGAGTCTCCATTCACAAACTCTCTTATTTTCAAATCACTGTCATACCTTGTTTTCTTCTTGATCCATAAATTGTCGTGGATATTCCACTAGAACAATTCATCATAACATATCTGATAAACAAAATTGAAATATACACTATGAAGGCTAAACTCCTTTAGATTCCAAAATCTTTAGTTACTAATTTTTTTCTTATGCATGAAATAGATAAAATGCGAAAAAAAGAGAACAATAAAATACAATCACACACCGTCACAAATAACACAAATAACACAAATATTTTCTCTGGGAAAACCTTATGGGAGGAAATCCATCTAGAAGGTGGGGTTTCTCTTTTCTATTTTCTTTGGTATGTAAATGATGCAAGTACAAAGGAGAAGACACTCTCTATGGATTTATCTGAGACCTGTGGCATGTTAGGTTGCTACAAAACATTAACCCCTTCTGTTATGCTCCCTAATTTCCCACTCCTTGTTACTCTGCTCTGCCATGTAACATACCTTTGTAAGTTGACAACTGTCTTCCCAACACCAAAATGTAATGCAACCTTACAAGTGTGAGCCTCTCTGATAAGCTGCAATCATTCACCTTTAGGGACATAGATCTTGTCGAGCTTGTAGAGTAAACCATTTTGGAAATGTTAGTCAATATTTTTGTCACCTTATTCTATATGAATTTGTCCCTGTAGCTGCTGAAAAACCTCCTTGAAGTCTGTTGGCAGCCAAATATTCATGTCAATTTTATCATGAAAAATTTCATCTTCATAGGATAAATTTCCTGTAGCTGCCTCCTTCTCCTTGCAAATATTTCTATCATATAGAGGATGAGGAGCAGGACATGGCTACTCCAACTCAGTTTCCAACTTGGGCAGAGAAAACCCTGCAAGATGCGGGTGAACTAGTCGGTGATCCTGTGGATACAAGAAGGACTAGATTACAGTTTTTTGGGGCTCCTCAAGCCCTGGCTGCCACAAAACCTTTGCTTCCCATACATTTATATATGTCACTTGGTTCAGATCCAAAGTCACACTCTGAGTCTGCTGGAAACCCACTCTGGTAGGCTGCCATGGATGAAGAGTACTCTGCTCTTATGGACAACAACACATGGGACTTGGTTCCACTTCTGAAAGGAAGAAAGCTTGTTCGATGCCGATGGATATATCGAACAAAGATTTCTGCATATGTTGAGATAAGCAAGTACAAAGCTCGACTTGTCACAAAAGGATACTCACAGGTACATGGCATAGACTACATAGAGACATTTGCACCTGTTGCAAAAATGGACTCCATTCTACTAGTTTTGGCCATTGCCTCTTCTCGCAGATGGGAAGTTCACCACATGGATGTGAAGAGTGCATTTCTTCATGGAGATCTCAAGGAGGAGATCTATATGGAGCAACCACAGGGATACATTCATAACTCTTCCCTCATTTGCAGATTAAAGAAATCTTTGTATGGCCTAAAACAGGCTCCCCGAGCCTGGTATACAAAGATGGATTCTTTCCTACTTTCCATTGGATTCATTTGATGCAAATCTGATCCGAATGTTTATTTACTGCAACATGATGATTCCCTTTTTCTGATAGTACTTTATGTAGATGAATTACTGATGACAGGGAACCTTAATTCAACTATTGATTCGACAAAATCAACATTGCACGATCGATTTTCCATGACAGATTTGGGAATGTTACACTACTTTCTTGGTCTTGAAGTTTCTCAATCTACTTTAGGGATCAAGATGACATAGTCTAAGTATGCATCAGATCTACTTGTCTGCTTTCAAATGATAGAATGCAAGCCAACAACATCTCCCTTTCTTTCAGGGGTTAGATTTGAGGATGCGGGTACTACACCTTTGGTGGATAGTACATTGTATCGGTAGTTGGTTGGGAGTTTGTTCTATCTTACTCACACCCGACCTGATATCTCTTTTGCAGTAGGAGTTTGTTCCAGATATATGCAGGAGCCTCATGAGATTCACTGGAAAGCTGCAAAGAGAATCCTTAGATATGTGAAAGGTACTCCCAGTTTTGGTATCTTTTATGCTGCAGATTGCCCACTTTCACTAATTGGGTACACAGATTCTGATTGGGCTAGAGATGTTACAGACCGCCAGTCCACCTTTGGTTATGTTTTTAGCTTTGGTTCAGGGCCATTATGTTGGTCTAGCAAGAAACAATCCACGATTTCTTTGTCTACATCAGAGGCAGAGTATAGAGGTGCAATGAATGCAACTACACAGGCTGTTTGGTTGCGGGGGCTTCTCTCTAAGTTTGGTATTCAGTATCCACTTCCGACTGTCATATTTTGTGACAATCAGGGGTCCATTTAGATATTGATTGATCTAGTTCAGAGGAAGAGGACCAAGCACATTGAGATTCATATGCATTACATCCGTGAGCTGATTTGTGACAGAGTCATTTCACTGCAGTATTGCCCCACAGAGCAGCAGGTTGCAGACATCTTCACCAAGTCCTTCACTGAAAATAAATTTTCAGAACTGAGAGCTATGCTTGGAGTGGTGGAGACAACTGAGTAGGTCACTTTTGGCCACTCAAAATTTTTTTCCTCCTTTTTTTTTTTT
>ML799113.1:709349-720387 GCA_009831015.1 Picea engelmannii | reverse complement strand
TTAATATTAATGTGCAAAAGAAGTTTTTAAAGTTGTGGTACAAGAAAAAGAAAATCACATTGCAGGATGTGTCTCTTAGTAAGAAAGATGGACCCATGGAGGCTAGCAAATAAGTTATTGCCCAGTCTGAAGTTGAATCAGAGACAGAGTCTACAGAAGGAGATGAAGCAAAACTACAAGAAGGACATAATCAGGAAGCTAAGAAGGTCATTGAATCAAAGGCAAAAAGTGTGGCAGCTTTGGAGAAAAAAGAACAAATTCCTACAGTTGTTGTATATCGCCATCCACATCATATAGAGATGCAAAAGTCATCAAGGCAAGGGCATGTGCATGAACACATTTATGCACCAGCAGGGCACTAGACAGAAAAGATAAAGATAAAGACAGGGCAACCACGACATGATGCAGAGAAAGATAAGGGTGCAAAGGTAGCAGATAGACATCATGTTCGACTTCCATTGGGATGGATGGATGGTCGTACTTGGTACCAGTTGACTACATTTCTTAGTCGGTCATATTGTATGGTTTCTTCTAATGTTTCGAGGACGAAACATGTCAAGGGGGATGGAATGTGGTATACCTAGGGAGGTAATATGGGGTACCTAGGGAGGTACCCAATGAGAATGTAGTTATGTGTTATTAGTGGAAGTCATTTAATATATGGAAATGTGGTCATTCAATGTAAGGTGGACTAGGTCCACTATATTAATAAAAGTCCACTATGGTAGTTGGATGTAATAAATGTGAGAAGGTTCTCTAGAAGGTTCCTAGGAGATAGGGAGAGCTATATAAAGAAGTCTAGGCAATGCAATGAAAGAGAGTGAAGAATATTGTGATTGTACAAGAAATGATTGCTTGAGGAGTTTTATCCTTCCATAAGGATTAATATATGGTGTTACCCTACCTCAAGGGTTTTGGATATTTCTTGTGTTCATTGTTGTGGTGAATGGTTTATGGTTTATTCTTGGTTATTTCTGAAGTATATTTGCAGATCTGGTTTAGGTACTTAACATTTGATGAGAACAACTCTGATTGCTTCCCCATCATGGAGATGATTTCTTAACTGAAATCTTAATGTCCAAATTAAGATGAAAGTCATCAGAACAAAAAAATAATTCTTAAAAGATCAATCCTTCATTACCTGGTTGTCAAATCTTCAATATCCCCCCACTCTCTTAATATCATGAAGTTTCTAGAAATTTTACAAACAAATTTTAGAGAGTTGGAAGCACTGTAATGTGTGGGATTTGTGTGTAAACCCGCCGAGATACTGAACAGGTCTACTGGCAGCGGGTAAATGCACACATGATAACAAGGCAACTTTGTCAGGGTACTGAATAGGCCTGTTGACAACAAAGCAATGTCGAGTTCGAAGATCCTCATGTATGTTTTATTAAATTGATAAGATGTCAAGATGCTTTTATCATAAATGGACAACTCTTGGACGAGATAGGAGTACTAGAGTGGGTTAAATGACATCCCTGCCGAGGCTATGGACACCTGCTGGCAGCAGTGGCCATGTCAATGGTATCAGAGGCATCTGTATAAACATCGCTACCCCTATGATCTAAACAAAATACCGAATTACAATTTTTGTACAAAACTTTACCCAATACTATGACTGTGTTATTTTTCTGAGTTATTGTCGAAATGCTTGATCTGTCTTTTAACTGTTTCTAAAAATTATTGTTGGGTCATCTATTCCCCGATATAAAGTTATGGTGATGCAAAGATAAATGCTTCGCTTAGTGTGTCGCCATTGTTGGCAGCTAAATATTCATGTCAATTTTATCATGAAAAATATCGTCTTCATAGGATAAAATTTCTTGTAGCTGCCTCCTTCTCCTTGCAAAGATTTCTATCATATTTTGTTTTTGAAAATATTCATTGGCCTAGCTGTGTGTAAGAGTTTTTTGTTTTTAATCTATCGTTTGTTTTGTTTAATTTCATGAATGAAAGCATGAAATTAGAACAAAATTTTTTCTTGAGCAATCATCATACAGTTTGTGATTTCTTGGTTTCTTTTGCTAATGGGATTACGCCTAAAGGGCATCTATATTTTTATAGATCTTGAAATTTATAAGTCTATCTTCTTTATTTGTTGATCCATTATCATCACACTTGATTCATACACTTTGGGAGATATGACTTAATCGATTTTATTTTTGATTATGTGATTTTTACATTTGATATATGCTTGATTTCCCAGAACCTTGGGTTAAATTCGAATTATGAATCTTGCTCTTACCAGTCGAATCACAATCTTATCACTCTAGTACAGGACTGACGTACTTACATTCCACATCACCCTTTTGTCCTGCATAACCAGTTTCACATTCATTGTTGAAGGAGACCTCTTACCACTGTTTGTGTGTTGGAGAACACAACCCACCCTTCACTACTCCTGTTGATATATCGTAACCAAATGACTCTGAGGTTTTTCAAACCTGTAATTGCACACCTGAGACATGTTTTTGCGGGAGGATTTCTGAGAAAATGGTTGACAATTTGGAGAAATCATCAGAAACCCATTTCCAAAATAAGCTCATTTACTGTCCACGCGAGCAGTTTCTTCAGAAACTACATCGTTTAAAAGATACGTCTTGTTATTTGGAGGGAAATATATCGTAATTTCCGTTTCGGTTGAGGTAAACGTTTTTTATTTTTATTTTTCTCAGAGATTTCTCTGTTGATATTTTTTCTAGGGTTCAAGTTAAATATTCCTTTCTATTTGTTTATGATCTTGCTTAAAATGTCTAAGCGTTATCAAAAACATAGTTTAAACCCTCTGTCTAGCCTTTTCCCCCATGGGCTTATTCGAATTCTGTTGTTGTCGCATCTAGCTCAGATTGGGGATACTTAGGAAGATTTCCTGTGTAGAAACCATTTCACCCTACCCGAGAACATAGTAGAATCACCTCTCCTTTCCAATACAAACCCCAATACTTGTAACCCTACTACCGAAAATCAAAGTGTTGATCCACATGAAGACCATTCGACCACAGAGCGAAATTATGTTGTTGTTTATAACCCTTTGGGAAAAAATCCACGATATGATTTCGTGCCTAGAAAGTCATTAGAGGAGGTTATATATGTGTTAAAGGAGAGGGTTTCTCCTGCTCCTACTGTTGAGCTGACTGAGGGTTTCTTTAAAAAATCGATTGTCAAGAAAATTTGCAGGCATAAGGAACATAGTAATTCAGATTTAAATTTGGCAAACAAAAGGTTCAAACGAGCCAATAATGTAATTATCAAAAAAATCAATGAATTTCAACACTATCATTAACTCAGACTGATCAGATGCTTCATTGTCTAATCTCTAAAAACGGTAAAAAATTGTTTTGATTCTTTATGATTTGATTCTGTTGGAAAAATAAAATAGATAGATTTATTTTTTATTTTATTTTTACTATTTTAGACGAGCTACAAAAACCTGTAGCTTATCTTTTGAAATTATTGTTTTATCTTTTTTCAGGAAAATAACAATTTATAATGCTATTTTCAAGGAGAAGGAATTATGGATTAAGCACTCAATGGTTTAGTGACTTCTCATTTTGTTTGATAAAACAATTTCATTTATGCAATTAATTTTGATGAACAAACTCCTACATGAGTGTTTCTTTGTTATCCTATTTTTGTAAAGCAATATGATTTTCTGGGATTACCCTCTATCTTGTGTGATAAGAGGTTATTGATCCAAGACATGTTTAAATAGTGGTTGTTGTTTAGTAGTAGGGACAACTTTTGTTGGACTATAGTATGGACATGTAATTTGGGAATTGATATGGGAAAACAATTCATTATTGGCTTTAGACCTGTGTGATGCTTATTCCATTATGTTCTCCTATTACCTCTGTATTATGATATATTATTATGGTTGATTTAGCTTTAGCCTTATCATCATATGGTGTTTCATATTGTTAAATATTTAGATAATGTCCATAATCTGTCGTTCCATTTTGTATGTGTGATCAACCGATTATTTAATTATTATTGAGTTTATTTCAAATGTTAAATGATTGACAATATCAATACTCAAAATTGAGTTTTCCTTCGTTCTCAGATATTGATTATCTTAAGATCACATGATTTTTTTTAGTTAGTTATCTTCCAGATGTTATTAATTTACTCCAAATATCAAACACTTCTTTGAATTTATTCTGGAAGTACTAGTATTGTTCTGTCATAGGTTTCCCTTAAAAGCAGGACAAGCAGGAGCTCAAACAACACAGAGAGATAAACTCAGTTTTGTTGATCATCTACAGGTTAGTATGTGTGTTATTTTATTATTATTAATGAAACAATGATTTCATTAATTAACTTTGACTGTTTCTGTGTCATTGTTTCAATTGTATTCACTTAGTATTTATTAGTTTGATAGTTTTAAACATTAGAAAGATTTATGTTCTTACTTTATCTTATTTAGAAACGCTATTACAAAAATCCATTTTTGCAATATTTCAAGAAAACCTTTCAAACTGTATATAGATTATTTATAGTCATTTGTATATTCACATTTCTAGTTAAACACTTGTAATTAGTATATAGATTGTTAGAATCATAGATTTAGACTAGTTTATTTCTTTTATTGTTTTTAGGACCTTGGTTGGCTAACAAATCCATTAAACCCGTCAGGTCAGATCATACCAAATGGCTTGGGTTAATTAGACAACCCTAGTATGGATCTAACCTTCCAGTTGATAGTGTCACTTATTCCCATCAACAAATTCCTAGTCTTCAGTCTGTGTCTCTCTGTATGCATCATGGGTAAAAGACTCCATGTACATCAGAGTTCCCAAAGTTGTAATATTTGATGTGGGTGGCCATGAAAGGATACTCATCTTATACTTTATGAGCAAATGAAATTGTTGTAAGAACCCCATCCATTTGTAGGGCCTAGTTTGTTGTAACTTACTCTGGGCTTGCAAATACTGGAGCGACTAGTGATCTATGTGGATGATGGTATCCTTTCCCATCGTATAGTGATTCCACTTTTTGATAGCTTGTACCAAGGCATAGAGCTCATTTTCCTAGTTAGGGTAGTTGATGACAACCCCATGAAATACTTTAGAATGATAATAGACAATCCTTCCTCCATGCATTAGGACTGCTCCCATGACATACCCACTTGCATCTGTATCCACTTCAAAGGGATTCTAAAATTTTAGTAGCATGAGTACTAGCGCTTGAATGATCTTTATTTTCAACTCGTCAAAGGATTTTGGTTGATTCTTCTCGAACAAAAAACTCTTACTACCCACTTTTATTGCGTGGAGTGGTGCAACTACTGCTGAAAATGAAGCTATGAACTTATGAAAGTATTGTGCTGCCCCAAAAAAGCTCCTAACTTCTATGAAATTTGTAGGAACTAACAATTTCATTATGACCTCCATCTTGGTGGGATCTATATTGATCTCACCTCCACCTATCACATACCCCAGATACAACAAATATTGCTGAGAAAAATTGCATTTATTGTGATTTGCCAGCAGATGGTGCTTCTTTAGGTTCTCTAACACCTCCATAAGATGTAAGATGTGCTATTCCTAGGTAGAACTATAAACCAATATATAATCCAAGTAGACAATAGAAAATGAATCTAGATAAGGGCATAAAACATCATTCATTAGTCTCATAAATGTAGTTGGTGCGTTGCATAAACTAAATGGCATAACCAACCACTCATACAAACCTTGTCTTGAAGGTAGTCTTTCGGGTATCTTCTTCTTTGACTCGTACCTGGGGATATCCTAATTTCAAATCCATCTTAGTGAAGTAATTGGCATGTTGCATCTGGTCCAACAGATCATCGGTCATGGGAAGAGGGTACCGATTATTTAGTGTAATGTTGTTCAATGACCTGTAAGCAATACACATTCTCCAAGTCCCATCCTTATTGAGAAAAATTATGATGAGTGACCTATAAGGTGAGGCATTTGGTCAAATCACACCATGCTCCAAAAATTGTTGCAAGTTCTTCTTTACTTTGTTTTCTTCCAGAACAAACTATCTATACAATCCAATATTCGACAAGGGGGAGTTTGGAAATAATTGAATTTTGTGCTCCACTTCCCTCTTAGGTGGTATCTCTTTAGCATCCAGAAACACTCCCTTGTATGCCTTTAGAAAATCTTCCAATGTTTCTGCTCCTTAGTACACCCTTTCATGGATGTCTTTACTTTTAACGACTCTTCACCACACTAATTTTCCCTTAGGAAAAGTAAAATATATTTCTTGATATAACTGAACAATTTATTAGCTTGATTGACACTTACCAGTTAAATTTTTTATTTTCCTTTGTGCTCATTGATCATTTCCCATCCTTGATGAGGCAGTATTGGTTGGCTCTTCGCATGAAGATATCATCCCTCATATGCATGTAGAGGATTTGAAACACTAATCCACATATATCTAGTGGTACTACATCCAATTCTACTTCATCTATAAAATCAACACTTACAACAAATTTAATCTTACACTGCTTTGTTACCTTGATCTATGCATCCTTGTTTACCCAACCCAATGGATAGGGGAGAGCTTGATCGTGAATCTCCAATCCAAGGTTATTGACCAAATTCATTGCTATGATATTATCATGTGAACCAGAGTCAAATGGAATATTGATCTTGGTCTTCTTGACCTAAATCTTAATGTGGAAGAACTTGGTCATCTCATTCTTTTCCCGGTGATAAAGGATATTCATATTCACCTCCTTCTGCACAGATGTGCATACAATATTTTCATCCACATCAAAGATACTTTCAATTTGATTTCTTGAATTTCTAGCTTGAAGGTTCTTTTTCTTTCCATCCTTCTTGCAGTTCTTCGGGTTTACTATGGATGAAGTTTCCAACACTTTTCCTCAGTGTGGCCATTAGTGTTACAATGATTGTAATGGTTTCTAGGATATTTTCAATGATGTGTAGTGGTTGTTTTATTCTTATCTTTCCCACCTTTCCACTTCTTCTTCCCTTCCTTGGAAGCTCCTTGGTACTCTTTCTGATTAGAACTACTTGGATGCCCCTTGTGTTGGCCTATGTTTTCTAGGTACTGTGCATGTACACACGCCTCATCCATTGTACTTGGCTTGAAGAGCATCACTGCTTTCATATATGACTGTGTAAATCCCCCATATACTTGAGCAGTACATCTGGGTTATTGGGAGATATACCCAACATGATGTCCATCATTTTGAACTCAGTGGTGTACTCCTGTACACTCTACCCCTGTATCTGACTAAAGTAGTACCATTGGATCCATTGGTCCTCTACATACCCAATAGGGTAGAACATGGACTTGATGAGAGATTTGGATTCCTCCCACATAGTTATTGGCGGATCACCCTCTAGCCTAAGTGTTTTCATATGGATTTCCCACCAGGTTAAAGTATGGACCTCTAACTTCAATCTAGAAAATTAAATATTTTTCTCTTCGTCTATATGGTGAATGCTCACATAAAATTCTATTTGTTGCAACCAATGATTCAATTTTAATGCATTGATCTCACCTTGGAATGGATTTATGTCCACTTTCACTTCCATATTGAATAAGATATGTGAAGGGTTAACAACACTCAAACTCGACTACTCTTTCACGGGTTCTTTTTGTGAATCATTTTCTAGGTCTCATTATCTCTTGATTTCCTGTCTGATCCAACCTTTGATTTTGAGCCTCCAACTTATTTGAACATTCTGAGCTTGCTTGCCAGAGCCACCATGAGGAGGGACATATTGTGAGATATTTCAACAAATTTATCTTCTAGCCTCACAAATCTCTCCTTTTTCGGATCTTGAGGGTTGTTATGAATAGACTCCTAGGTCATGGTTAGGGTTATACGAATTTATTCTTAAACCGATTCCTTGATCACTGCATATTTCCAAAAATACCCCAAGAAAACCTACTCTAATACCAATATGATCTATAAATTGTTGTGGATATTCCACTAGAACATTTTGTCACAACAAATCTGATAAATAAAACTAAAATCTACACGATGAAGGTTAAATTACTTTACATTCCAAAATCTTTAGTTACTGATTTTGTGTTGATGCATGAAATAGATAAAATGTAGAAAAAAGAAAACAATAAAATATAATCACACACCATCCACAAATAACTCAAATATTTTCTATGGGAAACCATTACGGGAGAAAACCCTAGAACGTGAGGCTACTTTGCTATTTTTTTTCTATTATGGAAATAATGCAAGTAGAAAGGAGAAGGAACTCTCTATGGAGTTACCTAAGACCTGTGGTCTATTAGGATGCTACAGAAAATTAACCCCCTCTGTTATTCTCTCTAATTTCCCACTCCTATTTGTTCTACTATGCTCTGGAACAAAATACAATAACATAGAATGAAACCCCTACTCTTCCTAGCGTTCCGGTATTTAACATAACTTGATAGCCATCTAGGGTTAGGGTATTGACTTCCTCAACCCTCAATTAGTGATCAGGTGTATACCTTCTAGAATTTTCTAGAAAATCCCCTACATGGATAGCAACACATGTTTAAGTAATTGGGGTTGATATGGCATCCACTCACACCATGGTGATCAATACAGTAGGTCAACTTGTGGGGGGCATAACTTTCGCATACAAACTTTGATTGAGGTGATTATTGCATCATTGGAAAGGTATCCATGTGAATAATATAGATGGCAGATCCATTGTAATTTTTAGACCATAAAAAAGTGTTGTTCGATGCCTCAAAATGGCTCTGAAATATTTTAGATGATCTTTTGGACCCAAATTTCCAAATTTGGACCAGTTTCTAAAATGGATTTGCAAGTTGGTTCCTCTAATTTTTTCACCCATAAAGCATCGAGATGGATGAAATATAATATAATGATCCAATTCATATCACTTCTACTACTTTTTTACCTCTTGGTGGTGTAAGTCTATCCTTATTTATTCATCTAGATTATTCAGTTGATATAGTCAATGTATTTTCGTTGTGCTAGATCAAATTTTAATACTCTAGGCACTCTATCTACATTTGAACTAAAATGTAGTGGTACTACTACTTTTTGTCCATACACTAGTTTGAATGGGGTTTGGCCAATTGATATTTTATAAGTAGTCCTGTATGCCCAAAAAACAACAAGGACTTTGTCATCTTAGTTTGACCTATCAGTATTACACATTTTTTCCAGTCCTTTAGTTAAAAATTTGCTAAATTCCTTGACTACCCTGTTTACTTGGGGGTGATAAGGGGAGATATTTCTATGATCAATTAAACATTATTTCATCAATATATCTATGGTATTATTTATAAAATGTGTCACTTGATAACTTATTAGTGTAATTGTATATCCAAACCCTAGAGCTGGAAGAGCTCTATAATGAATGTGAGAAAGTCTTCTATGCCATAACTCACTCAAGCTGATAGTGTCATGTCATAAGGCTTGAATTGGTTTGATGGTCAACTTGTACAAGTTGTTTTCTCTGACACCAATTAATTTGGAAGATATTATATGAGAGTCTTTGTGCCATGCAAGAACTCTTCCTTCTGAGAAAGTAATTTTGTAACCTTTGTCTTCCAAGGCTGAAATATAGACAATGTTTCTCTTCATTTCGGGTACATATAGAACTTCCTCTAGTTTAAGTTTCATATCTGAATCTAGTTGGAAGGTAGAAGTTCCAACTCCTCTCACATTATATTTGGCATCATCTCCAAGAACAACATGTAGATGTGTCTCTTTCTCAACAAAGTGTGTTATATGATTTCTAATACCGGTCATGTGCCTGGACGCACCACTGTCAGTTAGCCAAGTATTATAATTGATAAGAACCATACCTGAGAGTGTTGAGATGTTGATGTCTTCATTACTTTGGAGTCTTGTATTGAGATTTCTTCCCATCATGATATTTCTCATCTTCACAAACCCTTGTCAACTAGGCTAGAAAACCTAACGGCTAGGCTAGGCTAGCACTTTTAGGTTTTGTTGGGATTATGAATGAAAACAATAATCCTTGATAAATATGATAGCCCCGGTAAGCTGAGGAGCTTCTTCAAGAAGTTTGCAGAAATACAATTCATAATTTTCTGTAGAATTTTGGCGAAACCCTTCGGGACAAAAACTTGGAATGCCCAGAAATTTGATATGAGACTCTTGCTGGAGGTGTGCTGAAGGAGGTTGTACCCTTATATGTCCTTTTTATCCCAAGTGTCCAAATTTTGAGTGGTGAAATCTCTCATAAGAGGAGGCCGTACAAGATTTATGGAAACCCTAGGAGATTCGTACAATTTCTACAGATGAGTGAGAGAAAGGGATGGAAAATGCTTGTGCAATGGGATTCTTAAGACCTATTCTCTGATACCATGTTGATTTTTAAATATGAGAGTTTAATCATGTAGTTCATTTCAATTTTCATTTGTCTTAACCATAAACAAGAATGTTGCAGTTGTTGATTAAGGTTGGTTGTCATTGATGTCAACCCTTGAAGAAAGCCCTGTAGCGCAAAGGCTTGGGTAATGGACCCAATATTGTTTGATGTAAATATGACTCATTATTTTTTTGTCATGGTTGATAATAAGTAAATATGGATGAACTCCAAAGTGGTCCCATTATGGTGAAAGCCCTCACGAGAAGATGCTTTGTGGAGTAAGAGAACCCATGCTTAATTGTGGAATAACGAGATGAAGGAAAGTGATTTTGTTAGCGAAAATATCCTAGATGGATAGTTCTTGTCATTTCATTTCTGGTGGTATGTGGAACGTCACATAATTCCTCACGGTTAGAGAGTTATGGCCATGAGAAGTTGGAGACCCCAGGTTTGGGTAATGGACCCAAGTTTGTTTGATGGGTAACTGTATGAGTTATGATATATTTTAAGATAATACTATTCTATATGGATAGTAAATGTCATGCCATTTCTGTTGGTATGTATAACGTCACATAACTCCCCATGGTTTGAGAGTTATGGCCTTACGAAGTTGGAGGACCCTCATATGTCATCTAGAAGCCCCAAAAGGTCAAAGTAGTCAAAGTGGTTTAAGAGATTTTAAAAGGTAAATAATAAAGTGAAGTGATGAG
>ML799113.1:649139-677725 GCA_009831015.1 Picea engelmannii | reverse complement strand
AGAGAGAGAGAGAGAGAGAGATGTAGTATTTTATTGATCCTTAATAAATGTCTATGATAAAAATATCATTATGATACATATTTTTACTCTTTACACAATGGGAGGGTGGTTATAAATGTTGTAACTACATCTGTTAGTTGACCTAGACAATTGGTTGATTGATTTGACTTCTTATTTAAATCTTAGATATTTTTTATAGGGAAAAATTTCCACTTCCAACAATAAGGGTTCACCTCAGTGAGAAGTCCCAATTAGACTTCACACCATTTGGATTTGTGAACTCATTTGAATTCTTTCCCATCTACTATTATTGGTTTTATGGTTTTATTGGTTGTAACCCAATCCAATGTTTAGGGTTTTTATAATGTAAAGAATGAAATGTATTGTATATACCATGAATAATGCAAACAATGTAGCCTAAACTAATCCTAGGATCACAATAATAAGGAATGATTTAATATGAAATAGATGGAAAGTAAAGAAAGCTTGGAGAGTAATCTACCAACCAAAATTATCGTCAAATATCAAGAGGTTGGATCTTTTGGAAATCAAAGATAACATATAATTACCAAGGAATTTACACCAACTTTTCCTCTTCCACCTGTATGAAGGTAGCTTCAAATACTGATAAGAGGGATATGTTTCTTGTCAAATGGGTTAGACATAAAACAACCTAGAAATGAAAATAACTTACCAATTTAGGGGGTTTGTATGTAAAAATTAGCATAAAATAATCAATAAGAAACAATCCAGCCTAAAAGAGAATAATTCCATCACATGGGCCTAAAACCCACAGACATCGAGAAAGAGAAAAGCATAAAAATATAACCTCCTCTCAAATAATTTTTCAAGGATTAGGCTGGCCTACTTCCGTAAATTGTGGATGATTTTTTTAATAATTAGGTCAACCTACTTCCATTGATAGATGACTTATATGTTTTGTTGGTATTAATACCTTAAATTTGTTTGTTTAGGAGAACCATGAAGCTTTCTAAGCCTCTCCTGATGATGGACATGCTTTAGTGTTCAAAAATATTAGAGAATGAACTCACCTACTGTAGATTTCTCCATTTGATAATATATAACTGTGGAAAAAACAAATAATGAGATTTTTCCTTCTTTTTGTCAACCATAAAAAAAATATTATATTAATAAGAGGGTTGTAGCAAAGATAATTGCGGTTACAGAACACTGTCCAATGCTTCAAATACCAAAACTATCCAATTCACTACTTCTAAAAAGAGTAGTTAAAAGCAAACTATGTGAAAAAAATTCTATTTATTCTTGATTTTTGCGTCCTTGACAAAAACTCCTAGAATTCTAATGACTATGAAAAACATAAGACTCAATGGAATACATGTTTATTATTTTCTTCCTCCTTGTTATCGCACAAACTATAGTTTGGGAAAAGCCCGACCCAATCCATTGGATGGCGATAACAATGGGAGGGTCTACCCACTGTCACCTCAGATAAACCCTCCCCTCTCTTTAGTGAAGGAATAATCCAACACAAGGGGGGAGTCCTAAGTGAACCTAGGGGGAAATGAGATGAAAAGTGAGACTATGAAAGTAATTCCCATATAGTTCAAGTTTCTAAGTGAAGAGTGGCTTGATAACGAGTCTCAAGGATGGAGGATAGTTTCCAAAGCCTTGGGTACCTGCACCAGAGTGTTACACATGCCCCAGACAAGACAAATAACCAAGATAGAAGCCTAAATTTCAAAGGGAAAATCAAGTGAAGATTGTTGTCCTAAATTACAGAAGTAAACAAATATATATATCAACAATGGAATCAATCATTTACTGCAGAGATAACCATCAAAACTATCAAGTAATTTATGGATAATGAAGCATCGAACCAATAGATAAATTTCCAATACTTTAGCACCAACTTTGATGGATAATCAGGGCTGCAAAATGATGTTTTCAGATATTCTTCATAGCATCCAAATGTATGTACAAAATATTTTATATAGCAGAAACTTTTACCCCAAGAAACTAGCCAACAACTTTCCCAACAATAGCCAATATCAAGTAGATAAACAATAGCAACTTGCCAACTATTTTTAGTGGTAAAAGAGTGAGAAATTAAGCTTGAAAAAGAGATTTTTCAGCAGCCCTAATGGTTGTAGCATAATTCTGTAACAGCATAAATATATCCTTGACCAATCAAAACGCCCTAGTGGCTCAAGCAATCTTAAATCATAAGGAAAAGTTTCCAACTTAGACAATTACAATATCTCGTATTTTCACGTATCCCAATGAAATGCTTTTGTTTCTCTAATGCAAGAAGGTTAGTGCCTTTAGCTATTGGGTTGTGGAGTCTCAAAAATTAAAGATCTAGTTGAGCTACTTCCTTGGGGGTGTAATCTCGTTTACTCCCCAAGGCAAGCTAAGCTAGCAAGGAAAAACCCTAGGAGGGTGTAAACCCTTTTACTCCTCCTAGGAATTCCTTGTGAAAAAAAGTATTTCAAGACAAATAAAATGGACTTAGTGGGGTTTTATGCACTTATACTCCCCAAAATTTTAAGAAAATTAACCTTGAAACCAAGAAAAGAAGCAATAGAAACAAAGATCCCTTACCTAGTCCAAGAATGAACAAGATAAACCTATTTTTAACCAAGAAAATCCACCATAGAGAAAGAAATAGACTCCCACTAGAGATAGTGCATCATCCATCCATTCAATAGCCAAAGAAAAACCATTACAAGAGAAAGTGACAAGAGAGATATGTAAAAATTTCCAAGTAGGGCGCAAATTTCAGCCAAGAGTGTCTTCTCTCAAGTGAGAGAGCTATCATAAAATGAAATGATCTCTATTAACACAAATCCTCCTATAAGTATTTGTCCACTTAATTTTAGGGTAAACCACAAATCAAGGGGACAACAACCCTTATTTTCCCCCTTTTACACAATAATAATGTTTAATTCATCATTTGCACATGAAAGAAACCCTAAAAGTAAGATGTCACCCTCTTAAGGCAACATTTTGGCACCAAGAGAAGGACGTTGGGCTTGGAAGTGACACATTGGGCCTCAAAAGGAATTCTCCTCAATCGCTATGGTATTCAAGGTACTATTATCCATCCAAGGGTGGAAAAGATCAAGCGACAACAACACCATCACCACAACCCTAGCCCTAGGGTGATGTCAACCTCCTCAAAAGTGGCGTTTTAGCCTCAAGAGAAAATTGTTGGACTGGATAAGGGTTGGGTTATGTCCTCCATGGTTTCTCCTTAGGCCTCCAAAGTCTAGCATAGTTGTCCAATGTGTGGAACATGGTATCCAACATGTGGGATTCAAGCCCCAAGGAAGCCCAAGCTAGGCTTGTTCTTCCAAATATGTCCACAAACTAGGTCATACATAGATAGTGAATACACCCTCCAAGGATCTCAAGTGAAATAAATTATGATGGGTAAATAAAATAAATGAAAGAACCATCTAAGCATATACATCCAAGCTACCTCATCAAAATAAACAAGTTCTCAAAGACCCTATGCAATTTTCCAATTTTAGGTATGGGAGGGTTGACAAAGCGACCTATTGGATGAATTGTACCTCAAGTTTAGGAGTGTTTCCCAAGTGGAACCCTCTCTAGGTCATTTGGAGAAAGTGTCATGGATGGGGGCAAGAGTTTTTGGCATGGAATTCATGACATACAAGGGGTCGTAGTGTCTCATTTATGGGTGCCTTTGTAGAGGGTGTGTTGCACCTTCGTTTTCAATGCAACCTTTCACCTTGACTCTACCCTGGTCACACCATGATTCCCCAAGTTGAATGTTGGTTGTGGAGACTGATTATCTTCCTAATTCATATGTATGTCAAAGAAACTACAAGATACACAATTCATGGCCCCCCCCGGCCATGAGGGGGCTAAATTTTTTTGTTTTTTTGCAATTCAAATATTGTAATTTCGTAGTCAATATGGAATGTTCATTATAAGGTCACAGATCTGACTGTAGAAGTTATGTTAGGGTTTTTTTCCCTAGAAGACAACCCTCTTTTATGAGGGAATTGTGTTGCGACTATGTATTATTGCGAATATTGTATTCTGAGAGAGGAGATTGTGAGAGAAATAAGAGGAAGTTACAGCGGGTGTGTTGTAGGTTGTATCCCTTCACTTGTTGGATAATAATAAAGAAAGGACCTGGCGATTTCTCTGGTGGATGTAGCCCACACTGGTTGAACCAAGTATATTTGTGTCTATATTGTATTGTTTATCTTTTGTGTTTTATTTCTGCATTTGTTTTATTTTATTACTCTGCAATCTTGTTTTTCTAAAAATTGGTATCAGGGCAAAAGGTAACTCGCAGGAAAAGAGGGTTCATGTTTTGAGTGGGAGAAATGGTGGAAGATGGAAAGTTTAGGGTCGAGAAATTTAACTGCCAAAACTACCAGTTATGGAAGATGCAGATGGAAGATTATTTATATCAGAAATATATATCCCTACCATTGGGCGGAACAGGAAAGAAGTCGATAGCCATGAAGGATGAAGAATGGGAGGTTATTGATAGAAAGGCACTAGGAATGATACAGTTGAGCCTAACAACATCAATGTATTTCAATATTTCAAAAGAAAAGACAATGAAGGAGTTGACGGATGCATTGGTTAAACTGTATGAAAAAACCTCGGTGTCCAATAAGGTATTTATAATGAAGTGATTATTTAATATAAATATGTCAGAAGGTGGGTCTGTTGCAGATCATTTAAATGAATTTAATATGGTTACTAATCGCTTAAGTTCTATAAAAGTGGACTTTGATGATGAGGTCAAGGATCTTCTAATCCTGTGCTCATTTCGAAAAATTTGGAATGGCTTGGTCATGGCTGTAAGTAACTCTGTCTCTGGTTCAAACACTCTAAATTTGATGATGTTGTTGGTGTTATCCTTAGTGAGGAGATGCGACTGAAAAGAACAGGTGAGACATCAGGTAATGCGTTGACCATGGAGAACAGGGGAAGACAAAAGGATAGAGGAAAGGGATCAGGGAACCGTGGGAATTATAGGAAGGGCATATACAAATATAGATTGGGAAATATAGAGTGTTGGAATTGTGGGAAGAAAGGACATCTGAAGAAAGAATGTATAGCTCCAAAGAAATAAAGAGATGGACAACAAGAGAAAAATCAGGAAGCAAATGTAGCATGTGATGTGTTACAAGATGCTTTGATTATTTCTGTAGATAATGTTTTTGAGTATTGGATAGTAGATTTAGGGGCTTCATTTCATGCCACACCCCATAGGAAACATTTTATAGATTATGTTCAAGGTGATTTTGGACAGGTTCATTTGGGTGATGATGCACCATGCAAAATTGTTGGAATGGGTAAGGTACAAATAAAGAAAAAGAATGGAAACTAGTGGTTGTTGAAAGAGGTAAGACATGTTCAGAATCTAAGGAAAAATCTAATTTCAACAGAGCAGTTGGAAAGTGAAGGTTGTATATCTATATTTACAGATAAGGTGTGGAAGGTCACCAAAGGATTATTGGTGATAGTAAAAGGAGAGAAGGTAGGTACATTGTATTTGTGTACTGGTAATATTGACTCTTCTATCTCTTTAGCTTCTACAGGAGTGGATACAACATCACGGTGGCATCATAGGCTTGAAAATATGAGTGAGAAGGGGATGCAGATACTTCACAAAATAAATTTGTTGCCAAATCTTAAACAAATTGATTTGGATTTTTGTGAGCACTGTGTTTATGGAAAACAAAAGAGAGTCAAATTTCTCATAGTAGGAAAATAAAAGAAGAGTGAAAGGCTGGATCTTGTTAATATATATGTATGGGGACCATCTTAGGTATCATCTCTTGGAGGCTCTCATTATTATGTTACTTTTATTGATGATGCAACTAGAAAATCTTGGGTTTATTGCATTTGACAAAAATATGATGTTTTTGATAGTTTTAAGAAATGGAAAGCTTTGGTTGAGAATGAGATAGGAAAAAGGTTGAAGTGTCTCAGATCAGACAATGGAGGTGAATATTGTAGCAAGGAGTTTGATGATTACTATTCATACCATGGTATTCGTAGAGAGAAAACAATTCCAGGAACACTAGAAGAAAATGGAGTGTCAGAAAGGATGAATAAGACAATCATGGAGTGTGCAAGGAGTATGAGATTGCATGTTGGGTTTCCCTTACAGTTCTGGGTATATGTTGTAGATATTGTTGTTTATTTAATAAAAAGAGGACCTTCAAATATTTGGATGGTGGAATTCCAGAGGAGGCATGGAAATGTAAAAAGGTCAACTATTCTTTTTTGAATGCTTTCAGTTTTGAAGCATTTGTCCATATCGATAAAGAAAATAGAACAAAGCTTGAATCAAAATCCAAGAAGTGTACCTTTACTGGATACAATGTTAATGATTTTGGTTATCACTTATGGGATTATGAAAATCGCAAAATCATTAGGAGTAGAGATGTCATATTCAATGAGAAGGTCATTTACAATTATCAGTTGTAAGGAAAGAAACAGGAAAAAGAAAAACCAGAATACACAATGCTTGATGAGATCATTGAAAAATAATTCCAATGGTACTAGAAAATCAAAATGTACAACAACATGAGCAGCAGGTACATGAAACTCCTACAAGTCTTGTTAGAAGATATACCAGGTTAAGTAGACCCCATGAATGATACTCTCCTTCATTGTATTATGTATTGTTGACTAATTCTGGTGAACCAAAAAGTTATGAAGAGCCAATGCAGGTAGAAACTAAAAAGAAGTGGGAGAAAGGCATGAAAGAGGAAATGGACTCCTTGGTAAATAACCAGAATTGGGACTTGGTTCATTTTACTACAAGAAAAAGAGCATTGCAAAATAAATGGGTTTGTAGGTTGAAGGAGGAAGATGGAGGAAAAAAATGGTACAAGGTGTTACACATAAACATTACTCGCTTTGATAAGTGTCGCATGTTCCTCACAACTGTCGCAAGTGTCGCATGTTGTTCACAAGTGTTGCAAATGTCAAACAAATCATATTTCCATGATGACGACACTAAGGAGACACTTAGAATAACTCAAACACCTGATTTGGAGGAAGAGGGATGGTTAACTAAAGTCATGTATCTCTTCCCACTTGAAAGAAGCTTTCAAACTAAATTTTTAGAAGGGAGCGCTCCCCTACATCACCCTTAGGAGCGTTGGTGCTCCCCTATAAGGTACTGGGGAGCGTTATAACACCAAAATACCCCTTTGAAGGAGAACTACAGATATTTAGAGCGCTAACACCCCCCTTGAGCCTACTAGGGAGTGTTATAGCACCCTGATGCCCCTTTTGAGGGAGCGTTGTCTAATCTGGGCAACAGTTGATCTGTTGAGGAGAATAAGGGGAGGATCTTTCAATCTTGGAAGGCAGTTGCATTTGAATTCCTGGTTCAGTCATGATCTTAGGAGAAGATCCTTGGTTCAAGGAGGGAAATCCTCAACTTACCCTAAATATACCTCAAGAAGTTAAGCCTCTCTAAACCTATATAAACAAGCTCTATCATGGTGGAAAGGGGGAAGAATTGCAAGCATGAAACCTATGATCTCATAGGAAACATACGGTGAAATGGAGGAGAGTAATCAGTGAAGCTGTTGTCATCTAGGTTGTGGTTATTTTGAGCAAGGGTTAGACAAAGGGGACTTGACGAAGCTGTCGCATTCGCATCTACAGTTGTAAGTTACTTTTGTCATTGTTCTCATCAATATGACACGCTTGGCCTGTTTCTTTCTAGTTCTTGTTTAATATTACATAAACTTGTCTATGATAGATAGATCTATTTTTGAGCTAATATCAATAGAGTAGGAAGTGGTCATACTATCGTTTGTCTACAGGGCTCATCGAGGAGCGAAAGATTGGATCTCAACTCAGAGCATCCAGGGACAAACGCCGGTAAAAGGTACTTATTTTCTCCTTCCTCCTCATGCATTAGTTCGTATAGATATAAAAGGAAGTCAGTGTCCACGTTAATCATTTTCTGTCTTAAGAGTTAAGAGTCTAGCTCTCAATAGGAGATCTACATGTCCGCAGGGAGATTTTCCTTCAACAGAAACTGGCGACTCCACTGGGGAGCCTCGAATCAAAACTTTTTGGTTTTGATTTCTCCTCATAGACCTTGTCTTACCCCTTGATTGTTTTCAGACTTGGTTCACCCCTTTTTGATTGATTTCATGAGCTGATTGACTCCCCACCCCATCACACTCAGCTTGATTGCCAGACTAGATTGCAATTTTTGGATTTTTTGACATTTTTATGAGATTTTCAAGACTGGCGCCCATGTGGCTGTGTTAACAGAGTGCCAACGCTCCCTAGGTGTCTTAGACAGAGCGCTATAATGCATGGTACCCCTTACACCAGAGCGCCAACCCTCTTTTGGCCAAAAACCTTTCCAGAATTGCTCTTTTCAGGGTCTAGCCTCTGTATTTCGCTTGCTGAGCCTCCTTGTGAGTCAATGATTCTTCCCATTCAACTTTGACATCCTTCCTTCTGAGGAAAAAACACCTTGTTGTTTAGATTTTGTAGCCTTCTTCATTATTTTTGAGTTTTTCTGCTGTTGGGAGTTTGAAACCCATGCATTGTTTTTCTCTCTTTTTTGACTAAGCGAGAAACTCTGGTGAAGGATATCATAAGTCTACAAATCTCTTCATTTGGCTTTTGGTTGAGGTCATTGTTCTTCGACATTTATTTTGGTGTGAAGTTCTTGATTTTATTTTCTTTTCTTTTCTTTTGCTTCTTGTTTTTTATCATAACGAGAGGGTGTATTGTTTGTACGAAACCTGCTTGTGTTTGTCTGAGTTTCCTTGATCCAAAATGATAATTGGCAGGAGAAGTGTTGTTTTGAATTAATCATTATTCACATACAAACAATAAAGAGACATCTTCATGATTGATTTTTCATATTAGAAGGCATTTCCAAAAGTTTTAGCACCACATCGGATTTGATTGAAGAAAATTTGTTTGAGGACATTCCTTATTAGTGCTTGTTAGTGAAAAAAACTCTCTCTCTCTCCCTTAAATTTATATTCATCGAAAAGAAATGACTGATTATCATCTTTAATGCGTTTTTTTGGGATTGAGTCACCATTCCATCCGTTTCACTTCCATGCACCCCTTTTGAGTAAAGAACAACTATAAAATGAACGCTAATTAAAAACTATCTAGAACATTTTCTTTTTTAGGATCCTCCACCAACAATAGACTAGGATTAGTACTTTGGATTAGGCTGTGAGCATAACTCTCCAAAGTTTACAAAACAAACATTGGCATCCTGAGCTAGGGAGATTCAAATCCAATTGTCGTATAAGTCTACCTGGGATCCCCCTCTCACACAAGGTTTACGCACGAGGTCGCATTCGGGAAAGCTACGGAGATTATCCCTCTGTGGTTTGACTGATTGTAGTGTTCAAATAGTATTATGGGGATAGCTTAAAGGTATACCCACAATGTTGAGTGGAATCCTTTCAAGTTGATTTCGGGCTAGATACCCTGCCCGTATGTTCGGACTGGACTGTCGACTGTACCCGCCCAGGGGCTGACTGTGAGTTGGTAACCTTAGTGGCCATAATATTTAGGGTCTTACACAAGGTGATAGTGAAGGGAAGTCTCACTATACCTGGAGCAGACATTGGTCAAACTCACTCAGGCTCCTTGGAGAGTAAATCCACAATTACTGCGTGGAAGCTTGCACTAGGGTGAAAGTCTGTTAAGCAGGTCACCATTTTAACTGTTCCACCATATCTGTAGTGTCCCCAAGACCGAGCCCCGATGTAAACCATGATCTGAAAGAGATTGTAAATATGTGTTATAGGCTGGTGAGCCGAGTTTTTTATAAGCCATTAGGATTATGTGTTGGATTAGGCCAGAGAGCCTAAGGATTGAAGGCCAAGGGCCTGGATTTTGTATCTGTATATATATGCAGCACATCAATAAAATATAAACACCGCCAGGTGCAGATCGACCACGATGAATGAGTGATGGGGGACTGAGCGTCCACAAAGTGGACAAGGAACTAGGGGCTGGAAGGGGAAAAGGGGTTGAGTGATGAGCCTAGGGGCTTAAGCCTGGGAAATAATATTTTAATATTATTTTAAAAAGAGACATGTGCATTTCCGTTTATCCTAAGTTCCTGGCAAGGGAAGGAACGTGAAAGGGGAATGTATGCTGTGGTACACATGCAGTTCCCAGGGTGACAAGTGTCAACCCTGGTGCATGCAAATATAATCGCCAAGGTGAACCATGAGAGGGGATCTTCCCATCCATTCTGACTCGAACCTCGGAGTGTAGAACCGGTACGACCTCTGCCAGAATACCCTGGTTCATCTCTGAAAGTCGTAAAGCCTGTGGTTGTTCTGGAGAAATACGTGTACGCCCTCTGTTCTGAGAGCCAGAAGATTGTGTCCGTCTGAAAGGCCAATTCCCTCTTTACCCGTTCGAACCAGGGAGTCTGTGTAATTTCCTGCATGAATTGTTGTCACGCATTTCCAGAACCATCACCGTGAGATCTTCCTGTGATTGTTGAACCGGTTTGGGGAAGCCGTTGTCTGTTTTCCCTGTGGATTTTTGTGACCACGCAACACTGGACTGTGTGAGGCTTGTTGGCTTGTGAGCGGCTCCTCCAGGTGAGAGAGTGCGCAGAGGAAGGAGGGAGCTCCTGGAAGGAACTCTGTAGCTGCTACAGAACCCAGAGACTTCCGGTCCAGTCTGTTCTTGTAACCCAAGGCAAGGGAGACTGACATCCGAAGGACTGTCCAGGTGACAGAGAAGGTGCACTCTCCTGGGGTGGAACAGGCATGTCGGGAATGAGGGTCTGTGGGCAGTGAGAGTGGGAGATTCCTGGGAGAGCATTCTTCCTTGTGGTTATGTGTGATGTCTTCCCTGTAACCTCAGCCTAGCCTAGGATCCTTGCCTTGGGGTGGAGCTCGGTCCCAGCTCGGGGGTGACCCACTATTGAGCTGATGAACAGTGTGGTCTAAGGCTGGGAGGTTCGTGGGAGGCCTGCACTTGGTTGGTGAATTCTACAGTTGTTCAAAGATAAGTATCTGAATTATGTTTTTATCACATTTGGCATGACTGTGTTGTTTATGTATCATGTTTTCCGCTGTGTAAATGAGTTACTGTTGAATGCTATGGCTTGTTTAATTGTAGTAGTAACTTATATATTTTACTCTGAGAATTAAGTGTGTTTAATTGTGTTAAATGCATGTGGTTATAATTCCTATATGAATTATGTAAACATTCATGTATAGAATGGTAACTGAGAGGTTGAAAACCTTGGTAGTGAAAAGGTACACTACAATATCCCCGCCCCTTCTTGACTTTATCACGCGACGTTGGATTTCATCACCAACTAGTACGATCATTGAGAGAAGGTATTGTTTGCTTGGTTGTGATTCCTAGATTCTATTAGCGTATGTTGTTTCTTTTTCTGTAGTTGGCCATAGATCTTTTCCGCCAACTCTTTTTCTCCAACATCGACCCTCCACGCCATTCGCAGAGGCTAGAGGGACTTCCTCCAGAAAATATGGAAGATAATACCCCTTTACCCCCTCATTCTATGGAGGAATATCCTCAACAGAGTGAGGTTCACGGCACTATAACCTCCCAAGAAGAAGTTCCCACCTCTTTAGAGAATTTTCGAATTGTTTCAGAGTCTTCAAAAGCTTTCTGCATTCCATAGGGATATGAGTGACGTGTCCTCCAACTGAATTCAGTCGGTGAATTTGTCGTCGTCAATCCTTCTGACATTTCGACTGGGCCTCATTCAAGCCCTTTAGTCAATGACCCATTTTGGACCGCAGACATTGTTCGAAGTCCACCATGCATGGTGCGGTATCTTTATGGAACAGGAATAGGTGTCGACGCACCTATCGCCTACACCGTACCTTTAAACCATTTTACCGGTACTACCATTTTTTCAGCCACACCGTCCATCAGTCCGAACACATTGTCCATTGGCCCAAGGTCCACTTTTTCTCTCCAGATGACCCACTCTACAATGGTCCCTCACGTTCCGACTATTCTCGTCGGTAATGCGGTGGTTAGCCAAGATGCAATTGGCACACCCATAACACCTAGACCTTCATCATCACTCCCTTTTGGGTACAGAGCACTGAATTCTTCCACTACCGCTACTACCCAAGTTATGTTGGGAAGTTCCATACCTATACAACAACCCGGAGGGATCGGTCTTGGTGGTATCGATCCGTTAAGTGGCACTGGTCAGTCATTTATGTCTAGTTCTCAAATTCCGGGAACTCTACCTCAAGCTGGGGGGCATCCTCCCATCAGAGGACAACTTCCATTTGGAGGGCACCCTCATGCTAGGGGGAAGCCTCAATTCAGAGCCTACCATAAACCGTATGGACAAAATGTGTCTACCACACCCAATCCATGGAATATCCCTTTTCCAGGAAACCCACAGTTCTCGGCGGGACACAATCCTCAAGCTCTGCAACAACCTCTTCCCTCTCAAGGGACTCATCTATATCCTCCTTATGGAAAAACTCTGAATCCAACTTATAATCCTCAAAACCCATCCAGTTATCCTCCGCTCACACATGTTTCTCAAAACACCTCAAATCCTGTGTACCCTGGTCAACACCAACCTTACACAAGAGGGCCCACTGGTTACAATTATCTGCATAACCCAGTGTATGGTCCTACTGGCGTCCTTATGCCACACCAGTATTACCCACAGGTTAACCGACAACTACCTTTCCTAGCAACTCTGGACCTTCCAGACTTGTCTCGGTTAACGAATGATCCTATTTTTCATTCTCCGGTTTGGCCAGCTATTCCAACTAATCTTCCTTCTGATATTCCAAAATTCGACGGAAAGTCCGGAGAAGACCCAAACAACCACGTGATGAATTTCCATTTGTGGTGTTCATCCAACTCCCTCATGGACGATTCTATATGTTTGCGTCTTTTCCAACGAAAACTTACGGGTTCTGCAACAAAGTGGTATATTGAACTACCACGCGCTTCTTTTCACGATTTCAACTCCCTTTCCATGTCCTTCCTCACACACTTCCAACTACCCATTCGATACGAGATGGGTACTGAACTATTGACCTCCCTTCGTCAGACAACCTCCATACATATCTCTGATCATATTCATGAATGGAGATGACAATGAAGGCTAATCAAAGCGGTCATTCCTGACCAATTATTAGCAGAATGGTTCACCAAATCATTGTTACCCCAGATCACTCGTTATGTTTCCATGGGTGGTGTAGTTACCGAGGAAGAAGCTATTGCTTGAGCCCAGTACTCAGATTTGGTTTATTCGCAATCTGGTACTTTGTACGAGTTGATACCAAATGCTACCCATGCCACTAATGATCCATCCAAACCATCGTCTACCTCGCACGTGGATGGAGTCATTGGTTCCGTCAAAACCCAATCTACTTCCTAGTCGATTGGAACAACCTAGCAGTCTGCTTCCACACCTGCTCCCATTTCGAATGCAGCCTCTTCTACCTCCCCTCAAACTCAGGTCTTTGAGGTGAATGCGGTCCAATAAACCCCTTCACAACAACCTAGGGGCAAGAAGAAAGCAAGAAATAAACCAAAGAAAACCAACAACAATGAACAACCAAAAAATCAACCTCAAGCCCCTTCTGGCGGAAAACAACCACAATGGAAACCGAAATTCCCATGTCTCATTTGTGGTGATGATCACTACACTCAAGACTGTCCACATTGCGATGAAGTGGCCAAACTTTTTAAGGGAAATTCACAACCCGCTGTGCTTACCCAACCTTTTCCACAAAAACAATCTTTGGTTTCTCAAACCCCCACTTCAGGGGGCAGTTCCAACTATCCCATGATGAGGCCTCGAAAAGTTCCCACATTTACATGTTCAATGGGATTAATCTGACCACTCGCACTATGACATATGACACACCAATTAAACTTGATAAGCCGAAGCCCACTAATGGTTCCTTATCGGACCCATTACCATCTTTTGTTAGTCCTCCGTCTGCTAGCCCTTTGGCCAGGCCACTTCAGATTGAGAAACCTTCATTTGACTCCATTCTACACCTTCCTATGAGCACTATCTGGAAATCTACCTTTAATCCTAGTTCACGGGTTGCCCAAAACTACAACATTGTTGAATATTTGGCTCAAGCATCGTGTGCTATGTCTACTTTGGAAGTTCTACAACATTGTCCCAGCCAATGTAGAACGCTCTTAGCTGCCATCGGTGCTTTCGATCCTGAGTCATCTAATAACCTCATGTTTAATCTGGATGATCATCAACCTCGACTCTCTCACCAACTAGCTTTTTAGATCGATGTTGTTGTTCACAATCAACAAATCCATCGAACTATCTTGGATGAGGGAGCCTCTACTTATGTCATGTCTTTAGCTTGTTGGAAAGGATTAAAATCACCTGCCCTTAACAAATCCCCTATGATGTTACGCACTTTCGATGGGTGAGGTTTTCATCCTCACAGACTGTTGCAATCCTTAGTCGTCCAGTTAGGTGGAAAAACTGTTACCGTTGATGTCGAGGTGGTCAATTCCCCCCTCGATTACAACCTACTACTTGGAAGAAGTTGGTTCTATGCTATGACTGTCGTCGCCTCGTCGGTGTTTCGATGTGTACAATTCCCCCATCAAGGAAAAATTGTCACTATCGATCAACTAGATTTCTGTACACCCGACGCTCATTCCCCTATCACCAACAACATTCCTTTTTTGGGAGACCACCCAGTTACGTATGAAAGCATTGGTGTTGGCTTGTTGAAATATTCTAGCCTTATGGGTACCTTCCCTACACCACTTCCACCCACCACACATCATATTGCCACCATCAATATGATTTCGACTATGCCTTATCAATATTTGGAATCATCTGACCCTTGGATTGTACCTAGTCCTATGGAATTCGATGTGCTCGGTGACACCATGCCACTTAGCCCAGCCGAGGCCACATACATAGCTATTCAATCTGCCTCTCCCTCTCCGGACAACTCACATTTACTAGCATCTAATGCCTACTCGATGCCATCATGGTTGGATTCCCTATTGTCTGCAATTGATTACATTTCCCAAATTTTCCCTTCCGATGAATCTATAATGGAGATGCTTAGCATTGACGATGTACCTTGGGATGATAACCATCATCGATCTTCCTTTCTTCCGCCTCTGGAAGAAATTCACCATGACATACACTCTGGCTTTCCTCCTGATGTTACCGATGCTCCACAATCTCCCATCCTCACACAAGATACTCTTTCTGAGGGGAATATGGGTAACATCTCTACTACGATCGATATTGATATTTTGATCAAAGAAGGCATTGTGGAAAACATTAACCTTGGTGCTAATTGCACACCCAAAGAAGTGGTCTCTTACACCGCTCTGTTTAAATAATTCTGCGATGTCTTCACTTGGAGCTACGAGGAAATTCCAGGGATCGACCCTTCGATTGTCGTGCATGAAATCAAGACTTGCCCTGGTGCGAAACCTATTCAACAGAAACTCCGCCTGGTTCATCCCAAGAAAATCGCAGCTATAAAGGCAGAAGTTGAGAAACTTTTAAAATATGGCTTTATCTATCCTATCCCTTTGACAGAATGGGTCTCCAACTTCGTTCTGGTTGCCAAAAAGCAGGGGACCATCCATGTCTTTGTTGACTATCAGAATCTCAATAAATCTTGTCCAAAGGACAACTACCCTACGCCCTTCATCGACCAAATCATCGATAATTGCGTTGGGAGGGTAATCTTCTCTTTCATGGATGGCTTCTCCGGGTATAACCAGATTGAAATTTTACCTGTTGATCAACATAAGACAACCTTTATCTGCCCATGGGGAACGTTCGCCTATCGAAAGCTACCTTTTGGTCTCAAAAATGCTGGTGCTACTTCCTAGCAGGCCATGTCGTATTCTTTCCACGATATCAAGCATATCACAAAACCTTACCTCGACGACTTACCTACCCACTCATCCAATCGATCTGATCACGTTGATCACTTACAGGATATTTTTCTTCGATGTCGGTTTTACCGTATTCACTTGAACCCACATAAGTGTGTTTTTGATGTCGAATCCGATCGAATCCTCGGTTTTATTGTCTCTAAAGATGAGATTAGGGTGGATCCCTTAAAGATTAAGGCTATTCTAGCCTTACCCCCACCTACTAATTTAACCCAACTCCAAAGTTTGCAAGGGAAAGCAAACTTCCTTCGTCGTTTCATTTGTAACTACAATGAGATAACTAAAGGATTTATGCGGTTGCTGCAGAAAAGCACCTCTTTCATCTGGGATGATATCGCTCAACGGTCATTTTATGCTCTCAAGCATGCCTTGACCCACGCACCTTTGTTGCACCCTCTAGAGTATACAAAGGACTACATCCTTTACATAGCTGCCTCCACTTCCACTATTGCAATGGTGTTAGTTGAAGAGGACCCCAACAGTGAGGAACATGTGATCTATTACCTGAGAAAGAGTTTATCTGGACCTGAACTCCGATATTCACATGTAGAGAAACTGGCTCTGGCAGTCGTCATCGTTGTCCAGAGATTTCGTCATTACATCTTACTACGCACCACCACTGTGATTGCAGACTCAAACCCCATGTACCACATCTTGACATGTCAAGTACTTGGGGGCAAATACTCTAAATGGATCGTCATCCTTCAGGAATTCGATCTTGAATTTACGAAGTCCAAAGCCAAAAAGTCCCTGGTGTTTGCGGAGCTCATCTGCGATCTCCCCCATGTTGATGAAGACATCGAACCTAGAGATTCTCTCCTTGATGAAAATGTTTTCCTCATCAACACATCTGATCCTTTGTACGGAGACATCCTCCTTTACCTCCAAACCCAACGCTTTCAGCCTAACACTTCCCATGACGAGCGTCGACGTATTCCCCACCATTCTTGTCGTTATCTTATCATTGGTGACACCTTCTATCGTCATGGTATCGACATTATCCTTCGATGATGTCTGATTCATACAGAGGATGAACGCATTCTCAATGATTGTCACCTTGGAGCCTGTGGCAGTCACCTTTTAGGGATGGCCACAACCCAAAACATTCTACGTGCCAACTATTTTTGGCCCTCGATTTTCAAAGATTATACTGAGGCAATCAAAAAATGCCCACCCTGCCAAGTTTTTAACAACAAGGCACGAACCCACACAAAGACATTACACCCCATTATTGCCATCGACCCCTTTGCAAAGTGGGGTATTGATTTCTTGCAATGTAAGCCTACCTCAGTCGGGGGGCACGGTTATATAATCATCACCGTCGACTACTTCACAAAATGGGCTGAGGCTATGCCTACCTTTCTGAACGATGGTTGTACCGCATCTCTGTTTGTTTTTAACCACATCATCACTCGTTTTGGTGTACCATGCGCCATTGTCACTGATCACGGTGCACACTTTAAGAACCAGATGATGAGTGAATTGCATGTCAAGTTGGGTTTTCTCCATGAAAAATCATCCCCATACTATCCTCAGGCCAACGGACAAGTTGAGGCCATCAACAAGGTTCTCAAAACCATGATTCAACACATGGTAGGGGAAAACAAGACATCCTGGCATCTACAACTTTTCTCCTCTCTCTGGGCTTACCGTACTTCTGTGAAAAATGCAACTGGATTTACTCCTTTCCAGTTGGTGTATGGCATCGAAGTCGTTTTACCAATCGAGTGTGAGATTCCATCTCTGAAACTTAAAGTAGAACTCCTACCCCATACTTCTGCCGAAGAAGAACGTTTCTTATATCTATCCAAACTGGACGAAACACGTTGTGATGCCGCTCTCGTTAACGAGGCACATCCGAAACATATAAAAAATCAATACAACAAATCCGTCCATCCTCGGACTTTTGCAGAAGGAGACTTAGTCCTCGTCTATGACCAAGCTCATGACAAATTAGGGACAGGTAAGTTAGAACCTCTGTGGCATGGCCATTACATTGTGAAATGTGTTCTACATAGAGGTGCCTACGAGTTAGTCGATTATGATGGAATTCCCCTAAGGGAGCCCCGGAATGGGCTTTACCTTAAAAAGTACTATGCCTAGATCACCTAGCATGTGTACATTGTACATTATTGTATTTTAGTTTGGTGTGTCTATTTATTTCGCGTGCTCAAGTCTTTACCTTTGCCACTCATAATTGTGCCTTGTGTTTTCATGCACATATGACGTCTTCCTTTCCTATCTTTGTCGGGTTTGCGGATGGCACTAGTCGACACACACAGAATATTGCTTCAACAACATGGGTCATTTACCAATTTGATGAGGTGGTGAGTTCAGGAGGTATTTGCTTAGGGCCAACGACTAAAAACATGGCAAAATATCATGTTGTCATCAGACTCTTGACCCAAGCCTCCTCCCTAGGTATCTCCCATATCATTGTTAACCTAGACTCCCAACTCATGGTCTATCAACTCAACCGTATCTACACTATTCGTAATCCTATCCTGCTATGTCTCCACCTACAAGTTCATTGTCTTGAATGAATGTTTGTTTATATTGAATACACACATATTCCACGAGAACTCAACAATGTTTCAGATTCGTTAGCTAATTACATCCTGGATTGGTATCTCGCCCATAGATAAGATTCCATAAAGGAAAACAAATTGTACATCACATGTAAATTAAAACACATCACATTAAAGGCATCATCATATACAAATGTTTTGGCACTATAAAAACTCAGAACTGTATATATATACATAACGTGACTAAAAATGTTTTGATTACATCAAAAAATATTTAGAAGAGTAAAATGTTGGGTCTTTACACCCATACAACATCGCCTGACAAGTCATACAAAATACGATCACCAGAGAGACTCTAATCTCCCTGCACTGCATTGTGCTGAGAGTAACATATCACTGCGCACACTACGCGTCTTAGTAGAGAATTAACATTCTCTGGCACTCCCACAGTGTGCCTTTGTAGATGTAAAGGCACTTCTCTCCTCCATAGAGGAGGAATGCCCATCGTGAGGCCTTGAAGGTTTCTTTCAACCTCCCGGAGACCTATCATTGGTGCCCCCGGATCTACTGCAACCGGAGCACCCCCACGATGTCCCAGTATCGGTATCTCAGCTGGGCGCACTGCTCCCTTGTCTTCATGTTGAAAACAATACATCCATTAAAAACTCTTCCATGTACCCAAAAAAAATATATATACATTAAAAAACTTAAAAAACAAAAACTAGACAAGGTCTTGCTTAGTCTCTCACCTGACACATCCCAATCTTCCCCCGCGGGTAGAACCAAATCCATGCTCCCACAAAATTCCACCTTGGCATACGGGAAGTATTCTATCCAGAGATACTGGCGTCTCAGCCAAGCGAAGAAGTCACCGGTGAAACGGAACTCTTAATATGCCACTAGTCTCGGAGACAGACTAGTCCACTGTTCCATCCGTGGTTCTTCCACTAGTCGTACTGCCAATGCTATTTGAGGCTGCATCTGGGGGATGCGCTCTAATAAAAATGAGACCAAGAAAGAGCCGTACCTGAACTGTTTCTACCCCATCCTACACCGTGAAACCTATTCCTTCACATTCTGAAGGAACCCTGCGCTCCAGTTAAACAGTGTTGGCTCCAAACATTGTACGCCATAAGCTACCTGTGATATCGATGCCAGATGTGTGCTAGTGCTTCCCTTCATGCTCGTGATAGAAAACAAAATGGACCGAAGGGGTAACTCTCGGATATCCTTGATAGGGATTCTACCCCCCACCAGTCTTGCTCTTGGGACACAATGACGTGCCAGATACACACCCACTTTCTCAGGAAGCGCCCTCTGTCCGAAAAAATATATAGGAACCCCTCTTTTCGAGAGGCCAGTCAAGAAATATACGTCTTCCAACTCGATGGTTAGAAGTTGTGTTCCGATCCAAAACCCTTGCTCCGCGACATCCCACAAGCTGATTATGTTCTCAAGTAGAATAATCTCCTTCTTCATATTTTGCAATTTGAATAATTTTAGTAGGCCACAAGCTCTCAACGTAGCCCGCGTGCGAGGACTCTGCAAAGCAGCCAAGTCATCGAGCTCATGCTCTCATTCTTTCCACTCGATCATGGTCGTCGAAATCACCTACAAACAAAAAAACAAAGAATTTCATTATTTATTTTTTCGGCAATTTCGACAATTTCTTAAGCAATTTAAAAACATGAAATCTAATGTCCACACTATTCGAAAAATACCACGCCCTCTTTTCATTACTCAATAATCCATGCGCAGCAATAAAACATTTAAAATTAAAACAATTTCCATCAATGGTTGCGTGGGCATATGTTTGAGTTTTTTTATGGATTCTTTGATAAAAACGACCCATCCACCCAAGTGTGAAGGCGTTGGCATCCTTGCTATCACCTTATGAACACGTTTTTGCAAAAGAATGTCTTTTTCCCATCGTTTCTAATAGAGGTCGATTTGATATTTTTTGGAGCGACCTAGGGCTTCATTGTTTAATTTAATACTGCTATGAAAATGAATATTAAACCATGCAATTGAAAGAAGGGGAGATGGAGATCTACCTAGTCCAAATGGAAAGAGAAATGGTCAACCGTAGCTCCGGTATCAAGCAAAACAAGATCCACCTCCAAAGTGAGAATCTCCACTACTACAAATCCTGATGCAAAATGAAATGGTAAATGAAGATTTTTCTTGTATTACTATTTATATTTTTCCATTTTTTATAAGGTATAGTTATTTATGGGTTTCTATGGAAATATAATGGCTTCACTAAACCTCTGGATTGCAGTTTTGACACTACAGGTTTCCAAGCAGTTCTGATCGTTTGTTTACCTCGTCACATCCATGAGCATAGTCTTGGTTCATTTTCAAGCTCGAAAATATGAGAACGCACTGGGTAGACTTTTATCTCTTTTTTGGACCCGCATGGACACATGAAAAAGGAACCCCCTGGAGTCATCTTTAAACTCTTTTCAGACTCTCTAAATATGAAAAGATCGTCTAGTGATCTTGCTTCCTTTCACACTCGTCAAAAGGTTTGAAAGGGCGTCTTTCGAGTGGTAGTTTATCTCTTTTTCGGCCTCGCGAGACTAACCGTACAAAAAAGGAATTGAGAGAGTTCTCTTTTAAGTGTTTTTCCAGACTCTATAATCATGAAAAACCTTCGAGTTTTTTGTCTTTGGACTCGCTAAAACACACATCGACAGGCCCATATGGGACCGAACCCTTACTTCTTCCAGTTCGTTAAACAAAGGAAGATGAACTTATCGAAGGTGAGTTTTATCGAGAATGTGTTATCCTCCTCGAGATCATTAAATCAAAAAGAGGTACTCTTCTATCTGGATGGGGGAAAATTTGAAAGAAACAAGCCAAGAAGTCTCTCGAGAACATTACCAAGTAATTCTTAGAGTCTCCCTTGAACACGACACTTTGTCCTTTGCATGCATTATAATCCGCTGAACCTCTGCACTGAGCCAATCCTTTGAGTTTCTTTCACTCCTTTGGGTCACCTGATGTCAGTCACAACATCCACTGCATCATCAAGTGTTGGTCCATGTCATGTTTCTGCTCTCATGCATCAATGTTCAAGGGAAGTATCTGCCTCTAGAGTCAGCCATCACAAATATCTTGTCTCAAAACCCGTGTCATTCCATGTTCATTTGATCTACCAATTACATCTCTATGTTCGTTTTGTGTCATTGATGGGGGATACATTAAGGCCCTCCTTCGACGAGCCTATTCCTGTCGACCTCAACACATTATCTAGGAATTAGGCTTAGAAACCAATTAGTACTTTGGGACCTGCATGCCTCAATGGAAGGCCTCCTCACGTCCGACAGTGGGTTTACATCACTGACCTCTGATCGGATGATTCCATGGATTTTCAACTCCAGCTCATACATTCACATTCGTTGGAATGTACTAGGGTACCTTGGGAATCATTGACATTAATGGTGATCTCCCTCACACTTGTTAATGGTTTACACCATTGACTGGTAATCAAGTGGTTTCTGCCATGTTCGACATCAGGACATCTATTCACATGGTTAGATTCATACTACATCGGGATCGGTAAGAAGACCTTGGGTTGAGTGATCACTTTGATATATGTTTTACCCAGGTTGCGAAGAAATTTCTCTTGGACAAATGATACATATACTGTTACATAGATCTACTTTGTATTGGTCGTGGCTATGTCTTGTCATCTCGTAGATCCACTGTGTACTCTTCATGGCTACGATCAGTTCGGGTCATCAAAGTATAGATCCACATTGTATCCTTGGTGGCTATACCTTTTTACCAATACAATTATGGATCCGCAGTGTATTTTATGGCGGTCATATCTTGCAAGTCTTGATCACCCAAGCATAGGGATGCCTGCCTTGGATTTGAAACATGTCATGATATTTGTTGGATGTTTGTGTGCAGCTTCTGTCAGGTTCTCTGCGTCTATACCCTTTCTTGAAAGTCTACAAAGCATTTCAGTTATCAGTTCTCATCTTCTAACTTCATACTTTGGGGGGCAATCTGTTACACATCAACATTACTTGCTTTGATAAGTGTCGCATGTTCCTCACAACTGTCGCAAGTGTCGCATGTTGTTCACAATTGTCGCAAATGTCAAACAAAGCATATTTCCACGATGATGACACTAAGGAGACACTTAGAATACCTCAAACACCTGATTTGTAGGAAGAGGGATGGTTAACTAAAGTTAGGTATCTCTTCCCACCTGAAATAATCTTTCAAACTAAAGTTTTAGAAGGAAGCGCTCCCCTACATCACCCTTAGGAGCGTTGGTGCTCCCCTATAAGGTACTGGGGAGCGTTGTAACACCAAACTTCTCCTTTGAAGGATAACTACAGATATTTAGAGCACTAGCACCCCCCTTGAGCCTACTAGGGTGCGCTATAGTGCCTTGATGCCCCTTTTGAGGGAGCGTTGTCTAATCTGGGAAGCAGTTGATCTGTTGAGGAGAATAAGGGGAGGATCTTTCAATCTTGGAAGGCAGTTGCATTTGAATTCCTGGTTCAGCCATGATCTTAGGAGAAGATCCTTGGTTCAAGGAGGGAAATCCTCAACTTACCCTAAAGATACCTCAAGAAGTTAAGCCTCTCTAAACCTATATAAACAGGCTCTATCATGGTGGAAAGGGGGAAGAATTGCAAGCATGAAACCTATGATCTCATAGGAAACATACGGTGAACTGGAGGAGAGTAATCAGTGAATTTGTTGTCATCCGGGTCATGGATCTTTTGAGCAAGGGTTAGACAAAGGAGACTTGACGAAGCTGTCGCATTCACATCTATGGTTGTAAGTTACTTCTGTCATTGTTCTCATCAATATGACACGCTTGGCCTGTTTCTTTCTAGTTCGTGTTTAATCTTACATGAACTTGTATATGATAGATAGATCTATTTTCGATCTAATATAAATAGAGTAGGAAGTGGTCGTACTATCGTTTTTCTACAGGGCTCATCGAGGAGCGAAAGATCGGAGCTCAACTCAGAGCGTGCAGGGACAAACGCCGGTAAAAGGTACTTCTTTTCTCCTTCCTCCTCATGCATTAGTTCGTATAGATCTGAAAGGAAGTCAGTGCCCACGTTAAGCGTCTTCTATCTTAAGAGTTAAGAGTCTAGCTCTCAATAAGAGATCTACCTGTCCGCAGGGAGATTTTCCTTCAACACAAGGCTAGACTTGTTGTAAAGGGGTTTGCAGAAAATAAAGGTATATATTTTGATGAAATATTTTCTCATATTTTTAAGATGACTTCAATTAGGACTATTTTAACTCTTATGGAAATAGAAGATTTGCATCTTGAACAGTTAGATGTAAAAACATATTTTCTCCATGGGGATTTGGAGGAAGAGATTTATATGCAACAACCTTAGGGGTATGAGGTCAAAGGAAAGGAGAATTTGGTATGCAGGTTGAAGAAGAGATTGTATGGCCTAAAGGAAGCTCCAAGGCAGTGGTATTTGAAGTTTGACAGGTTTATGATAGAACAAGGTTATAGTAGATGTCATTTTGATCACTGTGCTTATTTTAAAAGGCTAGAAAATGTAAGCTATATTATCTTGCTATTGTATGTAGATGACATGCATGTTGCAGGGTCTAATATGCAGGATATAAATTTTCTCAAGAATAAATTAGTTAATTAATTTGCAATGAAGGATTTGGGAGCTGCAAAGAAAATATTTGGTATGAGAATAAAAAGACACAAGAAAAATCGCAAATTGAATTGTCTTAGGGTGAGTACATAGAGAAGGTGTTGGAGAGGTTTAGAATGCAGAATGCAAAACCAATTAGTACACATTTGGATATCCATTTAAAATTAACTAAGGAAATGTGTCCTAAGACACATGAGGAGATAAAATACATGTCCAGTGTCCCTTATTCATTAGGAGTTGGCAGCTTGATGTATGCGATGGTTTTCACAAGACCAGATATTGCACATGCAGTGGGAGTTGTGAGCAGGTATATGAACAATCCAAGTAAAGAACATTGAGAGGAAGTAAAGTGGATTCTCAAGTATTTGATAGGTGTTTCTACTCATGCATTATGTTTTGGAAGTTCAGAAACGGTTCTATAGGGATATGTTCACTCATGTCTGGAAGGTGATAAATATAGCAGGAGGAGCACCACAAGGTATGTTTTTATTGTGGGTGGAACAACAATAAGTTGGGTTTTGAAACTGTAAAAGGTTGTTTCACTTTCAACAATGGAAGCAGAGTATGTTGTTGCTACAGAGGCTAGTAAAGAGATGATTTGGTTATAGAGTTTTATGGAGGAATTGGGAAAGAAGCAGTAAAATAACAGGTTCTATTGTGACAACAAGAGTGTCATTCATCTTGCAAATAAATCAATATTCTAGTTGAAGACTAAGAATATATAGCTCAGGTACCATTTCATATGATCCATCTTGGAAGATGAACATTTGAAGTTGGAAAAGATACATAGTAGCCATAATCCTAGAGACATGTTAACAAAGGGATTAACCAGAGAGAAACTGATTGTATTTTATCCTTTTCTAGCTACAATCCTATGGGACTTCATCCTCTTCACCCCATGAAATGAGGGACAATCCCTTCTTGGGTCAGTGCACTCGAAAGTACAAAAATACAAGGAGATGAGGGGATGAAGTGTGGAAAGTGACAAGTATGGTAGGGAATGGCACGATGACTTGTCAAGAGGAGCTCCCATTATCCAACCTATCCCTAAGGGTGACCCACTTACTAGGGATAAATTCAACCACCAAAGTGAAACAAGGCAAAGAGCATAATTTCCAAGTAAACGTTACATAATCAAAAGAAATTTTAAATGCAACAAACTCAAATTCCTGAAATATTGAAATGATACTCACCATAATACCCGACTTGTACCTCATGGAACATGACCCAATGTCTTCCATAAGCCAACTGATGTGGTCAATACCCTCATGATGAACCTGAAACATGTGGTGGTGAGGTGGGTCTTTGTTTATGCAAGTGGATGTTGTCAGCGATATATCTCTTGGTACTTCATGTCTGCAACCTGAGGGCCTTGAGACATCATCTTCTTAGTTATCCTTGGGAGTTGGGGATAACATATAGATCCTACTTGGGGACATGTACTCATTTTAGAGTGCATGAGAAATGCAACATCTCTTGGTGGAACTATACCTACACACATTAAAACAACAAATTGTTAAGTGTAGGATGGCTCGCTCATGTTTTGTCTATATAAAGAAATCCAAAACTTCAAAAATGACAACTAATCTAGAAAATATTTTTTTTTTTCATTTTTCATATAAATAATGAAAAGAGAAACATGTAAATCAATAATGCAAGTACAGAAAAATGAAAATCAAAGATGAAATGAAACTAAAATACCATGAGAAAATCAATATGCAAATGCAGGAAATCAAGATGACCTATGTTACACATCAAAATTCCACACTTAAGTACCTCACCCTAAGTGTCACAAGTGTCATAATAAGTGGCATATGCACCTTGCTAAGTGTTTCATACACCTTGACACCATGAAATAACACATGTCACAATACCTAGTTAATGTGGAGGATAAATACATTATATGAACGTCAAAATACCATGTGCACATGAATTATTTATTAATATTCATAAAAGGGAAATTAATTTAGTGTGAGAATCCACCTCACTTTTAGTTTCCTAATCTCAAGGAGAGGTTGAGAATCTCATGGATGATTGAGATATTTTCTCAAACCAAAATCCTAATTTGGTGGATCTTGAGAGATATTTCCTCCTTAAAATCCTTGAGAAATATTTTCTCCTTAAAATCCTTGAGAGATATTTTCTCCCTAAAAATCTTGGAGATCCCATTTTAGTGTATCTAGTGAGTGATCTTCTCCATGGTGGTTAAGCCTCCAAATTCTGTATAATGAGGGATTTCCATGGAGAATAGAAGGAATATTAGAGGTATCAAATCTTTGATTCTAGAGGATAATTAAAGAGGAGAAATCAACAAAGCATTGTTATTTTGATTGTGGATATTTCGAGCAAGGGTTGGACAAGGAGGACTTGGAGAGGCTACTGCAACATCATTTGAAGGCTGTAAGTTTCCTTTTGAATTTCTCATTAATATACTTGTCCTATTTCCTTCTAGTATGTGTTTATATGTACTTGTCTATGTGTGTCTTAATCTTCATAGATCGATTGATTTTTTCTAATCCATTAGAGTAGGAGATAGTCATTTGTGTCTTGTTGTCCATTGCAGGTATTGTTTGGAACTTCAGGATTGGAGCAGCTTGGACAAACTTTGAAAGTGAGGTACATCCTACTCTCCCTCCTTATCTCTTTTTCAATGGATAAAATGAATCGATAGGAATGGTAGTGTCCAAAGGTAGTTTTCTATCTTGGTAGAGGGATCTGTACTCCAAGGGAAAATTCACCTGTCCGCAGGGGAATATTTTCGTAAAAGAAATTGGCGACTCCACTGGGGAAGGACATTGACTTGTCTTTCCTTGCATAATTTGAAACTTTTCCTTGTTTTATCTTGTTTAATTGATTGTTTTTTTAGCCTTCCCTCTTCCCTTTGCTTCATCAAGCAATAGTCATAGTTACCAAGCCAAACTTTGTTGATTTTTTGTTTTTTTACGCTTATTTTCAAGCATCTACAGGACTAGCGCTCACCCAGAGTGGCTACCAGGGTGTTGGTTATCTGATCAACACTCCCTAGTGGTCTCTTAGGGAGCGTTACAATGCTTTGTCCCTTTTCTTAAGGGAGTGTTGATCTCTTGTTTTGGGAAGATATAAGGGATTTTCCCTTGTTTTTCTCAGCCCTTTGTTGGAGGTATTTTGCCCAGAGTCTGTCCTTTTTCTTGTGACTTTGTTTAGGTTGAGGATATAGCTCCTTATCATTCTTTTCGTTGTCTTGTTTGATCTGGAAACTTTTTCCAAATTGCGAGATTGATTCGCCTTGTTTCTTCTTGGTTTCATCTGGGTCTTACAAAAGTTTCTGGTTATCTGCCTGATTGAAAAGGTCTGCAAAGGTTTATTGGTATTAAGTTACTTTTCAAATATTTCCTCTTTGAACGATTTGAGACTTTATGATTACCACAACCTAGCTTAGATTGCTCTTTCTTGTTGCTCGTTTTGTTAAGACAATTGAGTGATTTATCTTTCTCCTTATCAATTTTTGGATTCTTCTCTTAACTTTCTTGTATCCCTTGAATGCTTGTCGATTTTTGAGTCCTTGATTGAGTGAGTTATCATACTTGTCTCTTTCAGTTCCCGTTAGTCTGTGAGTACATTCTTTTTTTGAAATCTTTTTTTCTTTGTGTCTTTTGTATTTGCATTCGACTCTTTCATTTTGATTGAAAGTAATGGAGCATTAAAAAATTTGCATTTGTTTTCTTTATATATTAGATTCAAACAAATAATATAGTTGCATTATTTATTTTTGGTAGTGTAGTAGATTGCATTTAGAAAATTGTGTTTGGGAATTGGGTGTTTTTATTGAAGAAAGTTGAACCTCTTCTCCATCCTGTATGTAGGATTCATTGAAGACAAATATTTGCATCTCATTATTATGCATTCTTTTGGAGTCAAGTCTAAAACATCATAAGTTTCACTTTCCCAAAATTGAGTAAACAACAACCCTAAATTGAAGCAATTATAAAATTGATCAGACACTTTTATATTATCTGGTAGCAAACCTACATTATCTTAAAGTGTAGGGATTTGGAATAGGTTGTGTGGATAAATTTCCAAATCCATCAGAAAAACATAGAATATTGTGCTACGGAGTGGTAAATCCAATTGTTCGTATAATCATAGTCAGTATCCCACTCTCACATAGGGGTTAAACACGAGGTCATGTGTGGGAGAGTAATGGATATTTCCCCTCTGAATATTAACCCACATAGCGCAAAGATCATATATTGGGGGGTATTCCTGAGAAACAACCGGTTTCATTTGGTCTCGGAGCTCCGTGAATCTCAAATTTTTTCAGGGTTCTTAGTAGTTGTTGTTGGGAAATTATACCCTACGGACTAACAAGCTAGGGCTTAAACTTGCATGCAGATCATGACCCTTAAGAAATTACTTTTAACCTTCTACCCCAAACCTAAAACCCTTTTTCACATGCAAACAAGGATAGAACCAAACT
>ML799113.1:598019-611829 GCA_009831015.1 Picea engelmannii | reverse complement strand
ACAACCTCAACGAAGGATGAATCCAACCCTTAAAGATATTGTAAAAGAGGAATTGCAAAAACTCCTTCAAGCCAATCTCATATACCCCATTTCAGATAGTCAATGGGTGTCTCCACTTGTCATAGTTCCCAAGAAAAATGGTACGTGGAGAATATGTGTAGACTTCAAGGATTTGAACAAAGCCACCCATAGCGATTATTTTCCCTTACCATTTATTGATCAGTTGTTGGATACCTTGTCCAGAAAGAAGTATTTTTCATTCCTAGATGGGTTTAGTGGTTATAACCAAATATAAATAGCACCCGAAGACCAGGAGAAGACCACTTTCACCTGCCCATGGGGAACGTATGCTTATAGGATTCTTCCTTTTGGACTTTGCAATGCCCCAAACACTTTTCAAAGGGTTTTCCTAGCCATTTTCTCTGATTTGACCAATGATTGCGTGGAAGTCTACATGGATGACTTTACAGTCCATGGAAAAGACTTCCAGGAAGCTTTGACCAGTCTAGAAAAGGTCTTGATTAGGTGTAAGGAAACTAATCTTTCCCTAAGTAATGAAAAGTCAAATATGATGCTCACTAAAGGTATTGTTTTGGGACATCACATCTATGGTTTTGGAATGAGAGTTGATCCGACAAAGATTCATATTATCACACAAATCAGAATACCTTCCTCACAAAAGGAAGTTTGTAGATTTTTAGGGCATGTTGGATACTATAGAAGATTCATTCCGATTTTTACAAGCCTAGCTACCCATTTATTCAAGTTATTATCTAAAGAAGCCGAATTTAAGTGGGATGATGAATGCCAAATATCTTTTGAGATTCTAAAACAAAAATTGTCAACTACCCCTATCTTAAGAGGACTAAATTGGTCCCTTCATTTTCATATCTGTACTAATGCCTCAGACATGGCTCTTGGGGCAGTTCTTGGACAAAGGGAAAATCAAATGCCTTATTCTATTTACTTTGTCAGTACAAATCTATCTCCAGCTGAAGTTAATTATACGGTCACAGAAAAAGAATTGCTAGTTGTGGTCCATGCTATCAATAAATTTAGACACTATATTACAGGATATCAAGCTTTTGTACACACCGATCATTCAACCATCAAATTCTTAATGAAAAAACCTGTAAAAAATCCTAGAGTTACAATATGGTTGTTATTATTACAAGAGTTCAATATCAACATTATTGGTAGTCCTGGTAAGGATAATCTTGTGGCTGATTTCTTATCTAGAATGATTCATTTGGGAGATAATGCACCAGTAGAAGATAACTTTCCTGATGAAAAAATGTTTGATATTTATACATTCACTCCTTGGTATGTAGATGTAGATAACTATCTTGTGACAGGGAATATGCCTCAGAAATTGTCTCCTAGAGAAAAATAGAAAGTAATTCAGCTAAGTGCAAACTACATGTGGCACGATGATTGTCTCTACAAAATAGGACCAGATTTGGTAATCAGGAGATGTGTAAGGGAAGATGAAATTCATGATATTTTGCAAGCCTGACATGATGGTCCTTGTGGAGGACATTTCGCAGACAAAAGGATCGCTTATAAAGTTCTGCAATTTGGTTATTATTGGCCTCATATTTTCAAAGATGCTAAAACCTATGTATCCAATTGTGATGAATGCCAACGAATGGTTAAGCCTACTGCACAAGACCAAATGCCACTTCAAGCCCAAGTAGTCATTGAGCCTTTCGAGAAATGGGCATTATATTTTGTAGGGCCCATTAAGCCTACATCTAAAAAGGAAAAGTACATACTTGTATGTACTAACTATGTGACTAAGTGGGTTGAAGAAAAAGATTTACCAATTGCAAGTGAACAAACAGTGGTAGATTTCCTTTTTAATGACATCTTTACTAGATTTGGTGTACCTCGATAAATTGTCACTGATCAGGGAACTCAATTTACCTCTAATCTAGTCAAAGTTGTTACAGAATAGTACCAAATTAAACACAAGAAATCTGCACCCTACCATCCGCAGGAAAATGGACAAGTAGAATCTACCAACAAATTTATTGAGTCCATTCTTACCAAAACAGTATAGCTACACCACAAGGACTGGGCTGACATATTACTAGAAGCCTTATGGGCTTATAGAATCACCTGGAGGAATACAACAGGACATACACCCTATGAGTTGGTGTATGGGAAGCAGGTACTTCTCCCCATAGAATTATAGATCAAAACCTTCAGGACTGCAGTACAAGTTGGTATGAGCTTGGATGAAGCCCAACAACAAAGAATCTTGTAGCTTAATGAGTTGGAAGAAATCAGGTAGGAAGCACTTCAAAGAGCCACCCTCATTCAAGAGCAGAGACCAAAATGGCATAACAAGTATCTCAAAAAGAAAAAATTCCAACAAGGAGATTGGGCCCTGTTGTATGGCAACAAATTCAAAAACTTCAAAGGTAAGTTAACTACTCGTTGGATGGGACCTTACGAAATTGACACTATCTATGACAATGATTCAATCAGGATAAAGACAATTGACGAACAAAAGACACCACTACTTGTGAATGGTCTCCGGTTGAGAATTTATAACAAACCCCTATCAAAAGAGGAATATTTGACTCGTATACTACAAAATTTAGATATGCAGGTGATTAGTAAGGAAGGTGACCTTCCTACTGATCCACATTGATTGATTGGTTTATTTTTAAACTTTTGTACATAGGTGTGGATTGTGTTTTGTTAATAAGTTGAAGGTAACAAGGGATTCTTACCTCCTTTTGTTTTACTTTCGCATTTTATCTTTGATTTCTATAATTTATTTGATCCTTCAAGAACTTGTTAAACATCAGTTTTGTAGGCATCAACAATACTTTGTTCTTCTTCGGTACCATAAATCCTGTTCTGGTCCAGTACCAGCAGTCCTGTGCTAGTCCGGTACCAAAAGTCTATCCTTATACAATACTACCAGGACACATCACCTAATTGACAAGGAATGCTACGCATATTTCAAAATCTTATGTCAATTAATATGAAGTATGAAGCCATGCAACAACCACTTAAGATGGAACCAAGAAGCCGAATGCAACATCAAATGCCAGCCCTTATGAAGCAATAATTTCTTTTGGTTCTGTTGCTGACTAAAGGGAAGTATCTTTAATTTCTTTTGGTTCTGTTGCTAAAAGGAAGAATTTTTAATTTCTTTCGGTTTTGTTGCTTGACAAAGAAGACATAATATTTACCTACGATTGTTAAAAGAACCATGCTTAATCTACTTCAAAGTCTAGAGGCTGCCTTTATCTAGTATTTCAACATGATTAAAGGGATAAAAACTATATTAGCCTACAAGTAACTATCTCACCCTAACTAGACTTCAATAGTATTCATTGGATTATCTTTTCTAAAGAGTAACATATGAGTATATGAACACTCTCTGTCAAGGGCACACTAGGAAAACTTTTATGGAAGAGGATGTATCAGTACCCTAAGGTAACTTTAGGTCATTCTCTTATGGACAAACTCAGACAAAATTATACATCTAGATCCAATGTGAAATACAAAAGTTTATTTTTCCTTCAGACAAATATTTAAATACATCCAAATAAGAGAATACACCTTCCAACCCAATACCATCCTAGCCTGTAAAAAGGTTTTCATACGAGCCTCCCCTGTCACCATGAAAAAGAACTCTTTAATAAAAATTGAAATAGGTGACTATGGACAAGAAGCCTCTGATGGAAAAAGGGTTTAAGAGACTAACCCACCGGGATACTGAATAGGTCTGCTAGCAACGGGTACCGGTCTGTGGTATGACTAGGAAAACCCATCAGGGTACTGAACATGCATGTTGGCAATGGGGCATTCTGCCTAGGGAAGGGATGTCTCTCACTAATTATCACAACTACCCCACCAGAGTACTGAACAGGCTTGTTGGTAGTGGGTTCTAGTTGAGAAATGTCTCATCTATACTTGTCTAATTGAAAAATCCACTTTTGTCATCTAAAAGATGAACACTACAAGCAAAGATCATTGTTAACATTTATGATATACAACTCCAGATTAATAACAAAGATAATTATTACAAGCAAATTTCCATTTGAGAATTACCCTAAGTCAACCTTACCGGTCTGACATCTAAAGCCTACATTACCTAAGAAGGAAACTTCTTAAGAGTGGAACCCTAACTAGGGAGTCTAATCTACTTATACTGTGAAATTTATCCATAACATCTAATGATAGTAAATCTCTGAAGCAAGTTAGGTTGGATATGTTCTTCTGGCAAAAATATAAAAACCTCCCTGTTTTCACTGTTGAATGCTACCCTTGTTAATAAGTCAACAAAAGAAAGGCAATTTCAATTTTTTTAGGCATGTGATCATATGATAGGTGATAAATGTACTTTTGGAATTTGATTTGGTTTCCTTTCTCTTATCTTCTTTTCTCCATTATGATACATAGTGTTGAATATTCTTGCATAAGGATATGCAACATCCTTGACATGGGGGAGGGTCAAAGAGCTCCTTCAGAACTCTTTTTCAGACTCACATCTCATCTTTAGAAACCAGCATGATCACCCTACAACCCTGTAGAACCAGACACAAAAGAAGATAAGCACAGAATAAATAAGTTTCATGAAGTACATGAAATTCCAGTACCAAGCTTCTAGAAAACTCCAGCCTAAAAAGATGAACTCTGACAATCTACAAGATTCAAATACAAAGGCAGTCACATATGTTATGGGTATTGATCATACAATGGTAAAAGTAAAGGTAACATGGTATTATTTATTTTCCTTTGCTTATAAAACTACAATAGGTATGAAAATGCATACTAGATCTTATGACCTTAGTGTTAAAACCATGCACCTAACTTTCACTCCCTCATACCCATATGCCTAACCTTAATCAATCCTCTCATCACATAAGCGCTTGAAAATGATTGAGGGAAAAATCACATCAAAAGTGTGAATATGAAGCATGTCTAGTAATGATGAGCCACGAACGTGCTTCATCCTTAAGCAAATCATGAACTTATCTTATGTCATGAGCCATGATTCAACATCAAATTCACCGCTCAAAGGTCCAATCACCTATCCCAAACAACAATGATGCTTCGACACCCAACTTTCCATCCCCATCATTACGCTAATGTGCAGAAATGAAATGACTCATCTGGGTGGCAAAGCCATCCAGATGAGCCTCATCTTGTCTTAATTTTCCTTTGCGGCATCTTTTCTTAAACTCACCATTCGAATTAGCGACGCCATCACCATAGTTGTTTTTCCATTACCAACTTTTCTCCAGTTCCAAGCTTACTCCTCCCTGCGATGTCCGGTACCAAACCCTTACCCTCGTCAGCTGACTAAATCCTTGCGCTACGGCCCGATTTTTTTTCTCACATTTTATAAAATTGTAAGTAGACATGAACTGGTCTTCCAGATTTATAGAGAGACCGAGGAGTTTCAACTGTGTAGAGAGAAGTATTCTAGAGTGGGATGGATGTCATTTTTGGAGAAATTCACAGGCTGGCATGAGAAGGTATCTCACGCATTTATTCAGGGTTACGATAGAGAGATTGCGCACATAGGCAATCTGCAGCTAACAATCAATGAAGCAACCTTAAGGGAAGTCACGGGATTACCTAATAGAGGAGCCAATTATTTCAAAGGATTAGGAATCAATAAGGAAATGTGCCAACGATTTTTGAAAGAAGACCATCAGCACCCTGATTGGAAAAAGGGGATTCCTAGGAACTATATCAAAGAAGAATATCATCCAATGTTTGCTAGTCTTTAACGATTCCTCACTTGTGAGGGAAGGTATGTTGTAACCTTCATATATCATCTTAGGCTTCTATTACACTTTGAAGGAGGCCCTAAAATTGATTTCCCATATTTTTTTATGGATGAATCTGAACAAGATGGTAAGAGGTGTCAAATCCCTATCCAAAATTGAGAAGACTAGCATTTACCATCAAGGTCTTATTAAGATGTTAGTTTTACATGAAATCAGGAAGCAAAGGATTAGCTAGAAAATCCTCATCACTCAACACCTTCCCACAAAAAACAAACCTATAGAGGAAGCCTATCTTGCTCCATAGAAAGATAAGGAACCTCAAAAGAAAAAGGGCAAGAAAGATAAGGTAACTCCATCATCATCCAGAACAGTGAGCCAAAAGGAAAAATCTAGTAAACAAGAAGGGCCCTCTTCCACAATCAATAAGACTTTTAAAAGTCAAGAATCAAAAGATAAAACCAAATTAGTAGAGGAGACTTCAACAGTAGCACTTGAGGAGAAGGGTCATAAGACAAAAACTGTGAGGAAAGGGAAGAATAGCTCAGAAAATAAAAGTGAACAATCTATAGAACAATCCCCTGTAACCATTCCACAAATAGAAAAGAAGAAAAGGAAGCCTGTGAGCACCCCTGATCCAGTACCCCCTTGTAAAAGAAACACAAGGAGCATGGCAAAGAAAGGAAAAACAGTTGTCAGTCCTCATACACCTGAAGATCCAATAAATCTTACCTCCCCTTCTAAAAACCTATCAGTCTAGGATGACATCCCTAGTTTGACCGAGGAACAAGTCACTATTACTTTATGAGGGATGAGGGAGGAAGTGGAGGAAAGAGAATACATCCATCCAGAAACAATGGAGTCAACAAGAACCTCAACAAAAGCACATATGAAGAAAAAGATTAGGGACCTGCAAAAACAAAACCAAGAACTCAAACAAGAAGTGAAGGAATACCAACTATTGGACAGGTATATCAAAAAGGAAAACGAGCAACTGAAGGCAACCAGCCGGCAACTTCAAGATGACCATGAAGAGACTTCTAATAATCTCAAGAAGGTAATAATACTCTTACAATACATTAGGGTCATAAAAAGGGAGTTGAAAGCGGAATCCTTAGCCATCAACGTCATTGATGCACATAAGTAAAGAATGGAGTCTCAAATTTTGAAAATTTTGGGTTTGTTTCAGTTGCATGAGGACATGCAATGGTTTTGGCATGGGGGAATGTTAAGCCTCTAAATTGACATCCACACTACCCTATTATACTCCTCATATATACCTTTTTGTCTTACCTAAGCTTGGATAAATGACAAAGAACACTACCATTAGCCATTGATGAGGTCATAACGTAAAGTATAATTAATTCATGCATTTTTGTGGTTTATTGAGCTAGGAGACTAAATGTTTCATGTAATAATGTTTTAATTTTCCATGTATAACCTTTGACCTCTAGATGAGTCCAGCCTTTCTATACCAGCTCAGCCATCCGATACGTATGCGCCAGATTTCCATTGTCTGAATCCGATACCAAGTGCACCTTCCATTCCGATCTGGTATCGAATCCCATCTGTCGTGATCTGGTACCAACGGCTGCAGACTGTCGTGATCCAGTACCAACCACTTGTGCATTGTTCAGATACGGTACCATTTACCGAATCTCACCTGTCACGATCTGGTACCAATATAGGAAGCATAATATACCAATTTTATCTCCAGATCGTACTAAAGATAATTGTTGGATGTTTGTTGAATCATTAAAGCTCTGGCAAGGTTATGATAAGCTTGTTTGTCTATTGCTTCATCCTCATACACTTCGTGTCATGATAATGAAGCTTAAAATATTTAACCGAATATATAAATTTGACAATTGACTGATTTGTTAAAGATTTCACCTCCTTGTGTTTCACGACTAAGATTGTTTAAATAGTCATGGCAAGGATGGTGGAGGTAGTAGAGAGTTAGTATAATCCAGCATGTGAAGTAGCGTTACATATTGTAGAACACATTCTGAGTTGAAGTTTAATAGAAGGATGTCATTTATTTCCAGGTCTTGATCATTTATGAATGAATGTGAGTTGAGTTGTTAGCATAGTTTAATTCTATGTTTTGAAATTTAAGTAAGAGGAATGTGTGGATTGAAAGAAAGATTATTGTAGACTCCAGTCGCTGACCTGTTGAAGTGGCAAGGGCCCACCACCCAACAAAGGTCAGCATCCTTATATATTAGTGTTAGTAGTTGATTTCAATAGTATAGATGTTAGATTAGCTTAATCTTAATTCTTTCAGATGATAGTAGTATAGTTTAGACTAGGATTTCGATTATACGATTGTTTGGAGATATTTACTTACTCTGTTTTGCATATGTTCTGTTTTTGTTTTTATGAATTTGATTTTGTTTCATGGACATAAATGTTGGCAGCAGTAGTCAGACATATTTGAAGGAGAACTAGTGAAGTTTACAATAGCACATTGTGAACCACAGCATACTCAATATATTTACTATTGAACTACCCATGCTATGTCTTGATGATTGATGTGTGATTTCCCTTTCAGAAGTGTGATTGCATAGTTAGTTTTCTGGGTCAGATAGCAGAGTTGATCTGTCAAAGAAATCCATCTCATATTTGCATGTGCCATAATGGAGTAGATAGCCCCTTTGTGAAAGACAACCAAAGTGTGTTTTGATTTGCTTGTTTGTTTTGTTTCCAGCATGCATAATCTAGAATAGTTTTATACGCATGACATTAGAATTACCTTTCTTACTGGTGTCCTGATACTATGTTAATTACGAATCTCAGATTGATAATTATTGAGTGCATTATACTAAACTTATAAGTAGCACACCAGTATCATACTACTTCCCAAGACACCCTTCGAAGAAAATGACCTATACATCCAGAGACTCCAACAGTGTGACATTGATAACATCGTGGTAGATCCTCCACTGGCATGTATGGTATATCCAAAGTGACTCCCTCAAGGTTATACTCTATGTCCTCGAGTTCTTCCATTGTTTCGCGGTTGTGAGAAACTAATGCACCCAACTCACCTCGGCTCTGGATCTATGATGGTCCAGCTGGCCTGACTAGTCCAACATCTACATGTCAAAAGTAATATTAGTCTCTTAACACAACAAAAAAAAAAAATTAAAATATCGAAAACACATAAAAATAAAATATGTGAAAATTTCCTTTTACCTAAGTCATTCCAATGGATCCCCTCTAGAAGGACAAAATCTGGATCTCCTTGGAAATCTATCCCTGCATATGCATAGTCCTCAATCATAATGAGTTGTTTTCTTAGCCATTTGAAGAATATTGATCCATATGAGATGATAAGACCGCCACCATGGTGTGACATTATGTCTACCCACCTCTTTATGTGAGTCTCTCGTGGGGCGGGTTCATCCAAATATATATCTTGTGGACGCATCTATGGAACCCTTTCTAAGAAGAAGGACATCAAAATTGAACCATAACCAAATTGTTTCATACAATATGTTTTACATTTTTTCAATTGATCCTTCATATTCTCAAGGAGTCCTTCACACTAGTTAAAAACTCTAGGCTCCATACATTCAAGGGAATACTGCATTTGGGTGTTAATGGTCAAATGTGGAGCTGCACTTCCAACAACCCAGGAAATGGTGAAGAGCATTGTCCTCAATGCGTGATCCATGACCTCCTTGATTGGAATTTTTCCACTAGTTTTTTGGGTTCCATTGGTACAATACTCTTCTATGTACCATTTTGTGGTTCTACCACATGTTCTTGGTCCAACCAAAGAAACTCGGGCTCCTTGTCTTGATATCCTAGTTGGTAAATAAATTTAATTTACCTCTATGGTAAGAGTGTGAACTCCAACCCGGAAAAGAAGCTCATATGTGTCCCACATCCTTACTAAATATTCCAACAGATGAACCTGGGCTCTCATTCCTGAAACCATGAATAATTTATCCAATCCTCACTCCCAGAGTGAGAGCATAGTATTTGGGTCATTAGCCACAATATTATCTTCCATTTCGTGCTTTCTTTCCCTCCATTCCAACATTGTGACTAGTCAAAAATCCTGTAAACATTGAGTGAAAAGTTGATTAGGCACTGAGCATCCAAAATTTTCAAACTAAATAGCGAGAAATTTATTTTTTAGTTTGGATTTACGAGTGTCGCAGTCCATATTTAAAACACAGAGCAATAGTGTCACAGTTGCCCATTTCGAGCACTGTGACATCCTATGATGTTGCAGTACACGATATGGATGTCTGTGACTCCCTGGTAACATTTTTTGGTTTTTTTAAATCATCTAAAAAACACCTAAACTAGAATGAAAGATGAAATAATGGACATTAAATTGAAGAGTAGAGAGAGATCTCTTACCTGGCAGAGACGAAATCAAAAATCATCCACAAATTTTCTTGGAATCACCACTTGAAAAATTAGCAACAATGAGGGGTTTTATCTCACTCTTGAAAGGTAAAAACCAAATGGTGAAAACAAAATTACTTTTACCCCTTTTTAACAAAAAGAGGATATTATTTAAATATTTTATTTTATTTTATTTCCCATTTTATATAATTTCTCATTGGTTGATATAGTTTTAAGAGGATATGATGGTTCTAACCCTAAATTGTGTAGTTTACAGGTCAAACATGAGACATAAGTTGTACCCAAGTGTATTTTTATAGTTTTTTTCGAACTTGTTTAAAAAAAGCAACAAAAAAAAACTATATGAAAGAGGAATCTTTTGGGAGTTTTCTTTAAGCTCTTTTCAAACTCTTTAAATATGAAAATATCGTCGAGTGAACTTGTTTCCTTTCACACTCATTAAATAATTTGAAAGAGCATCTATTCAATATCAGTTTAACCCTTTTTTGGAATCAATATGAATAATTATGAAAAATGAATACTCTAGTCAATCATGGGTAGAAGAGTTCTCCTAGGTATTATTTTATACTTTTTCAAAATTGGGAGACTAAATTTACAAAAAATTTAATCCTGGAGTTTCCTTTAAGTGTTTTTCAAACTCTCTAAACATGAAAAACCACCGAGTTTACTTTCTCGACTCATAAAATGTACATTGAAAGACCCATATGGGACCGAACCACTCCTTCCTAGGGTTCGTTAAAAAGACTCTGAGGGACTCATTCGAAGGATGAGCTTATAGTACAAGCACATTCTATCCTCATCAATCTTCTGAAAAAATAAAGAGCTACTCGCCAGAAATGGTGGGGGGGAATTGGGAAGGGAAATTGTATAAAATCTGTATTAATTTTTGGCAGCAAGTTACTCTTGAACATGACACCCTTTCACTCTTCATGTCAGATTGGGAAATTCACTTGTCTCTTTTTTATCATACTTCTCCCCAAATTTATACTTTGGTATTTGATCCTCCTTTTGAGTCAGTGTTGTTGAGACAGTTTTTGTGTCATCGATATGTTCAAGATAAGTCTAATAAAAAAATCACTCTATCGTGTCGTCCATCTTTATACTTGTTAATCCTTTTACAGTATCGGTCATCCCTAAGTCATTCCTAAATATCTCTATACTTTGATCTACTTCAAATATTTGTACCTGTTTCGCGTCTTTGATGGGGGATACATCAAGGCCCTCCTATTATGAATCACTTCCTATCAACTTCAACACATTATCTAGGAAGTTGGCTTACAAAATTTGCAGTACCTTGGGACTTCCATGCCTCAATGGCAAGTTTCCTCGCCTTCGACGATGGGTTTTCATCATTGACCTTCGATCGGATGATTCTATGAGTGCACGACTTTGAATCATCTATCTTCACTCAATAGAATGTACTTATGTACCTTAAGGGCCATCGTCATCATTGATGGTTCCTTTTGCATTTGTTAATGGTTTTCATCATTGGCCGACAATCAGATGATTTCTACCATGTTCAACTTCGACACCTTTATTCACATGGTTAGATTTGTACTATGAAACAGTGAAGATAAAGACCTTGGATGATGTCTAGTAGATTCGGGCTGCGATGGAGTATTTTGAGTATGTATTGTTGCATAGATCCACATTTTATGTCTCGTGGCTATGTTTAAATTTGAGTCTTCATGACATAGATCCACACTGTATCTTTGGTGGCTATGTTTATATTTGACACACAATGGCATGGATCCAAAATGTATCGTTGGTGTCCATGATCTATCATACTTGACATGGATATTTGCATATAATCACTTATTCTTTGATTAATTTCTATTATGAGTATGGGAATTCCTACCTCATTAATGATATTGTAATTTCGTGTTTGTTGTTGATAAGTCTCCAACCGATGTGTTATTTGTTTCAATACCCACACAACAAAGTATTTTAGCTATCACCCCTTTCTATATTCATACTTTGGGGGCATTATGTTACATATTATTTTTTCACAACTTATAATAATCACCTACTTTCCATCATCCAAAGATTAAAATCCGTTATCACTAAAGAAAGGAATTTCCCTAAAAGAAGTCAGAATTTATTTAAAACACTATTTTATGAAAGTGTCGCATGTTTCACCACTGCAACATGTGAGACTCTTAATTTTTTCATGTTGCACCACTACAAATTGTGGAAATGTCTCATGTTTATAGTTCATAGGGTGTGACATTGTTTGAAAGGAAGGAAAAAAGAGAAATTCGTTAAGTTTATAGAAGAGAAGCTTTGGATATGAGGTGTCATCCGATTGGTTTGGATCTCACTCATACTCCTAATTTGGGGAGATCCTTACCTCCTTTTCAATCTATAAAGGAGACTTCTCTCACGAGAAAAGTTAATAGCTAATGGAGAATAAATGTTAGTGAGTAATGGTTAATAGCTTTAGCTTTTGATTTGTGATTAGAATATTGTTCTTTGGCCTTGAGATATTCTTGCGTCAAAGTATTCAGTTGATGGTGATGGAACTCATGGAGGCAATGAACTGTTGGAAAGAGACTCACAACAACAAGGCATGGGTTGTAACTCTTCCATTATTATTAATACAGTAACATGTTTCCTTTCCTATAAAGATTGTTCATTGTAAATTGTCTTTATTACATTTCTCCTTGGTCATTTGTATAGATTTGTCAAAGTACTATTGTTTCTTTCACTGGTTAGCTTGTTTTGTTATACAAGTTTCCATTCAAAAACCTTTGAATCAAGATAGGAGTTGCAATTAGCGAGGATAACCGTCGGTAAAGAGGTATGATTCCTTACTTATCAGTATTTCAATTGTGTGAATCTAATGAAAGTAATATGTTCTGTGTTGTTTTTTTTCTAGATTTAGGTTGCCAAGTTAGGGATGTTGGTATGTGTTCGCATTGATTGATTTGTTCGACAACATCATTGGCTACTTGAGTTGATAGATTTTTTCTTCCTCTTTAAATTTTCCTATGTTGATTTTTCAGATGCTTGATTGTTGGAAGTTGTAGACAAGGTGTCTTTGTGAAGGTTTAGGACCATATTATTCAACATGTTGAAATCAAATTCTAGAATTATTATCCTTTTCTTTTGATGAACCAACACATTCATAATGTTTCCATGTTGGGATATGCAATGATGCTCAATTTCATTCACTTTTGAATATATTGAAATAAAATTGCTCGTGTTGAACTATATACTTTATTCATGTCTTCGCTAGATTCTCCTAAATTCCATGTTGTCTTTGTTGTCTGCATTGTTTGCCTCATCAGACTAGGGTGAATGAGGAATGACCAAACAAGAGGAATTATTTTGGCCCAATTGACCAAAAGTGAAGCCCTCAAAATCATTTATTTCCAAATTTGTCCCAAAGATAAAGTCGGTACCAAGAACAAAGTTGCCTTCAAAGAGAGATTGTACATTGTAATAACTAGAGATGAGTGAACAAAGATAGGGATTCCAATTTAAAGGTAAACAAAAATTAAACCTTAATGAGCTTCCTTGGATCAATGGATAGTGGAAATTAACACCAAAAAGTAAACTTTCATATGTAATTGACCTCCTACTCAATGATCCCCAATTTCCATAATTATAACAATTTGTTAGGCAGAAATTATCCCTAGGTGCCAGACTAGTTGTTCCAAAAA
>ML799113.1:546464-557133 GCA_009831015.1 Picea engelmannii | reverse complement strand
TGTACTAACTCTAAGATCCCCTTTTCTCTTGTAACACCAAATGAGAATGTTACTTGACATATTTTTACCATATATGCAATGCTCACAGAAATCAAAATCCACTATGCAATCAAAAATACCTTCAACCATACATTTAGCGTGTAGTGCTCAAAGGCCCTTCTCTCCAATATGTCCTAGTATTTGATGCATGGTATCCCCATTTTGTGGATAACTAAGGATATTATGTCTTGAGGCCCTCAGGTTGTAGATATGGAATGTTGAGAGACTACATGACCAACAATATCCACTTGCACAGATGGAGACCCTTCTCACCACCATAGAGGTCGTATATTTTCAAATGGCATCCACCACACTAGCTGGCTTTCGAGAGGCAATGGGCCTTACTCCATGAGGTACAAGTCAAGTATTATGGTAAGTGTCATTTAAATATTTTAGGCATTTGAGTATGTTGTATCTTAGACTGCTTTAGATTTCATGACATATGCTTGGACATTATGCCTTTTTCCCTGTTTCACCTTGGTGGTTGACATTTTTCCCTAGTAAGTGGTCTTTCTTGGGAATGGTTTTACTACTAGGAACTCCCTTGAAGATCCATCGTATCGCTCCCAACCATACTTACCATTTTTCATCACTTAAACCCCTTGTTTCCTTATCTTTTGGGATTTTAGGGTGTATTGACCTAAGAAGGGATTTCCCATCATTCTATGGGAAGAAGGGGTTGAAGGCCTAAAGGTATTTTTTTTGGTTAAAAGATAAAATCCTATATATAAACCTTCCAGATTCTTCTCCCAGGGATCTCCCAAGAAAGAAATGAAACGCTTATCTGTAAGAAAAGGGGGACCCACAAGAATAATTATTATGAATGCTTAAAAGCTTATTTGGAGGATAGGATATCTCATCACGAGTCGTCCTATCATGATCATGGATATCTAGTGGTATGACATTACCATCATCTGGTCAACAAGCCATGGTAATGGCTCTCAGTTGCGTGGCTGAGAGAAAGGAAATATGATCATGAGCCAACCTTCTCATTTCCGCTAGGTATTTGTGAGTGACATTGTCATTATCTGGACACCACGCTAGGACAATGTCCTTCAACTTGTCCTTAAATTATGAAATAAATAAAGAATGGAAAAATGATGGGCTTGGAAAAATTGCATTCCAAACAAAGGTGTCATACACCTTCTACAAAGGCACCCATGAATGAGACACTACAACCCCGTGTATATCATGAACCTCATGTCCATTGAGTATTGATCCTTAACCACTTCATCCACCTTACATGGCTTAGATAGGGATCTCTTGAAAACACTCCTTGACCTAGGGAAAGATCTACCCAATAGGACACCTCGTCAACCCTCCCAGATCCAAGCTTGGCAAGTCGCATAATGTCTTTGACCACTTAATTGTTTGACAGTGTAATCTTTGATGCACATGCTTAGGTGGCTCATTTGTAGGCTTGATTTACTTATCATTATATTTTTACTTGAGATCTTTGGAGGGCGTACTTATTTGTTTTTTCGGGATGTAGTTGGTGGACAGTTTTGGAGGAACAATCCTAGCTTGGGCTTCCATGGGGCTTGAATCCCACAAGTGGATTCCAAGGGCCCGCATGTCAGATGAGAGAGAGATACCATTGGAGTCATAGAATACATTGTGGACGACATAACCTATCCCTCACATGCCAAATGTTTTTCCTAAGAGAGGAAAAATGTCACCATTGGAGGCATGACGTCACCCAGGAGGGTTAGGGTGTTGGTTATGGAGCCTGATTATCTTCATGTTTCATAGGTATTTGTTTTTCAGTCATGTTTATACCCCATGAAGACTGTAAACCCCAAAATATTGTACACCCCTCCACATGAGGGGGTTGCAGGGGGGGCTCATCCCCCCAACTAGGGGGTCTGGGGGAAAGTGGGGGTTCAGGGGACAGCATTCCCCAATGGGGATTCAAGGGAGAATCCCATGAAGGAAAAAATTCCTTGTAAATGTATATTGTAATTTCATAGTAAATCTGGACCGTTCATTATAAGGTCGTTGATCTGACAATAGAAGTTATGTTAGGGTTTTTTTCCCTAAAAGGAAACCCTCTTTTATGAGGGAAATGTATTGTGGCTATGCATCATTGAGAATATTGTATTATGAGATAGGATACTGTGAGAGAAAGAAGAGGAAGTTACAGCGGGTGTGTTGTAGGTTATATCCCTTCATTTGTTGGATAATAATAAAGGAAGGACCTGACAATTTATTTGGTGGACGTAGCCCACATTGGGTGAAGCACGTATATTTGTGTCTCTATTGTATTGTGTATCTTCTATGTTTTCGTTCCACATTTGTATTATTTTATTGTTCTGTGATCCTGTTTTTCTAACAACTGGTATCAGAGTGAAAGGTAACTCGCAGGAAAAGAGGGTTCCTAGTTAGAGTGGGAGCAATGGCGGAAGATGGAAAGTTTAAGGTCGAGAAATTTAATGGCCAAAACTACCAGTTATGGAAGATGTAGATGGAAGATTATTTATATCAGAAGGATCTATTCCTACCATTGGGTGGAATAGAAAATAAGTCGACAGCCATGAAGGAGGAAGAATGGGAGATTCTTGATAGAAAGGCACTAGGAACAATATGGTTGATCCTAGTAGCATCGGTGGATTTCGAAATATCGGTGGCTTTCAATATTTCGAAATAAAAGACAATGGAGGAGCTAATGGACGCATTGGATAAACTGTATGAAAAACCCTTGGCGTCCAATAAGGTATTTCTAATAAAGAGATTATTTAATATGAAGATGTCAGAAGGTGGGTTTGTTGTAGATCATTTCAATGAATTTAATACGGTTACTAATCAACTAAGTTCTGTAAAAGTGGACTTTGATGATGAGGTGAGGGATCTTCTAATCTTGTGCTCATTTCCAGAAAGATGGAACAGCTTGTTCATGGTTGTAAATAACTTTGTCTCTAGTTCAAACACTTTAAAATTTGATGATGTTGTTGGTGTTATCCTTAGCAAGGAAATGCGACGGAAAAGCATAGGTTAGACATCAAGTAATGTGTTAAACATGGAGAACATGGGAAGACAAAAGGATGGAGAAAAGGGCTTAGGGAACTGAGGGAATTATAGAAGGGAAGATCCAAATCCACACTGGGAAATATAGAGTTTTGTAATCGTGGGAAGAAAGGACATCTGAAGAAAGACTGCAGAGCTCCAAAGAAACAAAGAGATGGACAACAGGAGAAAAATCAGGAAGCAAATGTAACATGTGATGTGTTACAAGATGCTTTGATTCTTTCTACAGATAATATTTATCCGTCTTGGGTAGTAGATTCAGGGGCTTCATTTCATGCCACGCCCCATAGGAAATATTTTCTAGATTATGTTCAAGGTGATTTTGGACAGGTTCATTTGGGTGATGATGCACCATGCAAAATTGTTGGAATGGGAAAGGTAAAAATAAAGCAAAGGAATGGAAACCAATGGTTGTTGAAAGAGGTAAGACTATTCCAGATCAAAGGAAAAATCTAATTTCAACATGGAAGTTGGCAAGTGAAGGTTGTATATCCATATTTATAGATAAGGTGTGGAAGGTCATCAAAGGATCACTAGTGATAGAAAAAGGAGAGAAGGTGGGTACATTGTATTTATGTACTGGTAATATTGATTCTTCTATCTCTTTAGCTTCTATAGGTGTGGATACATCACTGTGGTATCATAGGATTGGACACATGAGTGAGAAGGGGATGTAGATACTTCACAAAAGAAATGTGTTTCCAGATCTTAAACAAATTGATTTGGATTTTTGTGAGCATTGTGTTTATGGAAAACGGAAGAGAGTCGGATTTCTTAGAGTCGGAAAATAAAAGAAGAGTGAGAGGTTAGATATTGTGCATACATATGTATGGGGACCAACTCAAGTATAATCTCTTGGTGGATCTCGTTATTATGTTACTCTTATTGATGATGCAGCTAGAAAAACATGTGTTTATTACATTCGACAAAAATATGATGTTTTTTATACTTTTAAGAAATGGAAAGCTTTGGTTGAAAGTGAGATAGGAAAAAGGTTGAAGTGTCTTAGATCAGACAATGGAGTTGAATATTGAAGCAAGGAGTTTGATGATTATTGTTCATACCATGGGATTCGTAGAGAGAAGATAGTTCTAGGAACACCACAAGAAAATGGTGTGTCAAAAAGGATGAACAGGACAATCATGGAGTGTGCAAGGAGTATGACATTGCATGTTGGTTTGCCCTTACAGTTCTGGGAAGATGTTGTAGATATTGTTGTTTACTTAATAAACAAAGGACCTTCAAGCTCTTTGAATGGTGGAATTCTATAGGAGGCATGGACAGGTAAAAAGGTAAACTATTATTTTTTGAAGACTTTCGATTGTGAATCATTTGTCCATATTGATAAAGAAAATAGAACAAAGCTTGAGGAAAAATCCAAGAAGTGTACCTTTATTGGATACGGTATTAATGATTTTGGTTATCGCTTAAGGTATTATGAAAATCACAAAATCATTAGGAGTAGAGATGTCATATTCAATGAGAAGTTCATGTACAAAGATCAATTGCAGGGAAAGAAACAGGAAAAATAAAAACCAGAATACATAGTGCTTGATGAGATCGCTGAAAAAGAAATTCCAAAGTACTAGAAAATCAAAATGTACAAAAAAAAGAGAAACATGTACCTCAAACTCCTACAAGTGTTGTTATAATATCTACCAGGTTAACTAGACCCCATGAACGATACTCTCATTCATTGTATTATTTATTGTTGACTAATTCTGGTGAACCAGAATGTTATGAAGAGGCAATGCAGGTAGACACTAAAAATAAGTGGGAGAAAGGCATGAAAGTGGAAATGAATTCCTTGGTAAATAACCAGACTTCGGATTTGGTTCAGTTTCCTTTATAAAAAAGAGCATTGCAAAATAAATGGCTTTAGAGGTTGAAGGAAGAAGATGGAGGCAAAAATCGGTACAAGGCTAGACTTGTTGTAAAGGGGTTTGCACAAAAGAAAGGTATAGATTTTGATGAAATATTTTCTCATGTTGTTAAAATGACTTCAATTAGGATTGTTTTAAGTCTTTTGGCATTAGAATATTTACATCTTGAATAGTTAGATGTAAGAATAACATTTCTCCATGGGGATTTGGAGGAAGAGATTTATATGCAGTAGCCACATGGGTATGAGGTCAAAGGGAAGAAAAATTTGATATGCAGGTTGAATAATATCTTGTATGGCCTAAAGCAAGATCCAAGGTAGTGGTATTTGAAGTTTGACAGGTTTATGATAGAACAAATTTATAGTAGATGTCATTATGATCACTATGTTTATTTTAAAAGGATAGAAAATTGAAGCTATATTATCTTTATATTTTATGTAGATGACAATTTTTTTGCAGGGTCTAATATGCAGGATATAAATGTGATCAAGAATAAATTAGCTAATTCATTTGTGATGAAGGATTTGGGTGTTGCAAATAAAATCCTTGGTATGAGAATAACAAGATATAGGAAAAATCACAATTTGACATTGTCTCAGGGTGAGTACATAGAGAAGGTGTTGGAGAGGTTTAGAATGCAAAATGAAAAACCAGTTAATACACCTTTGGCTAGCCATTTCAATTTAACCAAAGAAATGTGTCCCAAGACACAGGAGGATATAGAATACATGTCCAGGGTCCCTTATTCATCAGAAGTTGGCAACTTGATGTATGTGATGGTTTGCACAAGACCAGATATTGCACATGCAATGGGAGTTGTGAGTAGGTATATGAACAATCCACGTAAACAACATTGGGAGGCAGTAAAGTGGATTCTCATGTATTTGATAGGTATTGCTACTCATGCATTATGTTTTGGAGGTTCATACATTTTTCTACAAGGATATGTTGATTCAGATATGGCAAGTGATAAAGATTGCAGGAGGAGCACCACGGGGTATGTTTTTATTGTAGGTGGAACAACAATAAGTTGGATTTCAAAACTGCAAAAGGTTGTTTCACTTTCAACAATAAAGGCAGAGTATGTTGTTGCTACAGAGGCTAGTAAAGATATGATTTGGTTATAGAGGTTTATAGAAGAATTGGGAAAGAAGCAAGAGAATAGCAGGTTGTATTGTGATAGCGAGAGTGCCATTCATCTTGAAAATAACTCAACCTTCTGTTCTAATACTAAGCATATACAAATCAGGTACAATTTCATACGATCAAGCTTGGAAGATGGACATTTGAAGTTGGAAAAGATACACACTAGCCAAAATCCTACAGACATGTTAAAAAAGGGAGTAAGCAGGGAGAAACTGAATTCCTACTCAGCTTCAGTTGGTCTTCAAGCATGAAGGTGAAGATTAGAAAAATTTTAGGTCCAAGGTGGAGTATAGTCCAGTAGGTACAACAGTAGTGGAGTTGTTGTGATCAGTCTCCAAGTGGTATATGGTTGGTTGTGGAGCCTAATTATCTTCCTATTTCATAGTTATTTGTTTTTCAACCGTTTTTATACCCCATGAAGACTTTAAACCCTAGAATATTGTAAACCCCTCCATGCAGGGGTGTTGTAAAGGGGGATCATCCCCTCGACTGGGGGGTCCAGGGGAAAGCGGGCCCCCGACAGGGGTTCAGGGGACAACGTTCCCCGATGGGTGTTCGGGGACGAAGCCCCCGAAGGAAAAACTTCCTTGTAAATGTATATTGTAATTTCATGGTAAATCAAGACTTCATTATAAGGTCACATATCTGACTGTAGAAGTTATGTTAGGGGTTTTTTTCCTAGAAGGAAACCCTCTTTTATGAGGGAAATGTATTGCGGCTATGCATCATTACAAATATTGTATTCTGAGAGAGGAGATTGTGAGAGAAAGAAGAGGAAGTTACAACAGGTGTGTTGTAGGTTGTATCCCTTCATTTGTTGGATAATAATAAAGGAAGAACCTGACAATTTATCTGGAGAACGTATCCCACATTGAGTGAACCATGTATATTTGTGTCTCTATTGTATTGTGTATCTTATGTGTTTTATTTCTGCATTTGTCTTATTTTATTTCTCCGCGATCCTTCTTTTCTAACATAGGGTTTGGTGGTGTGGTTATCATTCATTGGCACAAGGACGTTTTGAGGAGATGAGGCTTTGGCCATGAAGAAAACAACTTGGATGATTGGCATGTGTCTTTGGGAAGCCTAACTACACTCCTCCAACACCAACGACTTGCTCCTAGTGTCAAAATGTCTCCTAAAGGGTGATGTCGCCTTAAGTTGGGGTTTTTTTGTGTAAAAGTAAATTTTAAGTGAGTTGTTTAATATTATTTTTGTAAAGGGGAAAGATTAGGATTGTTGACCCCTATTATTGTGGTTTATCCTGAAATTATGTGGACAAACTATTTTGGAGACATTTTGTATAAATGGAGATCATAAGATCTTATGTCATAACATAACTCTCCCATTGTGAGAAGTATTGGACTAAAATTTTCTCTATCTTTGGCTAGTTTTGTCTCTTGTGCTCTTGTTTATGGATATCTCTTGGATTATTGGTTGATGGAAGTGATGTGCTAGCCTTGTAAGGCTATTTTCTTTCTATTGTGGTGGTTTGTCTTAGCTTTTTCCTTGAATTGGTAAGGTTTTTACATTGTTGCTATCATTTGTTGTTCAAGTCAAGGTTATTTGCTAGAGTTAGGTGGGAAGTATAAGAGAATACACCCCCACCTTAGTATCCATCATTTAAAGCTTATATTTTATTGGTTTAACAAGGGTTTGCTAAGAGAAGTATAAGGGAATACACTCTCTTAGCATAAACCCTAGCTAGGGACACTTTCCTTGAGGAGTAAGAGGATTTACATCCCCAAGGAGGTAGTACATTTAGCTCTTTATTTTCTTGAGTCCATTAACCCAATCATTAAAGGAACTAGTCATCACTTGTTGCATTGGAGATATAAATTTTTTGATTTGGGAAATTTGAAATTTCGTGATTTTGAAGTTGTTCCTAGTGGAATAAATTCTATGTTATAAATGCTTGCTTCAGCCACTAGGGAATTTCATTTCTTTAATTATTTCTCTTTGATGTTACAAATTTAACCTACATCCATTAGGGATGCATAAAACCCTAAACAAACTCCTCAATAACTCCTAATTTAACCATTGAAAATTGCCTAAAATCTGCCCACATAATCTACTAAGTACAACACATCTTTTGGCAAGTTTTGAGCACATTTTAGTGGTTAAATATCTTGTTGTAATAACAAGTCTCTTACATACATAAGGTGGATAAATATCATTGCAGTTATATTTTTATGACATCCTCGTTTTTTGTGCTAAAGTCTTTTTCTATCATTGTTGAGCTATAGTTTTTACTAGCTTGTCTTGTGCTTGATCAATTGGACTTTTAGCACTTATATTACATCCCTTATTATATTTTATGTGCTGATATATATCATTGATTATTTATGCAATTAGGGACGGCAATATTAACTTGCTTGTCCACCTAATATTACTATATGCAAGTGTGGTTTTTCTTGTGTCTCGGGCAGGTACAAACATCCTTTGCAGGCATCCGAAGACTTGGAATCCTTAAAACACCTAGAGACGAGTCATCAAAGCCATATTTATTCTTCCATCACTGACCTTTAGGGGGGTACTTCTCTTATTTCCATTCCATCCATCTCAATCCCCCAGGGTCATTGAGATCGCTTCCTTAGAGTGACTTAGTCACCCTCGAAGTGTGGGACCTATATCGAGGTGACATTGGGTATAGTGTCCCTTAGTTGTTTCCATTTTGTTGGTTGGGTGTGGATTTTCCCAACCTACAACTTGTGCGATAACATTTTGGCATCGTTGTCCGGGAGGATTTTGAATCCTCTTCATTCCCTAATGACACTTTGGCAAGATTCCCTCCCAAAGCTTCTATTGCTTAGCTTGTCTGGTGACTCCATTGAAGAATGTTCCCTTTTCCACCCTTGATAAGTTTCCCTTGAAGATTTTCTGGAAACTACACCTTCCACATACCCGACTTTCCCTCTCTCCCCCTTTCCCTCCTTTGGTGAGACTTGATCTCACCTAGCGACTCCATTGAGGTGTCTTTTCAGTTAATGGAATTATGGCACCATGAGATAAACCCTCAACCAAAACTTGATGTGACTCAATGATGGAATTTTTACAGATAGAAAAGGAAAAGGCTATTAATAATTATGCTAAGGAAATGACGAATCACATAAGAGAGTTATTTCATTCCCTTGACAATGAAGAATAGACATATGAAGAAATTTATCAAGAAGATAACACGATGAGTTGTGACCCTTCCGAAGATCTTGATGATACTTTATTCCATGACCTCGGAAGTGAAGAAGCATCGGAGGAAACCTTGGATATGATAGATCCTCTTGAAGAAAAGCGAGTAAATAATAGTGAACTAAGGATCAAGCCTCTTGTGATGAAGAGGTGATTGAGGGGTGTGTCCATAAGAAGCAAAAATAATTATGATAAAGCGCAACATATTGAGGCACCGCTATATTTTCTCCTGCTTGATTAAGGCGAGGTTGTCCAACCTTTCTCTCCTCTCACACATAATGTTGAAGAAGCGATCAGTCTCGATGATGAATAATTTGAAGATCTAGTTGAAGACGCCCATGCCTCTACTCCTCCTGCACACGAAGATGAAAAGATGGTCATTGTTAGTCATACCGATGGTCTTATGAAAGTATCCTTCAATGTGTTTGTTATTGAGCATATATACATTTTCATACAGACTAGAAGATGCAGGTGGGATTTTGGTCATCTCATCTTCGATAGAGACCCCAATTAAGACATTGAGGGTAGCCCTCAAGAAAATAGGTTTGGGTTTTCATCTTCAGAGGACTACTTTTCATATGTTTGAGAGCCTGATGATGACATGATTACATATTTGTTCAAAGACTCTTAGCCACCTTCATCCTCAATTTTGGAGGAATACCACAACATGGCCACCTCAGAGAAATCAGAGGTTCACTCTACAAAGAGGGAGTACTTTCATATTGAGTATTTCTACAGGGATTCGAAGATAAAGAGGGTGCACTTTTATCTTCCTATACCCAAACCTGTCCCTTACCTCATTTCCTCTTCTCAGGGAAATCATGAGGTCTTCTTGGAATCTCTCATATTTTCTCGATCTTCATGAAGAAGTGATCGTGATAATGATGATGAAGATGAGCCTTCGTCTACATATAGTATCCCCCTTCATATATGGATTGATCAGGCTTGTGGATACACTTTCAAGCAGGATGATCAGGCTTATGGTTTCTCTTTCTAGCAGGATTTCCTCCCTCCCACCCATCTCCATGAGTTTCATTTCACGATTCATTATATATCTATGTATGCTCATGATCATTATATTATTGACTTATCTTTGTTGTTTTACATAATCAAGCACAGGCAGAGATACTTTGATGAGATGATCAATTGGTTGCATTGGCTATATGACTTCACCTGACATCACCCATCACCTGATCTTCAGGTTCCCAAGGCCCCAGGTAAGTGGGTAGGTCATTTTGATTTCCTTGCATTTGCATATTGATTTCTCATATTAGTTTATATGCATCTCATATTTCATTTTTCTCTACTTACATATTGATTTCATGATTAGTTTAGACGTTTTTGGAAAAATGCCAAATTTTTTATTTTCTAGATTAGTTTTTATTTCGGTA
>ML799113.1:495481-535202 GCA_009831015.1 Picea engelmannii | reverse complement strand
CAGGCCGGGTGCGATCCCCGGGTGATTTTGACGGCTTAGATGCCCCTGAGTCGCGGTTTCTCAAGCCACAGGTTAATCGCAGGTCCTGCACAAATTAACAAACAAAAAAAAAAATGTGAATAAAACGAATGCCAATAGAATGAACGTAGAGGCAAATATTTGATAAACATGTATTATCAAAGGAAATTATATAATAAGAGATATTATCAAACTTAGTTCTATTTTTAAGAAGGTGCATGTTATTGCAACTAATGTAAATCCATCTTAACTCTAGATCTATCATGAGTGGAGAGGGATCAAATCCCTCTAGGTGCAAACCTTTCTTCACATTTTTGCACTCTAAAAAATGTTTGCACCTCAAGAAATTTAGTGCATGATAAATCTAGGTTAAGATGGATCCATACTAGTATTATCCAAGTAATATTTATAATTTCTATTACTTGAATTATTATTTTAAAAATTTTATGAGCTATCAAATAAATATTAATGTATAGTTCATAAAAATTGTAAAGTAATAATTAAAAATTGGGAGATATAACTCCTAAGAGACAAGTGTATTCTTATAATTCATATAAAATGATGTTATTAATATCATTTTTTTTCTTGGGGGGTGGGGGGTTCATCTACGATACCAATGGAACGGAGAAATTATTCTTTGCATGGGGTCTGGGAATTTCAACAATTAATCGGGCATAGGCTATGGGTGTCTACATGGGTCTGAAACTTATAAACATAGAGAAAACAATGGAAATTATTGTTATTGGGGACTCTAAGTTAGTCATTAAAGGAATGAGAAACTAAAGTTTGAGTGAACAACATACTAGTTGTATATTCTTGCAAAGGATAGCCAAACAAGAGGAAAGATTCCAAAAAATTGAGCACATTCATGTTCTTCGGAAGTTGAATCATAAAGCTGACTCACTAGACAAAGAGGCTAGGAATTTAGCACAAGGCAAGCTTATGAGAAATGGTGAGATTTCTATGCAACTCTTACCTTAATAAAATGTGGCTAAGCATAAAAAAAAATGATGAGGCCCACACTATTAAGAACTTGAAGTATTCATGACCTATTGGACAAATGTTTCCCCTTCGTTGTAATGGTATGTATGAAGCCCACATCTGTTCTATCGCTCGTTTTGCATGTGAGGCTACTATTAAAGTGTACTTGGCTTTAATTATTTCAGAAAGTGGGATATATCCTCCCCCTCCTCATCCACCATTCACCATGACTCTTCAGTATAATCCCCCTCCATTCAACGCACCTGTGAGATGTGTAATTAATTCCCTTGAGTGCTGACATTTTGTTTTCAATTTTGAAACAAGGGTCTCCAGGATTATATATTATGTGTTCAATCTTCAGTCCCCTTCACTTTTCCTCAATTGGAATTCAACGGTTTATTTCTCCTACCTTTACATCAAGTATACATTTGCGAGCAATAGGAAGTTGAAAAACATGTAAAGAAGAAACAAATTGAATTGCAAATGCCCTACCTATGAAGCATATGAAACTAAGGAAACTTTGAGAAATATAGGCTACAAGATGGAGACACAAAAGAAAAATGTATCTAGACTCAAGGAACAAATTTTTGCATAAGATCAAATGAGAGATAGGGAAATCACAGTAGTTTTAAAAACCATTACCAGATATGTCCGCCAAATTCATTCGTTGTAGCATGCCAATTACGAACTCAAGTAGGCTCTAAATATGGTGCATCAGTCTCAAGAAACTATACAGAACCATTTAGTCAGCTCTTATGGTTCCTTTGCAGTTTAGAATGAAGTCAAAGACCCCCAGCTCATCTGGGAACATGCTACTAGTGCAGAATAACAGATACAAAGCTCAATTTATCTTAGCGAGGTTCCATTTTTTGTAGATTTACTTACTTGTTAGACTCCTTTGTCAGGATATATACTTGTAGAAATGCTAGAAACTTTGTAATAATAGTTGGACCAATAGATAAGAAAAAGATAAAACTTTCATACCATAATAAACTATTGTCACTACTTTTTGAATATTATGTAATTTCTCGTTGTTTAGATTCATTGCAACCCCCTATTTAATACAAAGCTAGTCATTCTTATTATACATGTATGTGTGTGTCATTTTTTCTAGGTTACACTACCTGGGGAAATCCCCCGAGTAATTCCCCTCATTTTGAGGACGGTACCCAAGGTAAACCATAGAATATTCAGGGAACAAGGTCAATCAACAACAAGGCTCGAAGCCATTACAATAAATATACTCAATAAGAGCTTAACATGTCACTTGCGGGAATTGAACCTAGGTGAGAAGGATAACAATAATTCCTCCCAACCCCCTGAGCTAAACCCAATCAACTTATTAATATCATATGTATTTATTATTACTTTAATATTTATGAATCATTATTTTAATAGTTATTATATTATCCATGATTGTTATTATTTGAATTATTATTTTTTTTAAATTTAGGACTATTAAATAAATATTAATGTATAGTTCATAAAAAAGTTAAAGAAATAATTAAAAAATGGAAGATCCAATTACTAATTACTAAGAGATAAGTGTTATGATATTTCTCTTATCTCTTTTGTAATCAATATCAATACAAAATCTATCTCTATAAATGTAAATTACAATCGAATCTATAAAAATATTAGTTTATGATGACGGTGATGATGGTTAACATACACTGAGACCAAAATTGGTCTATTGGACCTTAAGAAAAGTAAGTGATTACTTGGATTTATTTAAAATTTTATTTCAATGCTTGAAAAACATTAAGAGAAACATTCCAATAGCACTAAAGTTTTAATGACTTGGAAGGTTAGGAAGGTCGGCATTGTGACAAATATTTTGAAATTGGGATCCAATATGGGTATATGTTACGAGTAAAATATCTCTATAGAATGGGGTAAACTAAAACAGATGGAATGACACGCATAAATCAACTCTAATCCAAAATATGTTGTATAAATAAAATGCTAACAAGACAAGGCCAAGAGCCTACCTCATCTGGATGTTCAATGAAGACCATCGTTGAGCACGCAACTCAAAGCTTTATACCTGCAATTTTTCCTCAACATCCAAGATACACAAGCATATGGAGATGATATATAATGTTAGCATATAGATTATCATAATCCATTAACATACATGACAAATAAGCCCATGGAATAACAATTCAAATATTTGCAAGATATCAATTGGACGAGAAAAGAGTATTTCTATTAAAATAATCAACAGAAGTACATAGGTGACAAACTTCTGTAACGACAAATATCAGAACCGAGAAACTAAGTCCCTCCAGTTGGGCCTCAACCACTTCAATCCTCCACCAAATGCAAGCTCATATAAAGGAGTCAATGAGGTTCTCCATCACAAAGAAGGAAGATCTTGGGGGTTGAACAAGGAGTTCATACTTTCAAGGAAAAAGGGATGTAGACTCAATATGAAGTGAAATTTCTCTAAAGTTTCTTTTCTCTCAAAGATGAAAATGTTGAATTCTCTTCAAGGCTTGGATATGGCTCAATTTATAACCTTCAAATGGAACTGAAGGGCAGAGTCGAAGGGTTTCTAGTATATGTAAGGTCAAGGATCATGGATCTCATGACATGGCATGGAAACCCGACATTACTTTTAATTTTGAGCACCAAACCCGATGTACATGGGTTGTAGTGGAGCAACCTACGTATATTCTTGTTGTATAACTGACAGGGCACGTATATGTGGAAAAATATGTTTTTTTAGATCTAGAAGGTACAAAAGGGGACTTCAAGTTTGCATAGGGAAATAGAAAGGCCATCTAAGCAAGTTGCATGCAGTGAGGAAAAATTTGTTGTAACAATATACACATGGTATTCTATGAGAAAATGTTTTTCATATTCAACCCTCTTGGTGTCACAAAGGCAAAAGATTCTTTCTAACCATGGTGTTTTGGGGATGGATCAACGTCCAATTTCACTATGCAACTCATGCTAATTATTTCTTGTTTTAGCAATATTTATTCTCTTCTTTACGCTAGTGAAAACAGAGAGATTACTTTTATCTTCAAGGTTAGGGTTAACCACCTCCTTATAATATCTTAATTTTCTTTTATCCTCTAATTATTTATCACATCATATATTCTCCTTAAATTTAGCTTGCACGATATTTTTAATATCTTTAGTTTCTATATAATAACTTCTTATTTTATTCCCCAATGATTTAGCCAAGACTTGGCATCATTATGCCATCCCTGCTTGAACCGTTGGTGATTTTGGCTAGAGTCTGAAGCAATTTTTGGGAGCCTCTTGTTATCTATGTTGTTTATCTTTTTCTTGTACATTAAGTACTTAATCATAGTTGTGCTCTCTATGGGGGAAAGGCTTGCTTCAATGAGGAGGATATGATAGGGTGTATTGCCATTAATTTTGAGATTATACGTTATAAATTTCTTTTGGATCTGCTCTATCTTTCTCCAGGATTCTCAAGAGATAATGCATCCCTAGACTTCACATCCATATAAGGTAACATGAGTGACAAGAGTCTCAAATAGGAGCTTTTTCTCATCCCATATCCAAAGGTTTGATAATTTACAATTATTTTCAAGCCCATAATAAGCTTTCCACCCTCCATTTATCCTTTTATCAATGGTATATTTCCAATTGAGTTTGTGATGAATATCAATTACAAGATACTTGTACGAATTCACTACCTCCAATATATTGTTGTCATATACAACATTATTGTAGGTGATGTTGTTGGATTTAATGATCATAACCTTCATTTTTTCAGTGTTCACAGTCATGCTTGTACTAGAATAGACGTCCTTGAGGATTCTAAGTTGCTTACTAAGGTCATAGGAACAATTTTTTTCCCTAAAATAATAAGACTTATAAATATTAATGTAATAATATAATAAATATTAATGTAATAATTATCAATTGGGTTTATCTCGGGTGGTTGGGAAGGAATGATTGTTATTCTACCCACTTGGGTTCAATTCCCACTAATGACATGTTGAGCTCATCACAAGTATATTGTTGTAATGGCTTTCAGCCCTGTTGTTGATTGGCCTTGTGCCCTAAAGATTATAATTTTCATATAAGAATATTAAAATAATGAACTTATTAAAGTAAAGTTTATAAAGTAATAGTTCAACGATGATGACCACAAAGGTTATTGACTTTCTTGTAAATACTATCTAGGTTGAAATTGTCTTGGAGTAAGACCTAAAACTACATTTAATTAGTTAAGAGTTTATTTCCCTCGGATGTAACGAAATACGTTAATGACCCAAAACCCAAAGGTATATGGAAAGAGTGAAATTATACCCCCTTACGAGCCACCAATAGATTATTTAAAATGACTTTTTTTTTTAATAACAAAGATGAGTCAACTTGCATTCATGGATAACACAAGTGATAATTGTCCCCACTACTAATTAACAACTTAATTATGATATGTTTTACCACCTTAGAAAATAAATTTAAAAAATAGATCATAAATATTAAATTAATAGTATAAATATGATATCAATAACATATTCATGTATAAGGGTGGTAGGTGTGGGGGGGTGCATAGCGGGGAGGGGTATTATATGATCTCGATGGAAATATTGTAGCATCATATGCGTGGGATTTGGGACATGCAACCAACAATTGGGTTGAGGCCTATGCCTTATTACGAGGCATCCTCATATCCCAGGAAGAAAGTATCCTATCATTGACGATAATTGGGGATTTTATGATAGTCATCAAAGCCATGATCGACAAAGTGACTCTCACGGATAAAAATTCGGCTAATATCATCAAAAGGACTAAAAATGAAATAATTTTTTCTTGGAATCCTCCTCTTTTTATGTTAAAAGGAGCCCTAATTCAATGATTGATCAATGGGACAATATAGCCACAAATTATGAGCTAGGAATACTTATGAAAAATAGGGGTAGAAATGCATGTTATATACCATAAAGTTCACCTCAGGTTGGTGTTCAATAATAATTTATTTTCTCATGAATCAACGGATAGATCATCATTCTCCCTACATCGATATGGGATCTCAAAGGATGCATTGTGTTACTTGTAGCATGTGAGAAATTAATTAGGCACCAAGTTTTGAAGAGCCTAGAGTTTTAGTGCTCTTTCACAGTGGGACAATGGTGAGAGAAGGAAGTCAAATTGGGCACCTAGACAGCCATAATTCAGTGAGAACAAAACCTTGGGTTTGGTTTAAATTTCTCTATGGATTAATTATCGACATCATTTGTGTTGGTATGTGCTTTGGATTTTACTATGGGGAATTGGCTTTGAGGGAAGTTTTAATTTTTAAAATTGATGGGGACATTTTATTTAACAAGCCCATCAACACATTTCCATCTCAAGTAAATATTTCTTTAGTCTCATCCTGGAATTGGAAGTCTACAGTTCTAGGGAATTTTTCAATTTTTAATGATGTTGATTTAGCCCATGAATTCCTCTTCGAGTTGGTAATTTGGGTCAAGCCAAGTTTCAAAGGAAATCATTCTGGGAGACCAAGTTCTTCAATTTTTTCTCATCTCATTCATCTGCTTTATAGAATATCATGGAAGCCTCAACTATGTCTCTTATTAAGTTGTTATAGTTTGAATTTCCTTACAGATAGTTTCATTATTTGTTCAGTTAAATGTCATGTTCTTGTTCATATACCTTTAGGTCTTCGCTTTGAGATGGAAAATTGGGATAAGATTAAAAAAAAAAGGAGTCTCAACAAGAGACCCGACCACAAGAAAATTTATTGTTAAGTCTCTTTGTTCTTTGTATTCTAAAATCCTTTTGAGGTATATCCCTCATTTCACCACAAGCTAGGATTTTCTTTGAGCTTTGGTTTCTTTGTGAACAATAGCCCTGATCCTTTTGGTGCAAGGATTTTTTTTTTTGGATTTAACTCTGGCTCTAGTATGGGTTTAGCTTTCATAATCCAAGGGAGAGACAACCTTCCTCATAAGGAGAACACAGCTTCCCTTAACTCAGGCACCTTTCAAGATTTCTGGATAGCCAAGGAGAACAACATGGACAATAGGGATCTTTCAGAATTTAGAATAATAATATGAAGGCATAAGGAGGGTATACATTTCAACAAGAAAACATTGTTGTCAATTACTACAAAGATCAACAAGATTGAGCATCATTGTGTTTCACAGCACACAAACATAATGAATGTGTTAATCGAAGTTGAATGCACCATGGTGAGGAATATAGCTTTGAATATTCATAAAGAATCTCAGTCCTTAGCCTCCAACAATTGAGCATCCCACAATTATGTGCAATCAAATTTTAAAGAAGAAGATAGAGTTCACCAACTCCATGAGCCAATGAACTTGGAACAACAGAGCTCCCTTTCCATTTGATGTGGGGCAAGATGAAATAAATAATAACAAGTCTTCCATTGATCTTCATGTATTTCAAAGTCATTAGAGTCTCAAGAATTTTTGTCAAGCAAGGCACAAGCAAGAATACTTGGAATGTTTTCTATGTAGTTTGTTTTGAACTCCTTTTTTTAGCAACAGAGGGCTACTTAGTCTCAATTTTGAAAATTTGGAAAACTCTATGTAACTATTGCTAGATCTACTACAGCCCCATTATTAATACATATTGAGTGGGCCTAATGGTTAAGAACACGTGTTTCCTCCTAAGAGGTCACATGTTCAAATACAGAGGGGGGTGGGGTATGTATACCTCTGTAGACTTTACCAGTAAAATCAATGGGTGGAGGGGGTCTCATACACCAATTTGGTGTATGGCTTGGACGTGACCTTAAAAATAGAATATTATTGTTGTTGTTGTTGTTGTTGTTGTTGTTGTTCTCGTTAAAAGGAAAAATAAAAATAAAAATGACATTGTCATTGTCATATATGAAGAATAAAAATATTAAAATAATAAATCATAATGAATGTTAAAGTAGTTAATAAATAGAATATATATGATACTAATAAATATGGATATATAAATTATAGTCAATTGGGTTTAGATCAGGTGGATGGGAGGAATTGTTATCCTCCCTACCCAGGTTCAATTCACATAATTGACATGTTGAGCTCTCATTGAGTATATTATTGTAATGGCTTCAAGCCTTATTGTTAACCGACCTCGTGCCTTGAATATTCTAAGGTTTACCTTGGGTACCATCCTCGAAATGAGGGAAAGTACTTGGTGGTTTTCCCTAGGAAATGTAACTTGGAAAGAAAAAGAAGTTAATATAAATTATATAATATCGGTCATAATAATTGATTACACTTAGTATATTATATATAAAAAATATAATCTTTATTTTTTATTTATATTTTTTTTCTGAGAAAAAAATGTATCTTCATTTCCACGGAAAAGGAATTTAAAATCCTTATATGTTTGTTACGAGGAAAATCTCTCTATGGAATGGGGTAAACCACAACTGGCGGAATGACATGCATAAATAAACTCTAATCCCAAATATGCTATATAAATTAAATGCTAACAAGACAAGTCCAAGATCCTACCTCGTCCAAATGTTTGATGAAAACCATCGTTGAGAACGCAACTCTAAGATTTATACCTGCAACTTGTCCTCAACAACCAATATACACAAGCATATGGAGATAATATATAATGTTAGCATATAGATTAGAATAATGCATAATGTATAATATATAGATTATAATATAGATTATAATGTATAATATATAGATTATAGAATATAGATTAGATAATATATAATGTATAACTGACAGGGCATGTATATGTGTAAAAATATGATTTTTTGGCTCTGGAAGGTACAAAAGGGGACTTTAAGTTTGCATAGAGAAATGGAAAGGCCATCCAAGAAAGTTGCATGGGGTGAGGCAAAATTTGTTGTAACAGATGGCCCCTAATGTGTGAGGTCAGAGGAGTACATGTGATGGACGAAATACATTATAATTCCCAGAAGTAATGGAGACTCAACTGGAAGTGCTAGTTACTCATGAGAATATTACAATCTATAATGAATATGTACACATGGTTGCCAATCTGAATTACACTATAGATCCATGTGTAAATATATCAAATAGTTTTTCATGGCCATGAATAGGAAATACAAAGAAGGGATATGCCATAGGCTTTCATAGTCACGAACAAGGCATAGTGGAATCCAGTTTCAAAATCAATCTGAATATATTTGTATACAATGGAGTACAATATGATCTCCTGTGATCACTAAATTCATATAGGTACTATTCCAATGAAATACAAGAATTGATTAGGAATGTTGCTACTGTAAGTTGGAGGCCTTCTACACTATCCGCAGAAGGTGCAAGTCAACATCGTGTGAATAGAGGAGTTGAGGTAGAACATAATGAGAATTCATTTGATTACTGGTCATTAAGGTATACCGTTAACAAATGCGGGACAACCTACCGATAATGAAAGTAGGTATCAAGGCACGAAGTACATTCTACAAGTGTGAATAAGGGTGTTGAGGTTGAACACTTGAAGAATCCATCGATCAGAAGACATTGATGTATTCCCAAATGTCGATGGCAGGAGAACTTGCCACTAATGAATACAAGCCTCTAGGTACTCATAAGACTCTAGGTATCATTTCCATAATAGATGAGTTGAATTCAATGGAAGGAGACCCATTGAAAGGAGAGCATTAGGGAATATCTCATCAGTTAGCAAGAGGTACAAAGCAATAGCTTTATGATTAGGAGGAACTCATACGAATAGGATTTTCACGAACCAATGACCATGCTCATCTCTCGCATGCATCAGATGCAAGTAGTGCACGAAAGAGACCCTCTGAATAACAACCAATAAGAAAAACTACCGAAAAAGCATAGGAAACCACCAATAAGGCTAATGGAATCCAAGACACTGCACAAATCCCAATGTGTGAATACATTTCTTGTCATTGAACACAAGGGAATCCCCTCAGTCAATGACCAATGAGAAGATGTCAATTGTTGGTTTCAAGGTTACCTACCCATAATGAAAGTAGGACCAAGGTGCATGGTAGGACTACAGCTTCATGTGACTCTGAGATACACTGAGGCTATGGACGACATGGAAAGTCAAGAGTTATGAGAAATGGCTGACATAGGCATATAGACTTCCTTTGAACAAGAGCATGAGACATATGGATAACTCAAGCATCATAGGCTTAATGATAAAACTTTGTGATGGAGGAGGCATCAACAAACTCTCCATAGGGACTGGAAGAATAACCAGTCAGAGGGGTAAACTCTAAGTAACGAGATCTTCTTCCTAAAGTCGTGCTAACCCCAAAATTTGGATGAAAGTGGACTCAAAAGTTTGTGCTATGTTCAAAGGTGACATGATTGTTGTTGCTATGAGATAATATTATTTTCCCACCCGTCTTTGTTTTTTTTTCATAGGCAAAGAAATGTTATGATACATGAGAGGAAACGAGTGTTACGAGTAAGCAACTAGCTCCAAAAAGTGGAACATACCTATGTTCAATGCAAGGAAGTGCATGCAGGGCGAGGACACTCGGGGGGATGTTTCCTCTTAGGGTACAGGGTGTCAAGTTGCAAAGGATATATAAAAGGCTCTGCTTAGCTAGTGATGCAAATTGTTCAGGTAAGAGGCATATAACGAGAAAGAGGGAACCGGAAATAGGCTCAATACTGCAAGCAAGATGATGGAATGTGATTACAAATTAACTCCAAATAATGTCCTTTTTCGTAGATTTAGTCCCCTAGGCCCGAAAAAGTATAAAATAATACCCGGGAGAACGCTTCTAGCCAATGGTGACTAGAGTCTTCCTTTTTCGTAAGTGTTGAGAACCCAACACGCCCTAAAAATCCTTCATCAATTTTTTTACTTTTTGGGTACCACTTGATCTTCTGCACTGTCTCATTCGATTTCATTTTTGGAAATGTTTTCTTTGCTTGTTTTCATGACTCTCATCACCTATCCAAGTTTGCTTGAACTTATGAAACACCATGACTAAAAATACTTTAACACTTGAATGAAGAATCGGAATCCAAACACTTCACCCAACGCGCTCAGGTTAGACATCAGGAGGAATTCAAAGAAGAAAAGGAACCACTCAAAAAACCATAGTCCCCGAGCACCGATATCCATTGGCATCGGCAGAAGGAATTTTTGGTTTGCATGAAGATATCGTCGAGAGCCGATCTCCATCGACATCGGTAAAAGACGAGGAGTATAGGCGTTAACGAAGAATGAAAAGATATCGTCAATAGTCAATGCCCGACGTGCTTTATTGGAATCAGGGAAAACCTAGAAGGATAAAAAAAAAACATTTTGACCATGATAAAATTTATCCCCGATTGTCGATCCTCGACGTGTTTTCGGCATCGGGACTTTTTCAAGAGATGTGATCCGAAAGGACTTTGATAAGGTTTTCGCCAATCGTCGATCCTGGACACTTTTTTGGAATCAGCAAGCTAAGGTTTGTTTTAGAACGAATGACTTAAGGAAAGTCCCAACTCCAATTAATACAAGAAAATTAAGTCATTAGTCTTCAACGCCACGTGTCTTTACCAGGTAAGAGGGTCATACGGTCTAGTTCTATCCTGAGTCATTCTTGGTTCCCTAGGTCCAAGTCACACCTTTGAGTCAGCTTTGTCGCATCATCATTGTACGGTAAGATCAATTGGCATAGGATATTTTTGCAGGAGGCTACCAACAAAAACATTCGTAGCACAACCTCGATCCACCCACTGAAAGAGAGACATGATGGGATGTTTTTAGCATTAGATATGATCAGATTTTGAGCATTTAAGGAGTTAATTAATATATGATCTTGCATTAGTTTCTACCTCTAGTGCCAATAAAAATAGTCATTTAAAATCACCCATAGACCACATCACCACCCGTGCTTCCGCCGTCAACCCACGATGAATTTAAATTCTCGAGATTTGGTGGCAAATTTATTGAAAATTCACTCATAACCCGAATTGAATGGCTGATGTGACACGGTAAGATCTTTCATGTTTAAAATATATTGAGCCATTATGAATGAAATCATTCTGCGTGCAAGAGAATTCCAGAGCGTCCAAAGGAGAAAGACAAGAAACTTGAAGGCTATATAGACTCCGTGATTATCAAAAAAACCAGGTTTTAACAAGCTCTAGAGGTATGTATCCAAGTCTGTAAATTTTACATGGCTATAAGTTATATGTTTTTATCCGGTTTTTTACACAGTCTCTGAAATTTTATTTTAAGTTACAGGAAAAATGCCGCCAAGAAATCCAACCACTAGACGATCGCCGAGAGCACTGAAGTTGAAAGAACTAGAGGTAGGTGAAGGCTCTTCTTCAGGGATGGCAAAGCAATTGGAATACGTCCTGAGGCTGGAACTTGTCGTTAAGACAGCAACGAAGAAGGTTTTCATCCATCCTCCAGCCTTTGGATATATTGAGGCAAGCACCGGGTCCAAGATGGCACTCCCACAGTGGGGATATATATTTAACAGGATCAACCGAGAAGAATACCCAGAATATGTCCCACACAGTGATCCGAACATAAGGGCACTCGATGACTAGGTGTTCCCGAACATCCAACTATCGTATCTGCACATGGTGGAAAATAGAACCCACATTTTCACTTGCATAGAGGTCCTGAAATGGCTCATCGACTACATAGACACAGAGAAGTGTTTAATCGACGATGACAATGGCGGGTGTGTCAGAGTTTTCCTCCCAGTAGAAGTTTAGAAGTATTACAAACTTAGAGACCTAGAGGAGCGTCTAAACATAGACTTCATCATAAAGTTCTATGAACACCATGACACCATCCAGATGATGGCCTCATGGTGGGGGGGGGGAAAGAAGTTTACCAATCGGAGCACTGGATGGTATGGAACAACTAAATTAAGGGAGTCATACGTCTATTTGATGGCTCTCATCTACTGATTGTACGGAGAGAAAGATTTCTCCAGGTTTTCAAAGGCATGGATGCCTTTGGCATACACAGTGTCGATCATCGGTTGCAGCTTCAACTGGGGAGCAATAATCTCTATGCAACTGAGCATCTGTGTGCATCAAGCCCAGGCACTGAAGAAAGGGGAAGCACCAACGTTTTACATGGATTCATACTTGCTCGATGTCATGTGCACCAAAAATGTCTTTGTCAGAATGAATATGAGCTGGCATGTTGCAGAGCTCCCCGTCCACGTCTACTTCAGTGTGTTATGGGAAAACAGATATAAGAAATCTTACTCCCTCATCTACGATTAATTAATCGCCCGAATTTATTTTATTCTTTTTAAGAAGGAATGCCCAAGGATATCGGCAGCAGCCAACAAGATGATATCCAAGGTAGGCCATTGGTATTTTGACAAGCGTGCCACCTGCATCAGGGTGTTCGGGGCCACCGGAGCACCAAATATCCTACCATCTCATGTTCTGAACCAGATTATCATAAGGTAAATATGTTATCAACCATCTTGTAGGGATACAATGCCACCCTGGTCAAGGACAAGAAACGATCTTTCATACCCTATGGTTTCCATGTAGGGTTGTGCTTGGTAAAGGACACTGCTCGAGAAAAAAAAAAGGGTTGAGACAACTCGAATTCAGATTCTTGATGGGCCGATTCTGCAAGCATGATCCAAAACGTCTGGTCTTGCAACATGATTCAAAAGTTTCTTCATGTCGACCTTATGCCCACGACAAGTTCGAAGACAAAGTCTTCATAGAGAACGCCCAGGACTGGGATGAGATAGTGCAAACGATGGCGGACCCTAAAATGACCAGGTCCAAGGCCATGAGCCTAGATGAACAAGCAGCAAAAATAGAGAATTCATCTCAAGAGGCCCTCAAATCCAAGGGAGAAATCAGAGTGGAAAAGGCAATAGAGGTGCAAAACAAGGGATTGTTTATGACATCGGAGGCATAGACAAGGGTATTTCTCCTAATGGAATAGGCACAATGAGTAATTTATCAGCTGCAAAATGACCCGGACCTTGTGGAAATGACAAGGGTCCCTGCCGACAACCCAATCAAAATCCAGGTAGGTCCAAGTGACCCGGAATCAATACAAATTGAAGAGATCATCAGATTGGGTAACCCTGAAGTTTTAATGCCACAGTCTGAATCGCCAAGGGATGTTTCATCTCATCTAGAAATAGCAAGGAAATCAGGGAGAGCAAGTGCACCAAACCCCCTCCATGACTTAATAATGATCTATGATGATGATGATAGTTCAGAGGTTTCCTTGGTGACATTGGTGCAGATCACAGAGGAAAAGGAACCCGAGAAGGCATATTCCCCAACTCTCGATGATCAAATTCAAAGCCTTCCACAAAGTGACCAAGAGGTTGAAAGTGTCTTATACATTGAGCTACTCAATGTACCAGGGACCCAAGTGTACAGCCCAAAGGACGAGCTAAGGTCGGGCGAACAAGAAGAAGAAGTTCCAAAGCAGGAAATCAACATCTCAATAGTTGATTATCAAGTAAGTATCGAGCCTAACCATGATGTTTCAATATCAGTCAGTACTTTACCTCCTGATGAGAAACAACCAGAGGCCGAATTTTTGGAACACATGGAAGAGGTTTAAGAACCCAGTCTTGAACAAATATACACCATCGGGAGCCTGGGAAACATGCTTACCTGGGGAGAGTAGCAAATCCCCAAACCGGTGGATGAGGTCGTTAATATACAAGCCATCTATTATCACTGAAAGAGGAAAGGCATCATGAAAAGAACCACCAAGAAGAGGAGTATTACTCTGGATCGCTCCATCTTTGTCACCACAGAGGAGAAATTGATTAGCACGGAGCATGCCAAGATGTCTGAGCTTATCAGTGCAGGGATGGAAATCACAAATGCCACCCTGGATAGAGAAAGGTAGGATGAAGAGGAGTTGGCTACTGCGTTGAGGGAGTTGGATCATCTATGCCATTTGGCGAAATATTATCAGGACTCCACACAGGCCACAGTGTTCCTAAGAAGCAAATTCTTGGAGGCCTATACTAAATTTACGAATGAGCGACACCTTTTCACTGCAGGGATAGTCGATTTCCAAGAAGACACCCTCATGGAACTGGCCACATGCAAGGATATGGAAACATGGTATGAGAAATCACACCAAGCAATGGAAAGGATTGACTACATCAGTGTGGTTCAACAGGGCCGAGACGTCGAAGAGCACGGCATCTGGGTACTAAGGGATAGCAAACATCGGCCTCCCAGAATTCGGCACACCCGATGACTTTGTCGACTTGCATGACATAGTCAAATTACATGCCGAACAAGAATCATCGTGGGCTATGGAGATAGAAAAGGTGGCAAACATGGTGTCAGGTCAAGTGCAGCAGTTCATGGAACACCCGATCAAGGCTCGGACTGTGTTGCAGCAGTTAAGTGCTAGAATAGTCAAGTATCGGGCATGGGTAGTGGAGATAAAGGAGATCCTTTCGGCCTCAATGGACCAACACATATTCATGTACACCAACACATGCAAGTATATCTTCGTCAAATGTTCAAAGTACGAGAAGAGTCATCCACTCAACTGAAACCATTTGATGACTCTTAGAATACTGAGCGATGAAAGTGCCAAGTAGCGATGTTTTTTTTTACTTAGCTTGCACTTTTGATAGTTATTTTTATTTAATAATATGTTATAAATGGGAGGATCAACCTATTAGAAAAGGTCGATGGTTTTTGCAAAGACCCTCATTTTTGGATTTGTAAAGAACTATTTCGGAGCTACCTTAATTGACAAGTCTTGTTTAGGACCAGAGACAAGTTTGTGTTTTTCATCAAAAGTGTGTGTGATTGGATCTGAAGAAGAATTATTTCTGATTTTATCTCATGAATGGATGTTGTAACGAGTAAGAGCCTTTGAATCTGTTGATAAGTTATTTGATTCAATATTTTTATAGTTATTTTTTTTAATGATGAAAAGTAAATAGTTGTGTTAATGTGTGATCAATGATTAGAGCTAAGGAAACTAGTTTTCTTGCCATCGTTTATTACATGTATGTCTTTTTCTAATAATCATATCTTAGTGAATGATTGGAACACCAATAGTTTAAAGTATTAGTGTTAGGCTTGTTATAGGTGTAAGAATCATTGTATGCATGCTCACGTATGAGGGTTATCCCGAGATCGGCCTTCTTCAGTAGTTAAATCCTTTCCCCTTTGTTACCCAACTGGTCTATACCAACATTTATCTTGTATTGGTCCCACCTATAAGAGAAAATACAAAAAGAGAACATTTGAACTGAAGGAGGAGATTTCAAAAGAAGACATCTTGTCAATCACTACATAAATCCCATCGATTAATTGGTCGGATCGTAAGATCTGGAGAACCATTCCACCATTAAACGATCTAGAGTCTAATTTGGCCTCATTGGCGGGTTTGGTTCCTATTGTTGAGTTAAATGGATTTAGGACCCCTCAAAAAAAATGGTGCTATAAGGAGGGCCTGAAGAATGAATGGCTAACAATATTTTTGACATAATATTTCACACATCCTGTAGATTCAAAACAACCCACATGCATGGCTAGTCATTCTCAAGACAGCCCACACACTGAGTACTCCTAAAATGAGTAACTCACCCCAGCAAGAGGAAGAACATATATTCCCTGAGATACCTTACGCTCTTCCTCGCGAGGAGTTGAACAAGTTCACAAGAATCACAAAAGCTTACGCCCAACAAATCGGAGCATTTCCCTTAGCTCTATTACTTCCTCATAGAAAACAAGTAAGTAGACCAGTGGTTGACACCCTCGAATAGGTTTTTTTTCACATAGTAGAAGACCTGATATGTTTCTCCCTCACTGAAATTGAACATCCTCTTAATCTAATCCCCAAAACACCGGCCAGTAATTTCTCTGAGCCCGACAATTTTTTCAACGAGGAAGGGTTTAACTCAGAACGCTCAGTTTTAGGATCAGATGACATGGAATATAACAATGATCACAATGAAGAAAGGGTAAACCCACCTCAGAATAATCAACCATGGTTGGCCAGAGACACTCTCTCCATCCCTGGACAAGTACATAACCTTCCCCAACATCCACAAAGGCTACTCCCTAAATTTGACCCTGAAACCTCAGGATTTCCTGAAGACCATATCAAAAAATTCATACTAGCTATCAGACTCATGAATGTCCAACATGAAGACATAGTATGCAAGATTTTCCCCTATACTTTTGAGAATTTTCCCTCCACTTGGTATTTAAACTTCCATGTAGGATCCATAACTAGTTGGACAAAGTTTCAAAAGGATTTTCTAGATAAATTTGCAGAAGAAACCACTACAGGAGCTTTGATGGTCGAGTTGTTCGTCGTCACCGTGAGTTCAAAGGAGAAGGTTAAGGACTTTAATCAATGGTTCACCATTATCCTAAACAAACTTCAACCTGAAGCTAAACCCACTCAGGAGCTGCAAATTGAAGTATACGCTAATGCTTTCCCAGCTTCTATTTCCATGTTTGTGAAGAGAGCTGCCAAAGCAACCTTAGCTGAGAATTTTGAAGAAGCCAAAACAATAAAATTCCAAATGAAGGGATGTAAAGAAGGCCAGGTCTCATTAGTTAAGAAGGAAGTTCAACTTCCTCTTAGGAGAGGACTCATGTTGACTATACCCATAGGGAAACAAACAAAACAAGGTCCCGAAAAGGGAAGTGGAGACATAGAATACCTACAGCGCATGGTTAAGAAGTTGTCAAACGAAATCATAGACATGAAAAGAAGTACAAAGGAAGGAAACCAAGGCCAGAGGCCCTATAAACCTTTTTCTAAAAGAAATCTACCTTTCAAAGCAATTGAACCACCCCTAGCCAATTTGAACATCGACCTGGGAAATGTAGCATCCAACTCTTTATGCACCTATCACCAAGAAAAACACTATGAAAGAGACTGCCCATGATGGGTACATGCCATGAATTTGATGGCCAGCCATTTTCTAGATGAGGTTTCCTTAACCGAACAATTAAGAGGCTTGGCTATGAATATTCCTGATCAGGAAGAAGTTTATCCACCATAAGAAACAACCATGTTGATATGGGACCCTGACCTACCAATGCCTTCGGATGACCTATTTGAGGTTCAAGAACCAGCCATAGAGGTCTTGGTTGTGCAAACACAGAGTAGGGGTCAGACTGTCTCAAACGAATTTACCATGGCCCAAACTTCGGAAGGAAAACTATCTAGAGATCACCCAAAAGCACCTTTTGTCCCCCGAAGAAATCCTATAAACATACATACACGAGAATTTCCCAAGCTAGACTACAACATAGTAGAAGATTTGAAAAAGTTAAAGGAAAATATATCGGTCATGGACATCTGTAGAATCCATCAGCAAAAGGAATTTTTGTTAAAAGCATTGAAGTCAGTAGAAAATCCTACAACAAACACTGATCAAGAAGAAAATCCAGCCTTCTCAGATCTAAGAAATAAACCAACTCTGAACGCCTGCTCTGAAGACAAGAAGGGAAAGCATTTTGTCCCACCTTTCATTTTGACATTTGAAGTCTTCAATAGAAACCTCCATAATTTTTTGGTTGACTCAAGAGCATCCTCCAATGTTATACCAATGTCTATTTGCAAAAAATTAAACGCAATCCCTCTCAAAATTGATAAACATGTGATACAACTAGACATAACCCAGGTGAAGGTTATGGGAGAGCTCAAAGATGTAATGATCAGAATGGCAACACACCCTAAATTTGTTCAAGTAATTGACATCATTGTAGTAGATATCCCTAAAGATTATGGATTGTTGCTAAATCGAGATTGGTCCAAGAAGCTAAATGGATACTTTAGTACAAACTGGGCTCACCTTTTGCTTCCATTAGAGGGACACATGAATATGATCATAATCGATAAGGAAAGATATCTAAAACATATTGTCACCGACCTAGAAACCCTTAACGAACACTCATCGACAGATTTCCCCATGCTAGGAAATTATTCATGTGACTCTAATTTTGGGAATTTTTCCCCCCTCTCATCTGATGTCCCTCTTACTAAAAACTCTGAAACAAGTTTTCAAGAAAATTTTCCAACGACGGTGGAAGAAATCCTCTTCTGTCAGGAACCGGTGTTAGAAATCATGGAATAGATAGGAGGAAAGGAGGAAAGTGGTATAAAAAACGAAGCTGATGGTTTTCTCTCACAGGTGTGGACCTTATACTTCGATGGATCTAAATCGCAAGAAGGGTCATGGGTAGGGTGAATGCTCATTGATCCAAAAGGTAAATGAAATTTTATGTCTTGTAGACTAGAATTTGAATGCACAAACAACACTGTCGAGTATGAAGCTCTAGTACAAGGGATAAAGAAATCCATAGATTTAAATGTTAAAGAATTGAAGGTTTTTGGAGATTTTGAAATCATCGTTTGAAAAGTAAGGAACACTATACATTGCAACTCTCCCCACTAGAGGAATTACTAACATGAAGTGCACAGGCTAATAGAACATTTTTAAGCTTTCAACATTACAGTGATCCCCATAACAAAGAACACTCGTGTTGATTCTCTGGCCACCGTTGTCTCAAGGCTATCACCTCTAGAATACTATGAATCCTCCCAGTTCACTGTGGAGCTACTCTACAAACCATTGGTGCCCAACAATATTTCTAATTGGAAGGTCTTTGAAGGATATGAGCAGATCATAAACTTTTTGACCAATCGGGATAATTTTAAAGACTTGGTTATTGACGACGAAGTAATTCAGGATCAATTAGCAGAAACCTACCCACATATAAATCAACCGACCGACAAACCAAGGTCTCACATGATGCCGAAATGGGTGGCCAATTTAGAAAACCTTTTTGACTTAAGGGAAAGATTCAAAGGGTCAACGAACACAAAGATGGGGAGTTCTTGTCCCATGTACAAAACTGTAAATCCAGGAACCCCGAAAAACCCCAAGAATGTAAATCTCAGCAGGGAAGTATCTAAAGAGAAAAGGAAGGCCTATCTCAAAATTTTCAAACAATATCAAGATGTTTTTGTAGGGTCCTACCGAGACCTGAAAACTTATGATACTCGCATCATTCAACACACTATCCCATTAAATCCTGAAGTGAAACCATTCCAACAGAATCTCCAGAAGTACCACCCATCCCTGGAACCTCTCATGTGTCAGGAGTTAAAAAAATTGGTAGATGTTAAGATTATCTTCCAGGTTAGGCACTCTGCATGGGTAGAAAATTTGGTTCCTGTGAGGAAAAAGTCTGGGGAGATCCACCTATGTGTAGATTTAAGAAACCTCAACAGAGCTTTAGAAAAGGAAAACTACCTAGTCTCACCAATGGAGCAACTCTTGAAGATCGTGTCTGGCTCTGAAATATTCTCCCTGATGGATGATTTCTCAGGTTACAACCAAGTTCTAGTTTCAGAGGAAGACCGTCTGAAGACTACCTTCCGAACCAAGTGGGGAACTTTCACTTATAAACGTATGCCCTTTGGGTTAATCAATGCAGGGGTGACCTTCCAAAGGGTCGTGGATGTAGCGTTTCGGGGACTAATCAACAAATGTGTAGTAGTTTATTTGGACGACGTGACTGTGCATTCAAAGAATAGAGAATATCACATCCAACACTTAACTCGGATTTTCGAAAGGTGTAGGAAATACGTTATATCCTTAAACCCTAAGAAAACTATTTTTGGTGTCGAGGAAGGTAAATTGCTAGATCATATTATATTGCAAAGAAATAATTTGCATAGACCCAAAATGGATTAGGGATATAGATCAACTTCTATTACCCCACAACAAAAAGGCTATGCAATCCTTCTTTGAGAAAATCATTTTTTTCAGGAAATTCGCCCTCGATTTCGCTGAAACTATCAAACCCTTACAAAACATGATATGCAAAGATGTTTAATTTAAGTGGTATGATGAACGAAAAGGTTCTTTCAAAAATATTAAGGTTGCAATATCTCAATCCCTAGTGTTGCGAAGTCCTGATTTTAGCAAATATTTCTTCTTCTATACTTTTGCCTCTAACCATTCGTTAGCTACAGTATTGACTCAGAAGGATGATGAAAACAATGAGGCCCTGGTCCCATTTATGAGCACTAATATCCAAGGGGGCGAACTAAATTACCCTACAATAGAAAAGTAAGCTTATTAAGTATACAAGGCAGTGAAACACTTCAGATATTACATCCTAAAGAACCATACCAAAGTCATCATGCCTCACCCAGCAGTCTGATCCCTATTCACTCAACAGGAGATGGGGGAAAGAAGAGGAAACTGGATGGCAGTAGTCCAAGAATTTGATCTAGATATAAAACCTGCTAAACTAGTTAAGGGACAAGGATTATGCAAATTGACAACTGAAGCCCAGGACCAAGTGAATGAAGATCCCGGATGGGAGAATGAATTGGCGTTATGGTGTGGTGTGAAGCTTCATATGTTTCCCCAGGGAAAGAATCTTGGTATGAGAAACTGACTTATCTCCTGCATCACAGGACTTGCCCAGAAAACCTAAATCCTAGGGAAAGGAGAGCCCTCAAGTTAAAATCAACACAATATCACCTCATAAATTCGGTACTCTTTCGTGTTAATTACGATGGGGTAATTTTAAGGTATCTCGAATGCGAAGATGCGGATAAGGTTCTAAAGGAGCTCCATGATGGTCCTGCATGTCGACATTTCGCAGGAAACACCACTGCTCACAAAATACTAAGAGTTGGCTATTATTGGCCTACTCTGTTCATGGATGCTCACACATATGCTAGAAATTGTAAAACTTGTCAAATAAGCACGGGGAGGGAAAAGAGAGCACATGTCCTGGTCCAACCTGTGGTTGTTTCTAGGAAATTTGAGCAGTGGGGGTTAGATATCATAGGATAAATTACACCGAGTTCTTCAAAACATCATAGATACATACTAACTGCCACGGATTGTTTCACAAAATGGGTAGAGGCCATCCCTCTGACTCATGTAAACGAAAAGGTGGTGATCCAGTTCATAGAACAACAACTGATCACAAGGTTCGATATGTCTTCTGTCCTTATTTTTTATAATGTCGCTTACTTTTCTTCCACCCTATTAACATATTTTTCTCTAGACAAAGGAATCATAATCAGATACTCTGCAAACTACTATCCACGAGGGAGTGGAGTGGCAGAATCAACCAAAAATAACCCAGTGAGCATATTAAAGAAAACAATTGCATACAACCAAAGGAATTGGCATAGTTCACTTCATAATGCCTTATGGGATGATAGAGTAACACCCAAGAAAGATATAGGAAATTCCCCATACTTTCTAGTATACAGACAGGAAGCCATTCTCCCAAACGGGCTATATCTTCCATCTCTTCAACTTGCTCAGGATTCTAGAGGACAGCCCTCATCAGTTATACAAAAAAGAATTGATACCCTCCTCATGCTGGAAGAAGAAAGGGAGAAATAAAAATCGAAGTTCATAGCTCATCAGTAGATAGTTAAAAGGTGGTTTGATAAGCATAAGGCTAAAGAGAATAATTTTGAAGTGGGAGACTTGGTCCTAAAATGCGACAGATCAAATGAGTCGAAGGCAAAACATTCTAAGTTTCAGAATCTATGGCTCAGACCTTTTCAGGTAGCCAAGAAAATTGGGGTAGTTACGTATCAGTTGCAAAATCTGAGGGGGGGACCTGACGCCCTCTCGATGAATGGCCAAGCCCTAAAACAATATTTTCATTAAATAATAATAATAATAAATAAAGATAAAAATGTGTGGGTATGTTTTCATGATGTTTTGATTTGAGGTAGGTTGATTGGGGAGTTCCTTTTTTATTTTGTTTCTTGTTATAGCACTTTTTCACTTTTTAAGTTTGTGTTTAGCAAGACATTGGTTGACCTTTATTCATGCGATATGATGAACTATGTTCCTGACTCATCGCTTACATACAACACAAGAAGCGTTGGGAGACCTACAATTGTTTTAAAGATTTTGTTATCTAACTTGTGTAGATGAACAACCTGGAAAAGTGATGAAGTGTCTGCCTGGTGGTCTGGTAAAACATTAAGGGAAAGGTGGTAAGCCAGAAAGGACTACATGTACCTCAAGATAGAGCTAGCAAAAGATTCACCTTAACCATCTCATTTTTTCAAATAACATACGTCCTCCTCTCCCACTCGCTCAGGGAATTCTACCGAAATAAAATCAACTATATCAAATGAGTGCACAGTAGGAGAGGATATGAAAATAACTCCGTTGGGGCTATGGATGCTCGCTGGCAGTGGAGAAAGCTCTGTGAAGTTGGGGTGACTCCGTCGGGACTATGGATGCTCACTGGCAGTGGAGCAACATCATAGCAAGTGAATGATGATAACTAAAGGGCCTGGTGCCAGTGAATTATTTACTCGACTCTTTTCAAAGGGGGTATGATTCATGGTTACAAGAAAGAAAGGTGGATTAAAGGATGAAAACCCCATAGGCAGGCCCATATGCACCAAACAAGGAATTTCAAATTCAAGGATAAAAGAGGCTCTGATGAAAAAACAATTAAGTTCTTAACCAACTTTTCAATCAACTGAGCCCTAGGTAGGAACAAAGATTCTTCTTTCGCCCAGTAAGTCACCATTTTTTGAGCACTCAACACACCCTAAAAATCCTTCATCAAATGTTTTACTTTTTGGGTACCACTTGATCTTTTGCACTATCTTATTCAATTTCATTTTTGGAAATGTTTGTCTTTGTTTATTCTCATGACTCTCATCACCTATCCAAGTTTTCTTGCACTTATGAAACCCCATGACTAAAAATGCATTAACACCTGAATAAAGAATCGGCATCCAAACACTTCACCCAACACGCTCAGGTTCGACATCGAGAGGAATTCAAAGAATAAAAGGAACCACTTGAAAAATCACATTCCCTGAGCGCCAATCTCCATTGGCATTGGCAGAAGGAAGTTTTGGTTTGTGTTAAGTTTTTTGCGTGAAGATATCTTCGAGTGTCGATCTCCATCGGCATCGATAAAAGACAGGGAGTACAGGTGTTAACGAAGAATGAAAAGATATCACCAATAGACGATTCCTGATGACCTTTATCAAAATCGGGGAAAACCTAGAAGGATCACAACAAACATTTTCACCATGATCAAATTTATCCCCGATCGTCGATCCCCAACACGTTTTCAACATCGGGACTTTTTCAAGGGATGTGATCGGAAAGCACTTTGATAAGTTTTTCGTCGATCGTCGATCCTGGACACTTTTTCGGCATCGACAAGCTAAGTTTTGTTTTAGAACCAATGACTTAAGGAAAGTCCCAACTCCAATTAATACAAGTGAATTAATTCATTGGTCTTCAATGCCACGTGTCTTTACCAGGTAAGAGGGTCATACGGTCTAGTTCTATCCCGAGTCATTCTTGGTTCCCTAGGTCCAAGTCACACCTCTGAGTTAGCTTTGCCGCATCAGCATTGTATGGTAAGATCAATCGGTGTTGGAGATTTTTGTAGGAGGCTACCAACCGAAAAAATCGTAGCACAACCATGATCCCCATCCACCCACTGAAAGAGCAACACGATGGGACGTTTTTAGCATTAGATGCGATCAAATTTTGAGCATTTAAGAAGCTAATTAATATTTGATCATGCATTAGTTGCTACCTCATGTGCCAATCAAAAAGTCCATTTAAAATCATCGATAGACCACATCACCACCCGCAGCTCCATCGTCAACCCACGATGAATTTAAGTTCTAGAGATTCGGTGACAGATTTATTGAAAATTCACTCATAACCCGAATTGAATGGTTGATGTGACATGGTAAGATCTTTCCTGTTTGAAATCTCTTGAGCCATTGTGAGCGAAATCATTATGCGCGCAAGAGAATTCCAGAGCGTCCAAAGGAGAAAGACGAGTATCTCGAAGGCTGTATCGACTCCATGATTATCAAAATAAATAGGTTTTAACAAGCTTCAGAGGTATGTATCTGAGTCTGTAAATTTTACATGGCTATAATTTATATGCTTTTATCTGGTTTTTTACACAGTCTTTGAAATTGTATTTTAAGTTGCAGGAACAATGTGGCCAAGAAATCTAACCACTAGACGATCGCCGAGAGCACCAAAGCTGAAAGAACCAGAGGTAGGCGAAGTCTCTTCCCCGGGTATCACAAAGAAATTGGAATACGTCCCGAGGATGGAACCTAACGTTAAGACATCAAAGAAGAAGGTTTTCATCCAGCCTTCGGCCTTTGGCAATACTGAGGGAAGCACCGGGTCCAATATGGCACTCCCACAGTGGGGAGATCTCTTTAACAGGATCAACCAAGAAGAATACCCAAAATATGTCCCACACAGTGATCCGGACGTAAGGGCACTCGATGACCAGGTGTTCCCGAACATCTGATGATCGTATATGCACATGGTGGCAAGAAGAACCCCCATTTTCCTCCCGGTAGAATTTCAAAAGTATTACAAAATCAGAGACCCAGAGGAGCGGCTAAACACAGACTTCGTCGTGAAATTCTACAAACACCATGACACCAGCCAGGTGATGGCCTCATGGTGGAGGGAGGACAAGAATTTTACCAACCGGAACACTGGCTGGTATGGGACAGCTAACTTAAGGGAGTCATACATCTATTTGATGGATCTCATCTGAAGATTGTACGGAGAGAAATATTGCTCCATGTTTTCATAGAAATAGATGCCTTTGGCATACACAGTTGCGATCGTCGGGTACAGCTTCAACTGGGGAGAAATAATCTCCAAGAAACTGAGCTTCTGTGTGCATCAGGACCAGGTGCCGAAGGAAGGGGAAGTACCAACATTTTACATGGCTTCATACTTGCTCGATGTCATGCGCGCCAAAAACATCTTCGTCGGCATGAATCTGAGTTGGCATGTTGCAGATCTCCCGGTCCACGTCTACTTCAACGTGCTATGGGAAAAACAGGTATAATAAATCTTACTCCCTCATCTGCGATGAATTCATCCCCTGAATTTATTTTATTCTTTTTAAGAAGGAATGCCCAAGGCTATCGGCAGCATATAAGAAGATGATATCCAAGGTAGGCCATTGGTATTTGGATGAGCGCGCCACCTACATCAGGGTGTTCAAGGCCACGGGATCACCACATCTCCAAGCATCTCATGTCTTGGACTAGCTTTTCGTAGGGGAAATATGTTATCAAACCATCTTGCAGGGATACAACGCCACGCTGGTCAAGGATAAGAAATGGGATTTCATACCCTATGGTTTCCATGTAGGGTTCTACTTGGTAAAGGACACCGCTCAATCCAAACAAGAAGGGTTGAGCCAACTCGAATTCAGATTCCTGATGGGTCGATTCCGCAAGCACGATCCAAAAGGCATGGTCCTAAAAAATGCTTCACAGGTGTCGTCTTGTTGGTCGTATGCTCACGACAAGTTCGAAGATGAAGTCTTCATAGAGAACGCATAGGACTGGGACAAGGTAGTGCAAAGGATGGACGACCCAAAAATAACCATTTTTAAGGCCATGAGCATGGATGAATAGGTGGAAACAATAGAGCAGTCGGCTCAAGAGGCCCTCAGAGCTAGGGGAGAAATCAGAGTGGCAGAGGCAACATAGGTGCAGAATAGGGGACTGTCTATGACATCAGAGGCACACAAGGGGATTTCTCCTAATGGAACAAGCACAAAAACTAATTGATCAGATGTAGAACAACCCGTACCTCATGGAAATGACAAGGGTCCCTACCAACAATCCAATCAAAAGCCAGGTAGGTCCAAGTGACTCAGAACCAATACAAATTGAAGAGATCACCGGGTTGGATAACCCTACAGTTTCAATGCCACGGGCTGGATCGCCAGGGGACGTTTCAGCTCAGCCAGAGATAGAGAGGACATCAGGGAGAGCAAGTGCACCAAACCCCCCCCATGACTTAATAACAATCTATGATGATGAGGATATTTTGGAGGTTTCCCTAGTGACTCCGGTGCAGATCACAGAGGAAAAGGAACTCGAGAAGGCATCTTCCCCAGCTCCCAATGATCAAATTCAAAGCCTTCCACGGAGTGACCAGAAGTTTGAAAGTGTCTTAGACACTGAGCTACTCGATGTACCAGGGACCCAAGTGGACAGTCCAAAGAACGAGCTAGGGTCAGGCGAACAAGAAGAAGAAGTTCCACGGCAGGAAATCGACATCTCAACAGTCGATTATCAAGTAAGTATCGAGCATGCCCCTGATGTTTCAATAATAGCTGGTACTTTACCTCCCAATGAGCAACAACTAGCGGCCGAACTTTCAGAACACGCAGAAGAGGTTCAAGAACCCAGTCTTGAACATATATACACTGTCGGGAGCCTGAGAAACATGCTTACCTGGGGAGAGCAACAAATCATCGAACCCATGGATGAGGTGGTTGATATACAAGCTATCTCTTATGACCGAAAGAGGAAAGCCATAATGAAAAGAACCACCAAGAAGAGGAGGCTTACTCTCGATCGCTCCATCCTCATCACCATAGAGGAGAAATTGATTATCACGTAGCATGCCAATACATCTGAGCTTATCAGCGCATGGATGGAAATCACAGATGTCACCCTAGATAGAGAAAGGAAGGATGAAGAGGAGTTTCTTGTTGTGTTGAAGGAGTTGGAGCATATATGCCATTTGGAGAAATATTATCAGTACTCCACATAGGCTACGGTGTTCCTGAGAAGCGAATTCCTGGAGGCCTACAGTAAATTTATGAATGAGCGGCACCTTTTCACTACAGGGATAACCGATTTCCAAGAATACACCCTCAAGGAACTGATCACATGCAAGGATATGGAAATATGGTATGAGAAAGCACACCAAGCAGTGGAAAGGATCGACTACATCAGTGTGGTTCAATAGGGTCGAGACATCAAAGAGCACGTCATCTAAGTACTAAGGTATAGTAGCATCGACCGCATAAAGAATTCGGCTGAATATTGGGTGAAAATGGCCCAAAAACCTCATCAGGAAATCCAATATAAATGGGTCGAGTGCGAAAATACTTGGACCAATATCAATCGGGCGATGAGAGACATTGGCCTCCCAGAATTCGGCACACCCAATGGATTTGTTGAATTGCATGACATAGTCAAATTACATGTTGAACAAGACTCATTGTGGGTTGAGAAGATAGAAAACGTGGCAAACATGTCGCCAGGTCAAGTGCAGCAGTTCATGGAACACCCGATCAATACTCAGATCATGTTGCAGCAGTTAAGTGCTAGTAGAATAGTCAAGTATTAGGCACAGGCAGTGGAGATAAAGGAGATACTTTCGGCCCCAATGGACCAACACGGATTCACGTACACCGGCACATGCGAGGATCTCTTCTTCAAATGGTTGGAGTATGAGAAGATTCATCCACTCAAGTGAAACCATTTTATGACTCTTAGAAGATTGAGCAATGAAAGCGCCATGTGGTGATGTTTTTTTTTACATAGCTTGCACTTTCGATAGTTATTTTTAGTTAATAATATGTTATAAATAGGAGGATCGACCTATTAGCAAAGGTCGATGGTTTTTGCAAAGACCCTCTTTTTTGGATTTGTAAAGAACTATTTAGGAGCTACCTTAATTGAGAAGTCATGTTTAGGACCATAGACAAGTTTGTGTTTTTCATCAAAAGCGTGTGTGATTGGATCTGAAGAAGAATTATTTTCTGATTTTATCTCATGAATGGATGTTGTAACGAGTAATAGCCTCTGAATCTGTTGATAAGTTATCTGATTCAATATTTTTATAGTTCTTGTCTTTAATGATGAAAATTAAATCATTGTGTTAATGTATGATCAATGATTAGATCTAAGGAAACTATTTTTCTTTCCATCGTTTATTGCATGTATGTCTTTTTCTAATAATTGTATCTCATTCAACGATTGGAACACTAGCAGTTTAACGTATTAGTGTTAGGCTTGTTATAGGTGTAAGAATCATTGTTTGCATGATCGAGTATAAGGTTTATCTCGAGCTCGGCCTTCTTCATTTGTTAAGTCCTTTCCCCTTTTTTACCCAGCTGGTCTATACCATCATTTATCTTGTATCGGTCCCACCTATAAGAGAAAATACAAAGAGAGAATGTTCGAACTAAAGGAGGATCTTTCACAAGAATACATCTTGTCAATCACTATGTAAAGCCCATCTATTAATTGGCTGGATCATAAGATATGGAGAACCATTCCACCATTAAACATTGCAGATTCTAATTGAGCCTTGGTGGCGGGTTTGGTTCCTATTGTTGAGTTAAAGGGATTTAGGATCCCTCAATAGTAAGTAGTCTAGTTGGTCCGAAAAAGGGTTAAACTTATACCAAATAGAAATCCTTTCAAAGCCATTTAATGAGTGTGAAAGAGACAAGTTCACTCAGAGATATTTTCATTTTTGGGATTCTGAAAAGAGCTTAACTAAGACTCAAGGATGTTGTTCGAAGCAACATATCATGGGGGAGGTCAAGGCTCCAATGCAGAACTCTGCTCGAAATTTGGAAACACACTAGTAGTTGACACAAGCTTGGGAGAACCCAAAACTTTCTAGGTCAAGGAGGATAAAATGTTTGTAGAGGATCCATCATCTACAATATCATTCCAATCAAAGGAAACCATCCTAGGACTTGGAGGGAGTGTACTCAGAGAGAGTGGAATGCTCCCTTGTTCAAAAGGTATATAACTATAAATGCTAAGGACATGGTCGAAAGATGCATCACCCTCCAAAAGAAGAGTGGGATTGACCGAATATTGCATCGGCAATGTCACCTCCTTAGACTTGTCACTCTCCAAGAGAAGAGTGGGATCAGCTGAAGATTGCATCGGCACAACCACTTCTTCAATTTTTGGTTGAGTAGGATGCGAGACAACATGGCCAAGAGACGCATCACTCCTAAAAAAAAGAGTGGTTTCGGACGAAGGTTGCATCGGCACGACCACTGAATCAACCAAAGAAGGATTAGAATGTTGGGAAACCAAAGATGACTCAGAACTCGAAGGGCCCCCAGTCAAGGATCAGACTTCTTGTACCATGGTAGTAGTAGGGCACAAGCGAGTTAGGTGACCTCCTTTGTAAAGTCTACAAAGGAAATTGGGCTTACATCCTATACATCTAGGTTTCTCAATCGTATGAATGCCCCTAGCATGAATTGCAGTGGTTGGTTACATGCTCCCAACATGACTTGCAGAGGCTAGTAGATGATCTCCAACATGACTTGCAGAGGTTGGTGATGTTTGTGCAGTGTGACTAGAAGTGACTAGAGTTGTTCCCCCAACATCACTTGCAGTGGTTGGTTGCATGTCTTCAACATGACTTCCAGAGGTTGTTGACCTATATCCAACATGACTAGCATAGGTCGGTGATATAATTCCAGTATGACTTGTAGTGACTGGACTTGTGCTTACAGCATGACATGCAGCGGTTGGTTGCGGCATCAGAGACCGAGGTCTCGGGAAAGACTGGTTTTGAGAGATTGCGGGTCGGGAAGGGTTCTAGTATACACCATGGAAATGTCTGGTAAGATGGTATCCTCCTCCAAAATTATTCATAAAGGGTTGTAAGGGCATCATCGTTGATAAATCCGCTTGCGAAGAGAAAGTGACATGACAAGGGTTACTCAGGTACGGATATATGTTTCCCCCAAACGAAGGAACTCTATGAATGGGGTTTCCCATACTATAAAACTGACTCCCACCAGATGAAACACCAAGGATAGAACGAGGTTCGCCATGAGAAAATCATTTGTAGGAACCAGCATAGTGGAAGAAGGATAGATGGACGGGATGTAATAAGTAGAAGGACGTCCCATTTGAGAACTCAATCCTAGAAAAATTAAGCTAGGATTGGGTCCAAAGGAGGGAGGATTCCAACCTCCTATAGTAAGAGTTGGTTGAGGGATATGACTCCCACCAAATGAAAAAGGAGAATAAGGAGGCACCATGCCCCCAAACCCAAAAATAGGATTCACATAAGATGACGAGACAAAGGATGTTAAGTGCGAAGACATGTCTGGCATACCAAAATAAAAAGGATTAGAGACCCAAGGTATTGGTTGAGTATCATGATTCAACGTAACACTCAAAAATAAAAAAGGATTCATCCCCATGGAATGAGAAAAGACCATGGGTTGGGTAGCACCAATTGAGGGAGTCACGGGGGCTCCACTAACCATAGAAATGAAAACTCACGATGCAATACAAATTCCTAAGGCCAACTAATAATCAGAGAGCACACCAAATTAAATCAAAAATGCCAATGCACACAAACATGATATAGTGGTTGAAAAGGGGCCTACATCACTAGATCAGTAGGTATGTCTCTCCTAAGAGGAGCCAAAGACTCCCTTCAAAAGATTGGAGGTATCATAATCAGTCATAAGGGACCTCGTGGGCTTAACAAGGTTGTTGGTCAGATCCCCCAGAGAGGTAATCCTCCATAAAGGTTGAGTGTTTTCCAACCCTTATATGACTCAAGGTACCTGCAGAATAACCCCTGCAAGTAACATATGTGGCTACCTATGTCAAGCAACTAAAGTCACCACAATATAACCATGAAAACAGTCGTAATTCTGGTCCACCGTATGGGTAGGGTAACAAAGCCCAAAATCTTGAAATCATCGCCTCTCACAGAGGTAAAGGTACTAGCAAGACCCCCAAATATGAATAGAACCCCAAAAATATCTATGACGCTAAGAAATTATTAGAGGGCTATCTTTGCAGCCAACTTCATGCGACCTCGTAATTAACTTCGGTGTGAGCAGAGCCTCCTGATGTCACTAATTACACAATGGGTTTCACCACTCCCTGGTCAGACACACATGTTTATTTTAATATCCTTGGAGAAATTTACTCACAAAATCCTATTCCGAGGCCCTATGTCCTATACTTGTTTGTGTACCCTAAAAAATAAAATTGTTTCTAATCAATTTTAATTAATCAACGTTAATTTTAAAGGTTTTTTTTACTCAAGAGGTGTGGTCGTGAAACTGATGGTATTATGACTCAGCATATAAAAAGAAGCAAATACAAAATCATTTCTAACCACTAGTCTTGAATTTCAAAGAGATGGCATGCTTCTAAATGTCATTTATCCAATGCAATCTCTACAATTTCAATGAAATGCAATTTCTCCACATGTGTCAAAACCAATGCAACGTAATCAAAAGTGCAAATTCATAATGCAAAATAAGAAAATATTTTTCTAGTATATGGAAGGTCAAGGATCATGGATCTCATGACATGGCATGGAAACCCGACATTATTTTTAATTTAGAGCATCAAACCCGATGTACGTGGGTTGTAGTGGAGCAACCTACATATACGCTTGTTGTATAACTAATAGGGTGCGTATATGTGGAAAAATATGTTTTTGGGGCTCTAGAAGGTACAAAATGGGACTTCAAGTCTATATAAGGAAATGGAAATGTCATCCAAGCAAGTTGCATGGGGTGAGGCAAAATTTTTTGTAACAATGTTGAAGCATAGCTCTAGAGAACAGCAAGATTGTTGTGAGCACAAATTAAAAAACTAGACCAAGACCAATGACTTACTGAAGAAATTCTTGTCAAAACTATTAAAACAAATGAGCATAAAATTTTCTATAGTAATGACTACAGATCAAAAATTAAAATGTCCCAGTGGGAGATAATATCCCCATTATCATGTTCTTCTAAAAACAAGTGATCTCCAATAGAAAGTAGGGCATCTTTTGACATTTGATCCGCCATAACATTGAGCTCTTGAAAAATATGTGCATAAGTTACTAACTAGAAAGAAGTTGAAAGAGATCTCATAATTTGACCAAGTACATCCAGTGCCACATTGGAGAGTTGAATCTGACTATTCATACAACCCATTGCTATCTTGGAGTCCCAAAACACTTGTAATTCTTGTTGGGTATGTGTTATATTATTTGCACAACTAGCCATAGTGTTTGCTACATTTCCCTAGGCGCATAGGGGCGCGATATCCCCCTTGCGCGAGGGTTCAGGGGAAGCGCCCCCAACAATTTTTTTTGCCTCGGGAAACATGTCACATTTTTTCCTCATTTTCCACGTCACCTCGATTTTCATGTCCATTGTTGGGAAGTTTCTGGCACATGATTTTTGTCGATGTTTTTTCTATTTCTGGTTAAGGAATTAGGGTTGTTGACTAATCCAGGTCATTGGGTTAGGGTTTTGGATGCCACTAGATCCTATATGTATATTTTATTTTAAACAATGTATCACTATGAATGAATATAAAATATGTTAGTTTTCCCTGTTCGGGTTTCCAGGGGAAAAATATCTGTGTAATGTGTGTATTTGTCATTGTATCTTTTTTGTTTTTTATTGAAAATGTATTTGTAGTAAAATATTGTACAAGGTTAAAATATACAATTCTCACATTTCCCTTCTCCCGACCCATTTGAGTAATGCATGGATGGGATGAATTTCTCCTTGGTTGTTGGTAACTACTCCGATGTTTTCACTCCCATTGAAAAAGTGTTGGTTGGAGGTATGGATAACAAAGCCAATGTCACACTTTACCTCCTAGCACGCCCCATCAAATAACCCCCATGCTATATGCTTGTTGATAGTTAGTTCCTCGAGCACCTGGGTCTTGTTCTACTTCGTATGAGACTTATAGCAAGATAGTAGAGCCAAATATTGTTGAGAAACTATGACAGTGGGTGGAGCTTTTCCCTCAAATACACCAGGATTTTGGGCCAACCATATGCCCCACACAACTAAAATGGGTAAGTCTCACGGCTTTTTAAGTGTTGAGGATATGAAATATTCCTTAAAGAACAAGGATTCGATATCATTATCCCATAGGTAATGCATTCCCAGAGCATGTTACAATTCCTTCCAAACTTCAATTGTATATGGGCACTGTAAAAATAGATGAGTATCATATTTTGTGGATTGCAAGCATAAATAACAATAACTAGGCCCATGCTTCCCTTTGGCTTGTAGACGGTCCCAAGTAAGAAATCAACCATAGAGGGATAACCATAAGAAGAGAATGATATATGGGGGACCGTTGATTTTCCGTAACTTAGAATATCACCACCTACCTTCACTCTCATCACTGCAAATCAAAGCCATGTAGCCTAACTTAGCCGTGTAGTTTCCACCCAAGTTCTTATAAATCTAGATCAATTTGTTATCAATATCTGAGATGTGGATATGAGCCTTTTCTATTTCACAGATGAACCCCGACCAATGCCTCTGCCATTCATATTCCAAACCCAGGTCGTTCACTAAAATCAAAACCTATCTCCAAATAGTTGAACGACCAAGGACACCAATGTGGTTAAGAGTACAATGATCTTCTTCTTATAGATGTCTATTAAATCTTCATGAAGAAGAACATTATTATCCCATGTATCATAAATGTTCAGTAATTTACTCAATATATGATGTAAAATAAAATATTTGATTGATAGAATGAATAAGAATGACGTTTACAATGAATAGGACCCAATTATAATATAGTCTACGGGATGCCTCTTTTCCTCTTTATGAAGAGGTGTGTATTTTTACTTATTTATTTATTAATTATTTATAAATGGTTACTATTATATTTTATTATCCCTGTCTTATTTTTATATACATACCGTTGCCTTCCTCTTCAAAATTGCTTTGTCCTCAAAGAAAGGATATTACTTTAAAAAACTCGTCCAAGCCACTCATCGGGATCATTATGTTTTTTTCATCATTTGCTATCCTTGCATAGTCCAATACAAGAAAGGCTAGAACCACAATCTTCAAATGATCAAAAAGAGATTGGTGATGCACCTCTACTTAATGGAAAACCGTGTCCCTTTGATGCCTTCAGAATGATCATACTCATGTCAGTTGTCGGTAAAGTTGTTAGTCAATCTTTTGTCTCTTAATAGAATTTGTTAAGTCCATCATGCATCTCTTTATATCTAAAGTATCAGGCATACTCATGTTGTGGACCTGTTATAGCTCAAGTTGTAGGTTGGACAAATCCTGACCCAACCACAATGCAAGTGCTACAACTTGGGAATCCTACACCCAATGTCACCTCGATGTAAGTCACACACTTCAAGGGTGATTAGGTCACTCTAGGGAGGCAATCCCAGTGACCCTAGGGGGATTGAGATGGATATGGAGGGAAAAGGAATTAAATCCCCTAGAGGTCAATTCTAAGTGGAATGAAAGGTAGGGAGAGATGTCTTACAAGTCAAGTAATTTCTTCCCAAAAGGTATAGTACTTTTATGGATGATTGTACCTTCCCGAGACACAAGAAAACACACTTTACAATAATATATGTTAGTTGGATCAGAAATTTAAGATTTATGACCCTAATTTGCAGCAGTATATATCAGCTTATATTGGCAAACAAACACCTAAAATCAGCATATAAATATCTGCACTAGTTAGGTAAATCAACATCAAACTTAGCAATGAATATAGGCTGAAAATTGGCACTTAAGAAGCTAGATAAGATGTTTGTTGTAAACATGTGTTTTCTGCAGAAAATTGCATCCTTATGGCTGTAGAATTCAGTAGTAAGAAACAGCAAAATCAACCATGAAAAGTTGCCAAGAACTAGGTCAAAAGATGCGCCCTAGTTAGTAGAGTAAATGAGAAAAATTAGAGAGCTAGTCTAGGGTTAGTTTAGGAGTTATGAGAGTGTTAATAGCTAGGGTTATGCATCCCTAATGGCTGTAGGTTAAATTTTATAACAGAAATTGGAGTATTGGGAGAGAGGGGATACCCTAGTGGGGGAAAACTCCTCTCGATGGGACAAATCAACTTCAAGCAAGAGAATTTTTAAAAGCTCAAAAGTTACATTTCCCAAGGCAATATTTTATATCTCCAATGCAAAAAAGAGTGTGACTAGTGCCTTTACTATTGGGTTAATGGAGTCAAACGAGCTTAGAGAATGTATCTCCTTGGGGGTGTAATCCCTTTTACTTCCCAAGGCAAGTTTCTCTAGGCTAGGGTTTAGGCTAAGAGGGTGTATGCCCTTATACTTATTTTAGCAAACCCTTGTCTAAGCAATAAGATGAAGCATAAAGTGATGAAGACTAATTTGGGGGTGTATGCCCTTATACTTCCCACCTAGTTCCTAGCACAATAACCTTGACTTGAAACAAATGATAACAAGAAAGTAGAAACCATACCAATTCAAGGGAAAATGCCAAGATAATCCACCACAATAGCAATAGAATATCCTTTCAAGGCTAGCGCATCACTTCTTCCATCAACCATTCATAAGTACAGCCATACACAAGTGCAAAAGAGATAAAAGAGCCAAGAGGGCCAAAATTTCCAGACCAAGTCTCTCACAAGAGGGAGAGTTATGTTAAAATGAGATCTTATGTCTCTATTTATACAAAATGTAGATAACATAGTTTGTCCACTAATTAAGGAGTAAAACACAATATTAGGGGTCAAAAACCCTAATATTTCCCCCATTAACAAAGTAATATTAAAAAATTCACTTAAAATTTCACTTTTTGCACAAATTAAACCCTAATTTAGGAGGACGTCACCCCTCTAGGGGACATTTCCATTTGTGAAAAAGGGCATTGTTGGTCATGTACTCTCTCGGCACTCCATATCTACAACTTGAGGGCCTTGAGACATGATCTCCTTAGTTATCCACAAAATGGGGATAACATTTGGCTCCTACTTGGGGACATGTTCTCATTGTAGAGTTCATGAGAATTGCAACATTTTCTGGTAGACATGTGCTTGCAAGGAAACATCAAATTGTCAAGTGCAGGATGGCCTACTCATCCTTGTTCTCATATGATCATAATCCAAACCAACTAAGCTAGAAAAATAAAATTTTGACATTTTTTTCAAAAAATTCTAAGCTAAGCATGAAATCAATATGCAAGTAGAGAAAAATGAAAATGAAATGAATCTAAACTAATATGAGCAATCAAGATGAAAATGTAGGGAATCAAAATGACTTACCTACTTACCTGGAGCACGGGCCCTGAAGAAGTCATGTGATCTGGATGTGAGGTTGGAGAAGAGACCCATCTACATGTAGTGGCCTCTTTCTCTCGTCCAATGTTGTCAATAATACCTTTCTTTGTTCAGACTTATTTTTGATGATTTAAGGGCCAAGCCATGAATTTTTGTCTTTTTGTTCATATCTCGGCTCGCTCTTTCTTTTTTCCCACATGAGCACAAGGATGCCTTCATTGAAATCAATGCAAGGTGTATTCGCATCATATGAAGGATCTGTGTGGACTGTCTCTTTGACAATTTCTTCATGTTTCTCATTTTCTTCTTGTATAATATGGATAGATCCCAACTCCTTCCCATGGTACTTTGCAGTCTTCTTTTCATCTGTCCATTGGATAAACATCTCTATGGAATATTCCTGCATGAAGGGTAACTAGGATGGATCATACTCAATGACTTGTGGAGGCATATCATGGTAGTTCTCACTGACATAGTTGGGGCCCCTCAAATCCATCACATGTGTATCTTTCTTTTCCCTATTATGTAAGATCTCATACATGCCATCGCCCATGGGAATATATGAATGTGTAAGGTCCATGCTAAGAAAAAATCCAAGGGCTGAGGACTAGGTCCTTTATAAGAGCATGACTCGGGCATCAGGGACATCGATCACCAATATTTCCATGAGGACGATGATATGTGGAAAGTCTATCAAAAATGTCTCAATGTCTTAACATACTCCCAAGACATTAACTCTTCTTGAATCAATACCACAAACATTTCCATAAGGTCGGGTTGTCTTCAAACCAGGTTGTTTCATCACCTTCAAGGATATGACATTTGTCGAGGACCCTGAATCAAGCATGAAAATTTTCAAGCAGGGGCCATTTATGCCCAATGACAAACAGAAAGGAGGTTTCTTGTCCCTTGGTCGATTGATATACATAGTGTTTAACATGATGGGAGGATCCTCCTTCTCGGTTGGTACATGTATAATTTTCAAAAATTCCCTTTTCACAGAAGGGATCTTACACATCTCTGTCATTGGGACCGTCATATTCAGTTTTCCAAACATGTTTGCAACATCGATAATAAACTAAATGTCATCTGCAGGAGTTGGCTTAGGAAGAAATTCATATATCGGTGGTGGCAGTGGTGGAGACACCTTTTCTACTGGTGGAACAGGAGTATCAAGTTGTGACAGAGGAGTTGAAGCATTTTTTCTTTTGTAGGTTAAAATTTCCCTCCTCTTCAGTTCCTTCTTCTAATCATCTATCAATGTACTTAAGGCCCGGTGTCTCTCCTCTCCTTCCCCTATTATTCTATCTTCATTGATTTGTTCTTGAGTAACATGTTCATTGTTGAGATTGCAAATCATGAAGTTTATATTGTCAGGGTAATCTTCGTTTTGTCAAGGGCACTCATCTTCCCTATGGGGATCTTGGCATGGGAGACACCAATCTTCTACATCAATTGTCCCAATAGGTTTCAAAGTATCTGGGGCCTTTACCTCTTGTTGAGGTCTTGGTTTCCAATCGGTGGCATCTCTCTGTTGTCTAGCAAACTGAGGTCTGGGAGAAGATTGATTTCTTTCCACTGTAGTCATTAGGTTCATAAGTTGGTTTCTCACCTGATAAAACTGAGTATTCATTTGGTCTATCTTCCGATTCGGTGGAGAAATCGAATCAGGAGCACTGTTGTTGGAAACCTTGGTCCTTGATTCTATCATGTTACGAGGATACTGAAAAGGTTCTATTTTTGAATCAAGGATATTTTCTTCAATGTTGATACTGGACTCTTTAGCCTTTGCCAATGATGTGGGATTCTTATCCTTAAGGATGTATCAGAACTGTCCTTCAAAGGAATTCATGTAAATGAGATGAAATGATGATGTTGTAGGACGGTAATCTATTGGGATTTGATTGTACAACTTGTCAAATCTTGAAATGAATTCCCTTGCCATTTCATTCTCCTTTTTATTTATTTGATTGAACTGAGTTCTAAGTGTCCCACCATCTACTTTTTTCAACCATCTTCTTTTAAATAAGGCAGAAAAAGCATCATAGGTCGTGATCTGATTATCAGGGAGTCCCTTGAACCAATCAAGGGCTTCCTCAATCAATGATGAGGCGAATAGTCTCATGGCCACATCTTCGTGGTCAATACATGCATTGTACATATCTCGGCCATGACATAAATATGGTCTTCGACAGTTATCACATTGTTTCCTGCGAACTTTGGCAACCACTTGTTGACATCTATTGGAATCTGATTAGGGTAACCCTGGATATTGGTCATGTTGAGGGGTTTTTATAGGTCTCTTTCCCAAGGGCGAGCCATTGGAACAAGAGGGAGGGTACTATGGAAAAGGGTTTTAATAACAAGAGACTTGAGAGGAGGCCTTATTTGGTAAATCTTAGAAGGCTTGAACCTCCCAAGGGGAAAAGGTTTGGGGAAAGAAGGATTCTGGGAAGGTGGAGTCACCAGATGAGTTTCAAAGTGAACTCATCAAGAAGGTGGAAAAGGGAATGTCCATTGGGTGTAGTCTCTAGGTAAGCTAAGGGAAAGGCTTTTGGATAGCTTACCAAAGTGTCGTTAGGGTACGAAGAAGATTCAAAATCTTCCACGACAGCGGCACGAAAATGTTATAGCACAAGTTGTAGGTTGGGAAAATCCCAACCCAACCACAAGTAAAGTGCTACAACTTGGGAATCCTACACCCAATGTCACCTCGATGTAGGTCCCGCACTTTAAGGGTGATTAGGTCACTCTAGGGAGGCGATATCGATGACCCTAGGGGGATTGAGATGGATATGGAGGGAAATTGAATTAAAGCCTCTAGAGGTCAATTCTAAGTGGATTGAAATATAGGGAGATATGCCTTGCAATTCAAGTAATTTCTGACCAACATGTATAGTACTTT
>ML799113.1:477952-494545 GCA_009831015.1 Picea engelmannii | reverse complement strand
GCCCTTATACTTCTCTTAGCAAACCTTTGTCTAATAAATAAGATGAAGCATAAAGTGATGAAGACTAAGGTTGGGGTGTATTCCCTTATACTTCCCACCTAGTTCCTAGCACAATAACCTTGACTTTAAACAAATGATAGAAAGAAAGTAAAAACCATACCAATTCAAGGGAAAATGCTAAGATAATCCACCACAATAGCAATAGAATAGCCTTTCAAGGCTAGCGCATCACTTCTTCCATCGACCATTCATAAGTATATCCATACACAAGTGCACAAGAGATAAAATAGCCAAGAGGACCGAAAATTTTAGACCAAGTCTCTCACAATAGGGAAATTTATGTTAAAATGAGATCTTATGATCTCTATTTATACAAAATGTAGCTAACACAGTTTGTCCACTAATTAAGGAGTAAAACACAATATTAAGGGTCAATAACCCTAATCTTTCCCCCTTAACAAAGTAATATTAAACGATTCACTTAAAATTTCACTTTTTGCAAAAACTAAACCCTAATTTAGGAGGACGTCACCCCTTTAGGGGACGTTTTTCCGCTTTGAGGAAGTCGTTGGTGTTGGAGAAGCATGGATGGGCCTCCAAAGGTATTGTTTCAAGCATATAGGCACTCATATCATGGTGAAGACCCCTCTCCTCCTCAAACATTCATGTGTCAACAAAGTGGCACCTCACCACCATGCTCTAGCCTCCAAGATCGTGACGTCAAGCTAAAAAATGAAATGTTTTGACCCTCCTGGGAAAATTGTTTGGCAAGTAATGGGTGCACTAGATTGTCCATATCATCATCAAGGTCATCCAATTCATCTCTCTCTCATCTAGCATGTGGACCCCTGGCATCCAACCTATGGACTTGTTCTCCCAAAACTCTCCACCAGCTAGGTCCTGCAAAGACAAATGAACACACCCTCCAAGGATCTCAAGTCATAACATCATGATAAGTGGATCCAACCAATAAATAATCCATCTAAGCATGTGAATCAAATATCACTATATCAAACAATTAACAGCTCAAAGACACTATGTGACATGTCAAGCTTAAATATGGGAGGGTTGATGAGGTGTCCTATTGGGTAGGTATTGCCCTAGGTCAAGGAGAAATTCCAAGATATCCCTTTCTAATCCATGTAAAGTGGATGAGGTGGTAGGGGTCAAGACTCAATGGGCATAGGGCTCATGACATACAGGGGTTCATAGTGTCTCATTCATTGGTGCTTTTGTAGAGGGTGTGTGATACCTTCATCCACAATTCACTTTTTCCAAGTGCATAAATTTCCTTTTATCTTTCTTTCTTTATTTTCTTTTAATATAGCATAAGGAGAGGTTGAAGGTCACTTCCCTAGCGTGGTGACCAGGTGGTGGCAATGTCACCCACAAACACCTAATGGAAATGATAAGGTTGGCTCATGGTGAGATCTCATTTCTCTCATCCATGCAACTCAGAGCCATTTCCCTGGTTTGGTGACCAGATGATGACAATGTCATACCACTAGATATCCATGGACATGATAGGTCGGCTCATGATGAGACCTCCTATCCTTAAACTAAACTTTTAAGAATTTTATTATATTGTGGGTCCCCTTTATTCAAAGATAATATTTGCATTGCTTTCTTGGGTGATCCCTGGGCGAAGTGTCTAGAAGGTTTATATAAGTATTGTATCTTTTACCCAACACCAATTGATCTAGATTTAGGAGTGGAACGAATTGATTAACATATTGAATAAAATAAACCCAGAGATATGAAGAATAACACAGATATCCAGTGAACAATATCTTCTATTGAAATAGAAATAGGTTGAAACTGTAAAACTACAGAACTGAAACACTTGCCCGAATTGTGGTAGCTATCTCTGAGAAGAGAAGTGGCTGCTACATGCATCCATCTGAGAAGAATCCCTTACAATGAGGCTTTAGAGGCCTTTTTGATATTACTCATGAATTCCTAAACCCTAGACATCCAAAAACCTAACCCTAGGAGGTGAAACGTCAAAATTCTTGTGGGCCCCTATGGGTAAGTTGGTACCTCAACTTCCCGGGGTCGTAACTTTTGCATACGACCTCCGTTTTAGGCGCGCAATAGCCCATTGGAAAAGTATTTCAAAGAAATACACATGTTGTTGTAAAATTCTAACTCAATCTACAGTTTGACTATGGTGATCCAAAAAACATTATTTAGGCCTCCAAAACGGCCCTGGAAGTACAACAAGATGTGTTGACATTAAAACATACAAAATAAGCCAGTTGGATTAGGTGAGAGGCCACCAATATCCACCTGGAAGATGTGTAGGGCTTCAGACATCCCCAGAAGTGTAGAACCCACAATTTAAAGAAGTACAAAAGAACATGTTGAACAAAAATGGACAAAAGGAGCCAGTTGTAATAGGTGGGTGGCCACCAATGGCCAACTAGATCACCAATCCCTCTGGGCCTTTAGCCCCTTCTTCCCATAGAATGAGAGGTCTTCTTGGGTCAATACACCTTAAAATCACAAGAGATAAGGAAATGGATGGGAATAATGATGGAAAGTGGTAAGTATGGTCGGGAAAGGTACAATGGCTCATCAAGGGATTTTCCAGTAGAAAAACCATCCCCAATGAAAACCACTTACTAGGGAACGATATCAACCACCAAGGTGAAGCAGGGAAAAAGGCATAATGTCCAAGCACATATCATGAAATCTAGAGAAATCCAAGATAAAGCATAATAAAATGGATTAAATATTGAAATGATGCTCACCATAATACTGACTTGTACCTCATGGAGCAAGGTCCACTGCCTTCCAGAAGCCAGTTGGTATGGTGGATGCCATCTGCAAAACTGACCATCTGTGGTGGTGAGTGGGTTTTCCATATGTGCAAAAGGGTATTGTTGTTCATGCAGTATCTCGAAACTCCATATCTACAACCTAAGGGCCACGAGACATGATCTCCTTAGTTATCCACAAAATGGGGATAACATGACCCATGTTGAATGTGATGGTAATGTTCTGAGAAAAATCATGGTTCTGGTTGAAAACATGAAGTAATTCCATAATACTTTGTGTCTTTAATCCATTGTTCTTGTATCAAAGAATGCATATCCATACTTCCCAACGTCAAAATTGTCCAGTGTGTGACAATACATTTGATTGACTTTAAATCGTCAGTCTAGGGGAAGATAGTATTCTCCCAACTCTAAGATATATTTTATGAGACTTCCAAGACGTGGTCATAGTTTAATGAATGACTTCCTCTATTTCCCATAAATGTTAGCACCATCTTTATCTTCTCCAAAACTGAGAAGATCTCTATCGAATTTTCATTCAATAAGTCTCTCAAGAGCAACCTTTCTTTTGAGGAGATCCTCTTCTATTTGGATGAAACAATAGCCATTCCCACAGTATAACCATGTTAAAACTATTTCAAAAATCTTGTCGAACCGTTGGATCTCTTTGTTATGAAGTTTCTCTGTTAGGTTTAGGGTTGTGGGAGGACATATGAGAAGTATGTGACATGCTAGTACTTTGGCCCATTTCCTATGGTATTTTATCACTATCTGACCTAATAGATACTCCAGTCTCCATACACATAATTGCACATCCTCATATCCCAAAAATATCATTTCACTTCTAGAGATGAGGTGCTTCTTCCATAGATAGTCCCTTGCAAATTTGACATGCGATGAGACTACACTACCATTATCTTGGGTGGGTGAGGTTACAGATAACGTAGAGAACATATTTACAAACACAACATGGTTCACATCAGTTACCTCACCAGAATCTTCATTTCTTCATCATCTTCTTCATATTCCCATTTGGATCTAGAGTCTTCATTTTCCCAATTGGATTCAAAGTCCGCATCTTCTAACTTGTTGGAGGATGTCATTATTTTTTCTCGTTCACCCAATAGGGAATTTGATTCAAAGATACCCTCCATTTTTTTTACCCAAATGAAAACTCCTCTAGGGTCCTTACCGTCACATTTCAGTAATTCATTTTTAAATTATCGATAATCTCTATCTTGAAGTCTTGAGTTATGCATATTTCCTGAAAAAAATATTTCTAGTGCTTCTTGATGTCTTTGATCACTTCTATTTTGTGATTCTATACTTTGTGGTGGTCTTTGCTAGGCTAAGGATTATGCAAATAATGCATCTACCATTTCGGTTAGTTGGTCAATTCTTTCATTCTGATTATTAATCATTCTCGTTGTTTCATCCTTGTCGTCATTTCTTATTTTTAACAAGGTGTGCCATCGTTTCTCAGACTCCTCTATTAACTTGTCAATCATGTCTTCCTTTTCTACTAATTTATCGATTTTATCTCTTAATTCTTTTTGTGCTTCTGATAACTCTTTTTTTCCTTCTCCTAACTCTTTCCATCCCTTCTCAACATTACCAAGATGATGTCTTATGCGATTGACTTCATCTCTACACCAGTTAACATATGTGTGTAGTTCATCATCGCTAACCATCTTGGAGTTAGGGTTGGAATTTTTGTTTGTAGAAACCCCTTTTAATTCACTTTATAAAGAGTATATAAAAGAATGACTTTTTATACATAATGTATTTTTATTATTGAGTTAGTAAAAAAAATTTGACCAAGTCATTAATTTTTTTTACCGAGTCAGTAATTTTTGTTTTATGGATGGGTAAAAGAAAAATTTACGAAGTGGTTTAAGAAATACCATGGGCTATGATACCAATGTAGCATAAACATTCAATAATTTACTTAATATATGAGATAAAGAAAAATATTTGAAGAATAAGAATGATGTTTACAATGAATAGGGCTCGATTATAAATATGGTCTAAGGGATGCTTCTTTTCCTCTTTATGAAGAGGTGTGTCTTTTTACTTATTTATTTATTTATTATTTATAAATGTTTACTATTATAAGTTATTATCCCTGTATTATTTATATATATATAATATCACATCTCACTATAGCATCCACTCCCACACGAACTTTTGTGTCCCGTCCCACCCGCCATGCAAGATACTTGTTGATAATGGGGAAGGAAAGAGTTAAGGGGTTCCACTAGTTCGAAACATTACCTTTAGGCTTCTGTCTCCATTGAATCCCATCAAAAATTGATCCTGGTGAGATATACTTATACATTAAGATGTGTCTCCACAGACTATCATGAGATATAAAAACCCATAATGACTTAGTAGCTAGGGCATGCCCAAATTGAATAAAGTCCTTTAAGCCCCATCCTCCTTGACTTTTAGGAAGTGATAACTTTTTCCCAGCCATTAGATGTGATCCCAAGTAATCCTTACTTTTCTTCCAATGGTCTTTAAAACACATCTTGCAAATGCTATTGAGAATTCCCTTCGAAATGTTCGTGAGAAGATGCCAATATATCATGATTGCTTCTAGAATTGATTTGATGAGTGTTAATCGACCTCCACGGGAGATCCACCTATTACACCAAAAATTGATCCTTTTTTCAATACATGAGTGTATCCACTTCCAATAAAAAATACCATAACATTTAGATTTAATATGAAAGCCAAGATATTTTACACCCTCCTCTATATCATGCCCACCAAATTGAAATAATGCTTGAAGAAGATTCCTTTCATCTACCATTGACAACAAAAAATATATGGTATACTTTTGAATGTTTATATCCATTCCTATGGTGTCACAGAAAATATATAGAATCAATTTTACAGTCCTACCTTATAATGCATCACTCATACAGAAAATAATCACATCATCGACAAACAATAGATGTGTTAAGTGTTCCTGTCTACCAATCTGCAGCCCTTCCATTTGGTTTTGTCTTCTTGCCTCTGCTAAAGCACGATTGAGACCATTTGCAATAATAAGGAAGAGGTATGGTGATGATGGGCATCCCTATCATAGCCCTTGGCCTTCCCTAAAAAATAAAATAAAAACGAAACCATTAATAAGTACAACAAAGGAGATCATTGTTACACATGTCATGATTTGAGTCACCATCTAAAATTTACTACTCTTGTAGCTACCATTTGTAACAATGTATATACCCATTGTATTACCAATGGCCTTCAATCCCAGTTCAAACCAGAATTCAATAGGGAGGTTTGGTAACTTATCCCACATCTGTAATACCCCTAGGCCGAACCCCAAATGTGTGTGTGTGTGTGTGTGTGTGTGTGTGTGTGTGTGTGTGTGTATACACACACACACACACATTTATATAAGTTGGTGAGTTGTTGGTATCAAGTCTTGGATTCAATTTTGTGTGTGCATTTCATAGTTGGTGATTGCACAAGGTTTGTGCATCGAAGAAAGAATGCACACATTTCATAGAGTAGCATGCATTTGTGTAAGTGTGCGAGGATGGTGCACCAAAGGAAGAGTGCGCACATCCCAAAGTCTTCCACACACTATATCGTGTGCACAATTTTGAGGCCAGAGAGCCTTTGTATGTATGTTGTGTTTTAAGGATCGTGAGACTGGATGCAAAAGGCCAGTGTGCCTATATTGTAAATGTAATCACCTAAATATTGTTAATATAATCACATCATTGTGTGCAGACTCAACTCAAACAAAAAGAGACGGGGGGATAAACTTTATGGAAAAGGAGAAAGAGGAAGCTTAAGTCAAGGGAATATTTTATTAATATTTATGGAAGTTTAATTTATGGATATGTATTTATCCTAAGTTCCCAAGGGTAGGGAACGAGTCACCAAGTGGCTAAAGCTACTTCTAAAGGTGATAAGTGTTGAGTTGAAGGCATGTAATAGATATTGTTTACCTTATTGTAATTCAAGGGGATCATTCAGAAGGATTTCTTCTACGAAGGAATATGTATTTTGTAGTAAATTATTGTCATTTCTTAACCATATGCTTGGGAAGGCTTGTTTATTGTCAAAGAGGTGGGTTTTCAGGCTCATGAGCATTCTCTTCGGGTGAGATTTTGTTGGGAATTGTTCCATGGTGCACTGAGCATTAGATACAAGGATCTGAGACTTCTTTTTCGGCCTGTTGTTGAAGACCCGGAAGGGAAGTGGGGCAGTCGAAGGACTATTGAGCCGAGAAGGGGCACACTCCTGGGGTGGGATAGGCATGTGAGGAATGAGGGACTATAGGCTAGTTGCAACAGTCAACACCTTGGACCAAGCCTCTTTGCTTGGTAGGACCCCTTTTTCCTGTATAGTTTAGGCCCCAACTAGAGGGTGACCTGTCGCTAAAATATTATGAGTGATAAAGTCTATGGTTGGGAGGAACGTCTGAGTCCTGCACGCACACTGTTGGTAACTTTGAGGTTAGTTATGTGAAATGTTACTGCATATGTGTGTGTGTGTGTGTGTGTTTCTTATTCTTGTATGTTATGACATATGTGGGCATGATAGTTATGAGTGTTTCATGTTAGCTACATGTATGATGAATCTATATCTATTGTTGCACACGAGAAGTATGACAATTATTAAGTATTCATGTAACTTAAACTATGTGGTATGATTAGAAGATACCAAGGCATGGTATGATTCTCCGAGTGCGCAGTGAAATAGTATGCACGCACAAAGGTGATAGAATATTCATGCAACATTGGATTGATTGCATGCACAGTAGTATTACGTGTGCAGAGTGTTTGTGTGCACAACAATATATGTGTGTTCTGAAAGGCTAAGTGCACAATATATTTGTGACATTTACTCCGCTACGATAATTGTATTAAAATAACTATACTCATAGAGTGAGACTCAACATGGATCTGGGCGTAGTACCTTAAGGTTGTGCACAATTAATCTGGTCTACTTGTAATAGGGAGTGTTATAACTAGTATCCACGCAGTAGGATTTTTGAAGTAGCATGGTCCAGTAGTGAGCTTGGGCTGCTACAAAGAATATCATAGCGAAAGAAGTTGGCGTTGTAGTGACATGGACCAGCCTGGGAGGCTAGGGACGTTACCATGTCGGGACACTAGTTAAATCCTCCTCCCTTGCATCAAAGAGAGGATTCCATGGTTTGACACAAAATAAGCAACGATTCCAATACCAAGAATTAGATAGAATGGAAACCGCATCCTCCTTCAAACAGAAAACAAAACCAATCCACCCCAAGGAGAGAAAATGAAAGTTCAGAGCATAGCCTAGGCTAGAAGCTCAATTGTTTTTGACCCAATTATCCATAGAGTGAATCGACATACAACATCCACAAAACTTACCAATAATAACACAACCCTCTAGATCTTTGACCCAACTTGGCTGCAAGTCATTAAGCACCACTAGGGAAACACCACTTCCTTGATTATTAACTACTTTCATGTGCTTCTTAATCGGCTATGCACATGTCTTTGAGCCCCCACTATGACACAACTTGTCTAGGACGAGTTTGGTCCCAATGAAGCCCGAGCCAGAAATTGTCCTGATGACTTGGGCGTTCGATCTCTAGTAGGGTTTTTCTAATCAAGAATATCAATGGTGAAGGGTTTACTAGACCTTACACTATCTTCATATTCCTCTAACCTCACCTCTCCTCAATAATCTTCAGATAGTGAGCTTGATCCATGATTTTTCTCTAACTCATTGACTCTTGAATGAACTAAATCATGTGAACTAACTTCAAGAAAGTAGGGTTTATTCAACAACGGATAGATCTTCCAATCTAAGTGCCTCAAATTCAATTCCAACATGTGTTTTCCAATCGAGTCATTACATAAGTCACCAGGGCCTTTGACAATAATATCAACAAAGATTGATTCTTTGGACAAAGAGTCCTCAGAGTAGTCTACGAGGGGAGAGTATTCGTCCATATCTCCTCGCCCCACATTGGAGAACATGACATGAGAGTCGAATTAGACCAAACCCTGACATGCTAACCTAAAACCTCGACAGAATCCCTCTTGCAAAAATCCTCCCTATATCGCAAAATATTTATTTATATTTACTAATGAATACCAAACATTGTAATAAAATAATAATTATAATATGAAATTTGGTTTAAAATAAAAATAAATGTAAGTTGATTCTTATTTTAAATAAATGTTAATATTATTTTTTTTTCCACAAAAAATGGGAGATAACATATTAAGCAAAGGTTGCAACGGTGCACACAATGAAAGTACAAATGAGTGGCTTTCTTACAAAAATCAGGTCCACAAAGACCTCTGACAAACTACTATGCAAGTATGTATCTAAAAATTTCAAATGCTCAAAGAAGGAGCATACTACAAAGGTCTTTATAGTGTAGACCCTAATAAAAACCCTGAGACTATACAAAAAGAAACACTTCATCCATCATTAACCAGGAGGAGAGAGAACCTTCATACTAGAAGCATCCATTACTAACCCTGAGAATGAAGAATTTAGATCATGAACTCTGAAAAAGTACCTAGGAGATGAAGCCACATTTGAATAGGCAGTTGCATTTGGTGACACCTGAGTCTAATGGGGGTGAGCCTAGAGGTCCTCCAATTGCCTTCGTATAGTGGTGCATTTGTCCTAAAGCTGTTGGAGCATCTGGCGGTGTCGGACAAAAAAATTGAGGAAGGTAATCACCTGAGAAGAAAGGCTACTTGAGCAAATTTCTAGGGCCTATTTTAAATTATGGAGGTCGTCCATGTCCTGCTCAAGATGTGAAAGAGTCACCTTGGAGTTAACTTGCCTTCATTGTGCCATGAGACCAAGAGAAATAGGGGAGCGAAGAACGAACAATGCTAAAGTACCATAGATAGCAGGATGTCTACAATGTCTTGGAGGAACCCGACGATATACCCACAAAGTTGTAGAGTGTGAGCCAAAAACACTCATCTGCACACGGGGAACTAAAGCCATAACAACTAGTATCGTCTTGCATGTAACTCATTCATGGAAATGATTACTCATGTGTTCGATCCTATCCACGGAAAACGTGACAATCCCACATCTAGCTGAGAGCAAGTGTGAGAGCGGTTTAATGTGAGAGGACAAGAGACTTGGTGGATGCATGGAGTGATTGTGTTCGATGGCGGCCACATGGAGAATCCATGGACTTATGAATAAATGAGATGGGTTCATTAGGAAATATGCATTAAAACTAAATCACCATTAATGCTTAAGTCCCATGTTTTACCTTTTATAACGAAGTTGACCTGCTGACCTGCTAAGGAATTGTTGTGATAAAGGATATGTAGGAAATCCACATTTTAAAATTTTCAAAGAGAAATTTGAATTTGGTGGAATATGGAGCACAGATGAGCATCATGAGGGAGGGTGCCTAGTTGTAGATGTCTAATTGTGTTTTTAGAGTCCCCCAATATAACAATCTTGTGAATATTACAAGTTCCAACAAGAATGAGCCCGTGGAGTGGGGCATAGGCCTCAACTTTTTTATTAGTGGCCCACCCAAGATTCCATGAGTAGGTAATCTACATATTTACTCTAAGGCCAAGGAGAACCCCACCCACTCTTACCACCCCAAAATATTAATATTAATTTTTAATATCAAATGTATAATTTAAAAAAATCATATATATATATATATATATATATATATATATATATATATATTTTATATTTATATATATTTATATTTATATTTATATTTATATTTTGGTACCTCGCAGAATCAGAAATTGGGTAGTCTCGTACTCATGTGACACGGGATCGATTCCGACCGCTACCACTATAATCTTCATGTGCCATACATATGCCCCTTTCATAGGCATGGGTAAGTCGGGGGGATTTGAACTCGAAACCTCATCAAACATAACACTTCATATCATGACACTTGCCAATTGAACTTCCCCCTGGGGGCTTTAAAAAAATCATATTAATTTATATTATGAATTATATTTTCTTCACAAAATTATTCTTTATGATGGATTACAATAATTTGAGATTTAATTTAAAATAATTTTTAATAATAATAATAATTGTAAGTGAGAATTCTATAAATTACCTTTCAAAGTCAAGAGATATAATTTTTACAGTCATAGCATGACAACTGTTGGTTTGAATTTCCCATAAGGGAAACCAATTCATCCAGCACAACACAATAATAATTTTAACAAAACATAGCCCTCTATAATAATCAACATTTAACTGTCTAAGGTAGGATAGTTGTCTATGAGATACGTTTGCACGTAGGGCCCAAAAATAAACAAAGAACAACATTAGATACCAACACCCAAGAGAAATACTAGAACCTAAAACCATAAGCTACATTAAGAATCAGGAGGAGGCCTATCCTTCACATCCTTATCGCACAAATCCAAGTTGGGCTCGCTTGTTGTGGGTACAACCGCGTCTGCATGGTCTGGAACATGAATATAAGGGGCCTCAGACATACTGGATCTAGGATTGAGCAGAGTTGTGAGCAAGATCTCCAGTCGCTCCCAACAACTGTCCATGCTTTCAAACCGGAACCGCAGGTCAGTGTTACAATTTTTTTTGCCTCACTCCATGCAACTTGATTGGATGGCCTTTCCATTTTCCTATGCAAACTTGAAGTCCCCTTGTTTTGTGCATTTCAGAGCCAAAAAAACATATTTTTCCATGAATACGCGCCCTACCAGTTATACAACAAGTGTATATGCAGGTTGCTCCACTACATCCCGTGTACATCGGGTTTGGTGCTCAAAATTAAAAATTATGTCAGGTTTCCATGCCATGTCACGAGATCCATGATCCTTGACCTTCCATATACTAGAAATGCTCTGACTCGACCCTTTAGTTCCATTTGAAGGCTATAAGTTGAGCCATATCCAAGCCTTGAGGGATTCAACAATTCAACTTTGAGAGCAAAGACACTTTGGGGAAATTTCACTTCATATTGAGCCTGCATCCCTTTGTCCTTGAAAGTCTAAACTCTTTTTTCAACCTCGAAGCTCTTCCTTCTTTGTGATGGAGAACTTCATTGACTCATTTATATGAGCTCGCCTTTGGTGGAGGATTGAAGTGGTGGAGGCCCAACTGGAGGGACTTAGTTTCTCGGTTCCGATATGTGTCATTACATAAGTTTGTCACTTATGTACTTCTTCTGATTATTTTAATAGAACTACTATTTTCTCGTCCAATTGATATCTTGCAAAAATTTGAATTATTATTCCATGGGCGTATTTTTCATGTATGTTAATGGATTATGTTAATCTATATGTTAACATTATATGTTATCACCATATGCTTGTGTATCTTGGTTGTTGAGGACAAGTTGTAGGTATTAAGCTTTGGGTTGCATGCTAAACGATGGTCTTCATCGAACGTTTGGACGAGGTAGGCTCATAGCCTTGTCTTGTTAGCATTTCTCTTATATAACATACTTGAGATTAGAGTTGATTTTTGCGTGTCATTTCGTCTGTTGTGGTTTACCCCTTTCCATAGAGAGATTTTCCTCGTAACAGTCAGCTACATCGTGTCCCACTTCAAAGACCAAGTTTTGAAGTATCTCCACAGAGGCAAGGAGTCGAGAACATCCGTCGCAGGTAGTGCAGGAAAGAGACTAGGCCAAGGGAGGAAACTCCACTTTGGGGGTAGAAGCTAAGGCAGGGTGCCAGGAAAGGGAAGGCGACAAGGTCTTAGGAGTAGAAGAAACTCCATAGGGTTGAGAGGAGGACAGAACAATCAACACGACACCTGGAGAGAAACCCAACGAAACACCCTGATAATCAAACCATTCTACAGGGCAAGCCCAGGGGGAAGACAGAGGGTCAAGACTGCGCGGGTGAGAGGAAGACAAGGACGAGGATGAGGCCGAAGGACTGGGAAAATTGGGGAAGACAGCGTTGTTTCTATGCGCCATTCGATCGTAGGTTTGATACCGGGTAGGGCCACGCTTAGGGACCCATGTAGACGCGACATTAGTTGGAGGGGGAGGAATAGGATATGGACCTAGTAACCGTCCACAAAAAGTTGAAGGCCAAGGCCAAACTAGAGAATTTGGTTGTCAGAACAAAGAGCGGGGATAAATTCATTGCCAAGGCTAAGGAGATACATAGGAGAAAACTCTCGACGAAAAATCCAGTGACTGGACGTGCACATGTTGTGAGGTGACAAACTAGATGAGTCGACCAGGTTCATGGGGAGAGAAATAAAAATGGCACACCAAACCAACGGGGGGTGATACGCTTGCAAGTGAATGTGAGCAGACTGTAGAGGAAGGTCCATTAATAAGCAAAGGGTGACGACAATGGTAATGGGCTCATGGTGATCTGAAGCCCCGATGATCCACCCACCCACATTAATCCCAATGGACACGTAACACCCCATTAGGGGATAATAAATTTACAATTTAAAAAAAATCATATTAATTTATATTATAGATTAAATTATTTTCACAAAGTTAATTTTTATGTTAGATTACACTAATTTTAGTTAAAAAGTGATTAAAAAATGGATAAATAATTTCAAAAATATAAACTTAAAATTTGTGAATTCAATCATATTATATTTCAATAATAATTTTAGTTAATTTTTATAATAGATTACAATAATTTGGTTTTAAAAGTTAATTAAAAAAATACATAATTTCAAAAATATAAAATCAAAATTTGTGATTTCCATCATATTATGTTTTAATAATAATTCAAATAAATACATAATTTTAAAAATATAAATTCTAAATTTGTGATTTCCATCATAAATAATAATTCATAATAATTATAATAGTATAAATTGATTACAACCAAATAAATACATAATTTCAAAACTATAAACTCAAAATTTAAATATTATGTTACAATAACAATTTTAATGATATACATTGATTGAAAACCACATAAAACATTTTGTGAAAATTACGCTTACCAAAATTCAAACGAAAATCGTGCTGGAAGATCCCAAAACATTACCATGTTCTTTTCAATTGTACGACTATCTTATAACGATTAAGAGACAAATAAGTCTCGTGATCAAAGAACTTATTATTTGTCAAAAAAAAGATATTGAATTAGTTAATATTTTAGAAATTTTTTATTATTTTTTATTTTTTATAATACATTAAATTTGAAAAAGTCAAAAAGATATTGAATTAGTTAGTATTTTAGAAAGTATTATTATTAGTGATTTTGATGGCATGCTAATCTCGGAGACATGTTAGCAAACAAAAAAAACTATTTATTATTGTCATTTTATTTTACAATAAAGCTACTTTTACTTAATGATAAATATAGTTAAATTTAAAAAGTTTACCAACTTAAGTTAAAATTAGATTTTTAATGTTGATGAAGAAATCTCATATAACAAGATATGTTAGGGGCTCTGCGGCTAGGGTTTCGTTAGTCGCATCCTAGAAATCTCTAGGGAGATGGGCGAGCGGGGTCTCCATCGGCAGCACCGGAGGACTCTGCGTGCAATCGGAGGCTAGATATCGGGCGTTAGTGTTCTCTTTATCGGTGTATTCGGTTGGTGTATGAACTCTCGGCAGATTCATCTTGGAGCATACTTGAACAAGCTCGACGACGTGCAATTCGTGTAGAATCCAGACGGGGAGCGGAGTCGAGCTCTGCAGCTAGGATCGCTAGCCGCATCCCAGAAAACTCTAGGGAGATGAGCGAGCGGGGTTTCAAATCTGGCGGCGACACTGGAGGACGCTTCCATTCGTCGTGGGTGATGGGTTTTTGCCCTTTGGTCGTGTTTGCAAATTTTTTTCGGCCTCTTTTGTCCTCTTCCACCTGAGCAAGAAGAGGTTTAGGCGAGAGCTTTGAGGTCCTCACTGGGGGTGTGCGGTGTTTTTGGAAAACACTTTGAGGTCCCTTGGGGGCGTGCAGTGTTTGGTTAACACTTTGAGGTCCTTTGGGGGCGAGAAACTACTGGTTTTTTCGAATCTCTTTTTGTTGCTTGGTAGTTTACGTAAGGAATTTGGATTTCTTTGTCGCTAATTTTTTTTTAAGATCAGTACATGAAAAAATGATCTTATGATGTAATCACTATTTTGAAAACACATTATATTTATAAAAATATATTGTGAAATTTTCTGTGGAAAAAAAGATCATTATATAATAAAACAATATAACTAATATAATTTCAAGTTACATTTAACGATGACTATCCTCACAAATATTTTATATATATTATAATTTTATAAATCAAATTTTATTTCAATAAATGTCAATTCTCATCATCATTTTATTTTACAATAAAATTACTTTTAGGCTTATATTTATTGAGATCGTCATATTAATATTGCTTTTAATTACAAATATTGATCGTAACTACAAAATTGATAGATGCCAGTATATTCTTCTTCGTATCCACTGCATCAATGGATAAGATTTTATAAGTTATCTCTCTTACATGTATCAATCCATGCATTTGTCATTAGTGAGCCTTGTTATCGCATAGTTTGTAGATGCAAGAAAGGCTAAAGAATAGTAGGTCAAACTGGCGAAACAAGAACCTTCCCCACCCACTCTCACCACAATGGAGAGGCTCTTTCTATTTAGGAAGGCTAGGCCCAGGGGAGACATCCCCAATAACCTGGGGTTTTGAAAGAACAAAAGCTAATAGCACAAAGACAAATCCCCCCCTCACAGATTACCGCCAATCAGATAGTCCCAGCTAAATAGCCAATAATAGAGTATAACCAAAGAAAAGAAAAGCACCTGCTTGAGACAACACAACAAGGAGACTAATACGTGCAATCTTGGTTAGTACTTCATAAATCAATGACTATCTGATATTCAATATAAGCAGTTTAAAAAGTAAATATTGATGAAGTCAATGTTTGCAAAATGGCAATGATAAATATGTCACTTGTCAATAAATACAAGAATGATATGGCATCCAATATAATCAATCAATACTTAGTCTAATAAATGCGCTCAACTACCATTCAATTGCTTACAAAGTGAAACGTTGCTACATCAAGATGAAATAACCAAGGGTGACGGCAGCAGTCCAGGGTTAGTAGGTTAGGGTTAGTGTAGTTAGGGTTTCAATTCAAAAGAGTTTGAGAGTGTTTGGATCAAGGTCTTACTTCAATGTTGAGGCTGGAGATCAGTGCCTTAGGGTTAAATGGAGTCAAAAGAGTGAAGGATGCATAGGTTGAAGGAGACGAGATTTTAAAAAGACTGGAGGGAAAAGTTTCAAGGTGCTACTAAAGAAGGGTCTTGTTATCAGTGATATCTAGGGATAACTAGGAGATCATGTCTCGAGGCCCACAGGTCCTAGACATGAAGTACCGAGAGCAGGATTGACCTGAGCATGGCCCTGGAGGGCCCATTCTTCTTCTTCGCCAGACTTGTCCTGTCAGCAGCAACAACTTCCATCACCATCGGCTTGGACTTGCATCAGAGAGGACTCTTGCTCCATGAGGTAATTGTTCCAAGGTATCATGGTATGTGTCATGTTTGATCGTTATAACCTTCTTATATATGCATTAGGTTCCTTTCATTTCTGATGATTGCTTGGATCTTACACTAATCCACTTAACCATTGTTGGGGTGATTAATGGGATGACTTATCGGGCTTGTATTCATGGGTTTGGGTTAGCCACCAAAGGGGATTTGCAGAGCCATCGTCCGCTCCCACCATTCTATCATTTTACATCTTATCTCCCATTCATCCATCCCATTCCCCTAGTCCGGCCATTAGGATGACCTTTTAGGGTTACACTTTGTCTTGTGGGAAGAAGGGGCTAAAGGCCCAGGGGGTAAAAGCAGCTGGTAAAAGATAAAAG
>ML799113.1:418266-441827 GCA_009831015.1 Picea engelmannii | reverse complement strand
ATAATTCCTTAAAACTCACCCAATCTCCTGTAACTCTCTGTAATTCCTCATAGGTCTATAATATTCCAATCTCCTAATCTCTTTTATGCATTCAAAGTTCCCTTCAATCTAGTTCCTATGTTTCTCCTTCAATCCCGTCAAGGTCCAGAGTTGAGTTTGTCTAATTTCTAAATTGAAAAAACAATCGCCAACCACACGAAATTTGTTCAAAGTTAGAAGGAATTTCAACAGATGTAGCAAAAGAACCTTATTCGAACCCCTTGAGCCTATGAATGAATAGGAATAGATGGGTGCGAGCCTCTCTATGTTGGAAAGGAACACATATTTCTCTTTCCACCCCTAGAAGACCCCGATTCTACTCTAGTAGTTTTCAAAATTGGAAGAGCACACACCTAGAAGAAAAGGTCTTTTCAAAGATAAGGTCGATTCTATAAGAGAAAGTGAATTCCCCCTAGAGGAGAGACTAAAATCAAAACAATTTCCACAAGACTAGTAATTGGAATAGTCCCAACCACTACATGCCTTACAAAACATGAAGGATACCAAGGATGAGATTCACCAACATTCTAGTTAAGGACAAGAGACGAACACACAACTCAATTCAAAAGACCAAGACTCACCCAACCACCACTTGAACCCACATTTCATAATCTCCATTGATAAAGTTCCAATCATTGAGCCATAATCCCATAAGGACAAGGGATATTTATTTCCTTGAGTTCAAATACATGTGAGGCTATATGTTTAATGATGCATGAGCATCGTAAGCAGCCAACTAAGCAAACATAAGGCGGAAGACAGTTGGAGAAGCGCAACACACATTTTACACATTTTGAAATGTTTTTGAAAAATTAATGAAGCATATATTAATGTGATAGCTGGGGAAAGCGTACTTACATTTATATCTTAGATATTGTAAACAGATATTGAGCCTTGCTCTCATCTGTAGTATGTAAAAGAATTTATACGTAATTAATGAAAGTAGGTAGATTTGGATTCATAGATTAGACAGTTTAGAGAGTATGAGGGAAAACGGATATAGACACCCTCACCCTTGTATTATTGTATCATTAGAACAAAAGAAGAGAGATTTCATAAGTTGTTGAGCTATAGCAGATAGTTGTAGAGAAGAACCCATGTACAGGAGTATTTGAGTTAATATATGAAGCTTTGACTCAGATTTCATGGTGTTATGATGTTTGTTGTTTACATATGCTGAATGGTATCCTTACAGTTGTTTTATTCTCTCTGTTATGCCTTTGTTGTTGTTCTGTATTGAATGTATGATTTCATGTTGAATGTATGAAGTCTTAGAGAGAAGAATGAGTTTCAATTGTTTCTCTTCCTGAGAGAGTTCCTGCAAGGAGTGCAGTGAAACGTCTGCAAGGTGTGCATTGACAAGGGGTCTGAGTTTTATCTCAGAAATCTCAGGAAGGATACCATTGTTCTCATTCCAGCAGAAGTGCAAGTGAAGCACATGAGCCGTGCAAGGTGTGCACAGACTAGTTGAAGCCTTAGAATTTATCAACTAAGGTTGAAGAGTGAAGGACTGTTGTTGCCGAGAGTGCACAGAGTCGGAGAATCAAATACACAGAAGTATTTGAAATATTTCCGCAAAGAGTGCGTGCAAGAGTCCTCTCGAGACTTGAGGTTGCAATAGAAAGCTCAGGAGGATCAGCGCCTTTGAAGCATTCAAAGGAAGATGGGAAGTTGAATCATCGCGTAGAAGGTTAAGTTCCGGCGAAAGAACATTGGCTCGTTTCACAGAGATTCATTGAGGAGTGAATCAAACGGTCGAAATTCTCGATGGAGAACTCGCAAAGTCGCGAGGACCATAGGACCCAGAGGAGTTGCAGGGTGGATAAGGGTTGGATGAACCCATTATGTTGGTTTCAAGATTCAACGTCGACCGTTGATCGTGATCGTCGAGCCGTCAAGATCATTTCGGTAAATCGGGGTTTGTAAGTCCGGAGTGCAAGCCAAATCCCTTGGTCACTCGAACTTTCGAATCGCGAAATGGATTATCGTGTGTGAAGAAGAGGCGTAGAAATTGTGGTGCTCTGGAATTTTAGAGTTCGGCATTTTGGGGGTCCTAATGACAAGGAGTCGGACCATAATGGAGCGAAAATCCCGAAGTTGCGAGTCGTGATAGGATTTTAGCGTGGAATTTCGGGATTTCAACACTTCGGGTGTCGAAAAGCAGAGGAGGCAACATTTTGGGATTGAGAGTTTCAAACTCCCGGTACCCGGAAGCCTGAAATAACGCAGGCCGTCGGATCGAACGAAGGCTTATAGTTGTTGATCTCGTGGAAGGCACCATTTCAGAGTTCGGGGTTTTGAAGTGGGAGAGGAACGACTATCGAAGGGTTGTTCAAGTTTCGAAAGCCGAAAATCTTGAGTGGACAGGTGGCAAGAATCCACGTGGGAAATATAGTATAGTGGGGAAGACAGGTGGCGTGTGCTCGTCACCAGGCAGAGTCAATCTCCGTTGACTGTTTCGGGTATCGAAGGTTGGAGAACCAGGAGACTTGTATCCAGATTCGTGAAGTCGCGAAGTCAGAAACTCCAAATCGGCAAAAAGTTTCATTGGGGAGCCAGCCTTTGCTGAACTCATCGAGGTTCGACATTTCGGCAGTTTCGAAGACAAGAGGTCGGGATTCTTTGCTCCAGAATTCTCGAAGTCGCGAAACGCGATACAACTGTGGAGGAGGACGCGACCAAAGATTTCGGTGTTTCAGCATTTGGGGTTTAGGTGGGTTGAAAAGCCAAGAATCAAGACAACAAGAATCACGATATTCCAAAACCCAAAATCCCGATTCGACAAAGGGCGTGATCATATTGTTGGTCAGGAGATTTGGGTTGATGCCTTGTGTTTGATCACGCAGGCATACCTATAAGGACCTGTGGAAAACACTGTTGTGTGTGTGAAGTATTCCCTGAGGGGAAATCAAAGAGTCAATCAGACTCAGGGGAAGATTTGGAATGATCCTGCGCGGATCTTGGCTCGAGGGTTGGGGTTCTGCATCATTTAAGCATGCGAGAAAATGGCTTGGATCTCTTCTCAATACTCGCTCTATTATATGACGAGTATTCCTTACCAAATGTCACATGACTCCTTAAATGCATGTTGTGTGCCTTGATCTCCATTAAAAACACCATGGGATGGGTTGGTTATAAGTCTTTCCATTGATAACGATGATCCCCACTTTTAAAAATGTGTCTTGGTTAGCGAAGCCATTTGCTAGGTGGTTGTTCTCCCTTAACACGTGATAAAATTTGACACTGGAGAGTTTATATGCTTCTTGTTTTTCCCTTGTTACCACTGATGTGAGTAGATTATCGACTAGTGTAGTGTTCATTACCATATTTCTTATGATTTCCTTTGAGTCCCCCATCACAATCAATGTCCGGAAGTGAGCATTATTGACAATCCTCGGGGCTGATGGAAGACATCAAAGATGCAAGAGCTTACAATCTCAACATTACTCTCGCATGAGGAGAAGAGAGCTTTAAATAAGCTCATCTTACTAATTTCCTAAATTAATTTTTATGGACATCTTATCACATAATCAAGTGAGTATGACAAGTGTCCATTTACAATAAATGAAGACTCTAACAATTTCCTAATCTATTGATTCTCATAAATGACTCTTTTCTATAAGTATTATCTACTCCAACAATATTCATTCTAAAAAATAATAAGTATAATAAAATAATATTAGTCTAATTACTTTTAGGATCATTATATCTAAAAGGGACTTGTAGTAAAGCATAAACTTTGACTTGATTATTAGATGAGATACCAAAACCCCATGTGAATGAAGTTTCAATTATACCTTGGGGCTTATAATAACCCCTCTCACACACCCCATAAGAATTGTATAGTTTATGAAAGTGGTAACAATAATGTTCATCTCCTCTATTATTAGATTGGTTCTAAAAAAACGATATAAGTTTTTCCATTCATTTTTTTTTTTTTTTATACAAGTTATTTTAATAAATATTTGGGAGAAATCACAAAATTTAAATTTCAAAGCTTTTGTATGATTATAATTCTTTTGTATGACTATAATTTTGTTATAGGAAAAATTAGAAAAATAAGAAGATTGAAATTATTGAATTAAAAAATTAAAATAACAAAATTATTAATTTAAAAATATTTATTTTATTTAAAAATTAAATAAAATTGAAAAAAATATTTAATGAAATAATTTTGATAAGGATAATCATTATCCAAAAACATGATATTTAATGAGCAATATTTTTAATCTTGACAAGTGAGGAGTCTTTTTAATTTTATGAGACAAAATCAAGGTAAGGACCATTTATAACAAGTTAATTTAAATAAATATCTCAACGTTGATTTTTATTATAAATTAAATTGAAATGAGAATTAATGAAAGTTAAAAAAATTATTATAAATAACGAGAACCATTATAAAAAGTAAAATATTTGTTTTGGTTTAAAAAAATATTTTATAAATAATAATTTTATAATAAAAAATAAAAATAATATAGTTTATTTAATTAATTTTTTTTTTCTTTTAAATTGTTTTAAATATTTAATTTAAAAATAATAAAAATAAATTGAAGTAGTATTCCACCACCACGTTATATGGATTTTGCATAATATGGATTTTCATAGATTAAAATTTCTTAGACTTGATGCCAAAATTGACATTCTATCAAATGAGATATTCCACCTCCACATAGTATGGATTTTATTGATTGAAAAATGTTAGAAATATTTATTATAGTGCATAATATGGATTTTCATTGGTTGAAATATGTTAGGTATATTTATTATACCAAATCAAGATTAAAATTTCTTATACTTGGATGCCAAATCAAAATCAAAGTTTCTTATACTTATTCCAAAATTGAAGGGACATACATTCTACAAAATTGAAGGGACATACATTCTAAATTAGCCAATGTTTAAATGCAAAATTGGAGAACTAAACAATGTCAAGAGTGGCATATGTCAATAAGATACTATTCATGTTAAATATTTTGAGAATGTCTATATATCTCTTTTCATGTGCCTCATCGAAAGTCCATGATATGATCCAAGTGGATGTATGGTGGATCTTAGAAACAAGAGTCACCGTGATATGGTCCAAGTGGATGTATGATGGATCTTAGAAATAATAGTGATAATGACATTTATTTAAGAATATTTATGTACGTTTGTTACTATTTTTGACATTTATTGAAGAGCATTAGAACTTAATCATTTTCATTCAATTCATAGTTTAATTGAATCCTAACTTTGTGCTAAGGTTCTTGTATTTTAGGGTTTTGAGATTATGATAAAAATGTAATTTCAATTTCTTTTGATAAGTTTTTCGTGAGAAGCATAGCATACACATTTCCCCTTAAAGATATATATCATAAAATTTGTTTTTTTTCATGTTTTTTTTTTCATGTTTCATTTCTATAATAATTAATAATGTTTTTTTAAATCTAAAAAGTAGCTTTGTGTTTCTATTTATAAATAGAAATAAAATTACAGATAATTTGGGGAGGGCTTGCTATAATGGAAATTGGTACCCTCATCCGAGAATAGATATCCATGATTTCTTTCAATCAATAGTTTAAACAAAGTCTTTATTACAGAGCATCAAACAATCTACACACTAAACTTAGGAGTCTATCTGCCGAGAACATATCAGACTTCTATCTTAGTATGCCTATGTATATATATATATATATATATAAACTAGCATATGGGTTCAAACCCTGGTTTTCTTTGGTATCTCATTAGGTTGCTCTAGCTTGGAGATTGCTCTAGCATGTCACACTTCCTCTTCATTTGCTACCGGGATAGGACATTTCGTCGGGCTAGGAGGGCTCGGGTCCCTTGGAGCACTTTGGTTCTTCTCTTGCTTCTACTGATTTGAATGACTCTAAACTTTAAGGCAAATTGAGACCTACAAAAGAGTTTGAACTTCCCTTCCAACATTTTAACAACCTGCAAGGTAGCTTCATTCTCCTTTTTGGCTTTTTCCACCGCTTGGGCCACCATGGCCTTTACTATCCAATATTTCTCCGCCAACTTGAAGTATTTCGTTTTCTGAGTCCTGGAGTACAAGGGGTCGTCAACCCATCGCTTCACTTCTTGAACTATCCCTTCTTCTGAGATGTTATGTCGTTGGATTCACACTGCTTCTTCGATTTCCGTCGTTGATTTCTTTTCCTCGTATGTGCAGAGGTATTTAAATCTAGAACTCGCCATCGAGGCTGCTCTGGAAACATTGGTTCAATTCACAAGACCTTGGGAGGATGACTCCTTTGGTTTCTTTCCCTTATGCCCGCCTCCCCGCACTCCTCTCCTTGTCATCCTGCAACTCCTTACTAACCTGGTTTTGTCTGGTAGTCTACCCACTACCTCCGAACACTTCTTCCTCACCGAATTCCGACCTCGAATTTTCCACAGATGTTTATTTTCCCACCTTTTCGAGTCACACTTCTCTGCCCACCCAGAACACCAACCACCCTGACACTATTGATTTCCCCCTTGATCCTTTCCTAGAGGTGAGAGAAACAAAACCCACTTGCCAACCTTTTGCTCCCAGTCACTGGCAAGGTTCGTATGGATTTCAGAAATGCTCCTCCGCCTGAAGTGTTCTACCTCTATCAACTTAACTAACATCAACCCACCACACCAACTCCTCACAAGGTGATTTCCTTTCGCATCCACCCTCACATGCATAATCCTTTTCATAACTACTTCTGGATGAATCACGTATATTTCCTCTACTATCAAGGTACTCCCACGAATTCACACATCCTTTATATTCATGGTGCTTGGCTCCCGCAGCGGTTGATCTTGTACAAGACTCATCTCCCAATAATGGCAGCCTCCCTCGACTCCTTGAGGTACTACACTCATAACTGATCTACTAACCAACAACTTCCGGGCCTTGTTACCATCCATCCTTCACTTGTCATTATGTATCGAGGTTGGCGCAAACCACATGGGTCTTGTCAGTCCTGGCATCATTAATCTGACCGGCTGACGTTTGGATCTAGTGCCCGTCCGAGCCTCCATTCGTCTTTTCCGTCGTTCCATCTGTCTGCCCTATCCTGTCAAGCTTCCAGGTGACAATTCTTTACCACTACCTACTCTCAACGTGTAGCACCCCATTCAAAAGATTCATATAATAATGTTATTTTTCATTTTGTTCTCAATATAATCTAAATTCTTTACAACAATAAAAACAATATTTATAACATTTAAATAAAATTATAAATTTTTTAATATAATTATAATTATATATATATATATATATAATTAATTTTGCTTTTGATAATCATTTTATATGACCAAGTGAATAATCAATATATCCTTTATAATGTTAAATTCATGAATAAAATAAAATAAATTATTTTTCAATTATGTACGGAATAAGATATACTTTTTGGAATAAATTATTTACATAATAAGATATACTTTTTGAAGAACAATTTTTAATAATTATAATTATTTAACTAATATAAATTAATAAATAAAATAAAATATTTTTCAATCATGTATGGAATAAATTCATGGGACAATCATTAACAATTATTTTTCAATCATTTTTCTTAAAAAAAATATATATATATATTTTTGAAAAATATTATATATCTCCTTTTAATGTACATAGGAAAAATGTGAAGATAAAACAACAATAAGATAAAGAAAATTGGGCATTTGATATGGGCCCTCAAATTTGATTCCAAACGAAAAATTGTTCAAATATCAATTTACATTGATTTCCAAACTTAATCTAAAATTGCAATTGTTAGAATAACAGTTTTTTATTAAACTGAAAAATCCATCCAAATTTTGATCGGATTAGAAGAAAAACCGACCAAATTTTAACCGGATTAGAAGAAAAACTGCCGGAATAATAAGGTGATCTGATTGACCCGTACGATGCCGTATCCACGGTGGACCATAAACGTACCAAAGAAAAAATCCGTCGATAAAACAAGAGTACGACAAAGAAAGATTGCTCAATGCCGAGGATAACCACTTCGTTTTATAGTTGAGATGGGATTTTTTTAAAATCTCTAGTTTACTTTAAAAACTAATTTGTTTGTCACCTGTAAGTCCACGTAGACATTAATTAACATGCCACGTGTGCGCCACATGACAAACGATATGAAGAACAGAATGTGGATGGACGGTGGCCATTGAAAAGAGAATGAAACGTGTAAGATGACGAAGGTGTCGTTTATACAAACCACTAGCACACTCGCGCTCGTGCTCCGAGCATGAACTGCACAGGGCGTGGCCGCTTAAAGCACTCCCTGGTTCGATCTCATTGAAAATTATCGAATACTCATGCTATAAAGGCCAGTCTAGTCTTTTAGTTTGCTCGGATTGTTTCAGCGAAGGTTAGTTATGGCGATTAAATCAGCCGACGAGGACGATCTGCTGCTGCCGGACGAGTCCAGGGAAGCACCAGGTGAGGTGTTAGAGTCCGATGGAGAAGAGCAAGCTTATGAGGACAGCCAGAAAGTCTCGGTTAACATAGACGATTTGGGAGAAGAAGACGACGGTCACGCGCCTCCGTTTTCATGGCGGAAGCTGTGGCTGTTCACGGGACCCGGATTTCTTATGAGCATAGCGTTTCTTGATCCAGGGAATTTAGAGGGGAGTTTGCAGGTAGGGAGGGAAAAATTTAGAGGTTAATTCTTGCTATTTGGTTTAGTTTTTTTTTTCAAGATTTAAATGGAATATTTGCTCCAATTTTCTTAGAAATTTAACATTGTTTGCTGTTATTTTGAGAATCACAAAGATGTGTCAAAGTTCTACATACACCTCAAAAAATTTATGACTGCTTCAAATATGCCCCGATATTATTCTGAAAATTGCAAAGATTCGCCAAATCTCTACACTTGCTAAAAATTAATTAATTTATTTGCCACAATTTAAATGAAATATTTGCCCAAATTTCTCATCTTTATCATTCTCATTCTCAAAATATGAGCTAACAAAATGTAAAATTTCTCAGGATAAAATCTCTCTCAAAATATCAGCAAACAAAATGTAAAATTTCCCAGGAAATTTTACATCTTGTTTGCTGATATTTTGAGAATAAGAATGATAAAGATTGGTCAAAAATCTACATTCATCGCAAAAATTTACGTCTCGTTCAAATTCCCCCCGATATTACTCTGAGAGTTGCAAAGATTCACCAAATTTCTACTCTTACTGAAAAATTAAGTTTTTCTTTTCACAATTTAAATGGAATATTTGCTCGAATTTGCTTAGAAATTTAACATTGTTTGCTGATATTTTGAGAATCATAAAGATTTTCAAAGTTTCTAGATTCACGGGAAAAAAATTACGACTCCAAATTTTCCCTGATATTATTCTGAGAATTGCAAAGATTCGCCAAATTTCTACAATTACTGATGAATCCTTAAAATTTTCCATGTACAAGAGTCTCCCTTGTTTGATGATATTTTGAGAATTAAAAAGATTCATCAATTTTTTCTACGTCATGACTCCTTAAAATTTTCATGGGTTTGATGATATTATTTTGAGATTTGTAAATATTCGCCAAGTCTCCTTTAAATTTTCCCTTCTATGCTTTGCAGGCTGGGGCCGTAGCGGGGTACTCCTTGCTGTGGCTTCTGATGTGGGCGACCGCCATGGGTTTGCTAATTCAGCTGCTCGCGGCGAGATTGGGAGTGGCTACGGGACGTCATCTTGCGGAGCTTTGCAGGTTGCAGTACCCACCGGTGCCGAGGATCACACTATGGTTAATGGCGGAAATTGCTCTAATCGGGGCCGATATTCAGGAGGTTATTGGTAGCGCAATTGCGATTAAGGTACTCACTCATGGATACATTCCCCTGTGGGGAGGCGTGCTCATCACTGCTCTCGATTGGTAAGAGCCCTTTGGAATTCAACTTCTTATTTAATTCTCTGAAACTTTCGGTGTGTGGGGATTTAAGAGCTCTCCTTTTAAATTCTTCTTTATTTTTTCGGAAATCTCAGTCCTTACGGGCTTTATTTAATCATTTTTTTATGAAGAATTTCTGTCTAAACATACTATTTTTTTCCTATACAAAGCTGGTTTTGTAAACAAAAGAGTCCAGAACGATCAACTTAGATCCATTTTAAATCAGGATCTATTAGGTACCGAGATGGAAAAAAAAGAAATCAAAGTACGAAATCAAAGATGTGGGTCTATGCTGGTTTATATACATATTTTAATTAATTCTTGGTATTTTCTTTTTTAAATTATGGATTTTGATTTTTGTTCTATTTTCCCATCTTAATTTATAAACGCTGATGTTACACATCTCATCCATAATGGGCTGTAGAATGCACCTTGCTTTGCTTGGTGCAGTAAGGATATTCAATTGTAGAGGATTTTAGGAGAAGTGAAGATTGCAAGATTGCAACTTCTGGTTTGCATGGCTTCCAATGTCAGTGTTTTTTTCTTTTCTTTTTAATGTTTTGTTTTTAAATACTCTTTCAGGCCAGACCCTTGCCAGCAAGAAAGCCCCATTAACAAGGCAGCATGTTCTTGGAAGTATTGAACCGGTGTGTCTTTGCAAAATTTTCGCTTGATTTACCACTTGACCACAACCTACCTTACAAGCTTTCAATTGACAGGGTTCTTGCCAGCAAGAAAGCCCGATTAATAGGGAAGCATGTTCTTGGGAATACTGAACCCATGTGTCTTTGAAGAAAGCTCACTTGATTCACGACTTGACTACAATCTGCCTGACAAGCTTTCAATTGACAGGGTTCAAGTTCCAATTTCTCAATTGATTCCCCATGTTTTCCAGATAATTCCCCACTTTAGAGCCCAGCAACAAACAACAGGGCATCTCTGCAGGGCCCCATTTATCTGCAAAAAAATCCTAAACGTTTTTATATTATGCAGTTTTTGTTGTGTTTTTCCAACAGCACCAAACAAAGAGAAATTGTGGGGTTTTCCGAGCTGAATTTTTAGCAGAAACACATTTGTGGTTACCATCAGAAGTATCAAAAGTGAAAACCACCTCCATCCAAGTGTTTTTGATTCATTTGGAAGCACCACCATTCAGTAAAAATCATTTTTCTTCAGTGGACCAAGGCAGACAATGAATTTACAAGTTCAGATTTTCTGGGTTGTCTCATCTTTTCTATTCTACATCATGTCAAGTTCAAGAAATCCTTTCACTCCCTTTGGGATTTATGTTCGAAGGGTAAGGGGTGTCGTAATTTTACGTCCACATGATACATAGATCTGCACTCAAGAATTTGTCCTACAACTAAAACAGAAAGAGTGAAACACCAATCAAAGCTTCAGATCTGCATAAACAAAAGTGCTAAATGGGAAACTCAGAAGTGCAAACACCTCATATCGAGTGATGATATCATCCCTGCAAAATATGAAATCTGATCTACACAAACAGAAGCATGAATGTAGTGGACAACAAGCTGAAATTCTGTAACAGCAATCACTATCTTCTCATTAACACATAAGAAAAATACAATACTGTCCTCAAGGGACTTCAATGGCTTATATCAAGCCTTCACATTTCCACTCTATCTGTTCACACACCTCACATGTATGAGGATGTAACCCTAACTAGTGGGCATGTTATCGCAGGATTTGTACTTGTGCAAAGCCCAACACAAGTCCCCCAAATCTGCGTAACTATGGAAAATCCTACCACTGTCACCTTAGTAAGAAGTTCCCTCGTTTTAGTGATGGAGGAGGTCCACCACAGGGGAGGCTTGCCTGGTGACCTCTGTTGATATTATGGTAGCTGCGGGAGGTATTAACCTCCATGTGTAACCTTTGGCTAGAATAGAATATTTTGGAAGTAAGAGAAACCCTAAATAGATGTGTAGAAACCCTAGAAGAAAAGTTGTTGTAAAAGAATTAATAATAAAGTATTAGCTTCTAGAAGGACAAGTCGGCCCAGACAAGTGACAAGAACCACTATAAATAGAGGGCACTTCAGCTCATTTGTACACACTCACTTCACTCACTCTCTCAGTCAAGTCTAGCGCAAGTTTGGAGCTGCAACTGCAAATTTGGAAGGTACATCTTCTGGGATGATTCTTGGTCTCTCTCTCTAGCGTTATCTAGCCTAAGATATGTGCCGTATCTTCTAGTATCTCTTGGTGATAATCTTGGTGACGTCTTGGAGTATATTGGTGGTATTCTTGGTGACGTCTTGGAAGAAGTGCAACTGCAACTGCTATAGTTGGAAACTGGTTTTGGTCTGTGGTTTGGGACTTTCTTTTTGCTGCGTTATCTTTGGAGAAAGATGCGCTCTCTTGGTTATTTGTTGGTTCTAGTGCTACTTCTAGAATATTTCTATCTAGCAAAGGTTATGGTGCTCGGGGGTGGCTGCGTGCCTATGGTTTGGTGACAATATTGTGATATTGTCTATGGTTAAACAAGCACATCGAATATTTTAACAGGTTATGGGCCCACACTACCTTCAGAACAGTCTAACCACTGGAAGGTAGAGCAGGCATTCTTTGTCAAGCTCATTGTAACACCAGTTGCAGCTGCAACTAGGGTTTCTGATTTTGCAGCTGCAACAAATCCCAATCCAATTCTTTGGGCACCTTAAGTGAAGCGTTGGACCTAATTTCTGGATATTCTAGTGTGCCCTAGCCTAGCGCACCCTCTGGTGTCCTCAGCCGGCAAAAATGTCAAGTTTGAGTTCTTGGTCAAAGTCAAAGGTTGACTTTTGGTCAAAATTGATTTTGTGGTCAAAGTTGAAATTTCAGGGTTTCTAGCTTGTTCTAATCATTGAAACTTTGTTATTCAGTTTCTAACCTCTTCTTGTCAAGATGGTGTCTAGTTTCAGATTAGAAGACAAGCTAAACGATGCTGCATATTTCAAAGGTATGCACTTGTACATGCTTTTCATATTATATCATCCAGCAAAGCATGAGTGTGTTTTGCAGGGAATGTACAAGAGACCTTGTCCAAGTAGTGATCTTGGATTCAGTACATTCAGAGGAATAAGCAGTTGAGGCTCCAGGTTCCAGGTTTGATTGATCAAATTGTTAAGTTTTAATTTGTACATATCAAGTTTGATAGTTGCTATACTACAAGTAAACACTATAGTTGTGACAACAATCTTTGAAAGGTTCTATTACTGTTAGGTATACTTGGTTGCATGTAAGAACTATTGATATAGATGCCTATTGCACTTGTTTGCAAAATGAACTAACTTCTCCTCTAGGAGATATATCTTGTTTTTCTCTTGGGCAGGTTACCTTGGTAATTCTATGATGACTACCATCCTTGTTACCATAGATATGTTCTTATGAAAATGCTATTGGAAATACTTTTTCTCTTGTTGTTCTCGTTCTGGGTAGGTCACAGGCGATAACTCTTAGAAGGAGCTATAGTGACAGTTTCAAACATGGAGTAGATGACTCCATAAAGTGGTGAGGTAGGTGATCTCACCAAGTACCAATTCTAAAAGAAGCGTGTAAAGCAAAAGGAGTTTGGACATCATTCACTCAGATGGTTGTGGACCAATGTCAACCTCCTCACTGAGTGAAAGATAAAGATCTTGAGATAATGAAGGAGAGTACACCTCCAAGGAGGTCATTGTCTTTTATAAAGCAGGCGGGATTAGGAGGGAGCTAATTGTCCCACATAATCCTCAACAGAATGGTGTGGTAGAAATAAAGAACCGTTCCATTAAAGAATCTGTTAAGGCAATGATGAATGACCAGAATCTATCCATGTTTTTATAGGGAGAAGCAACTATGATAGTTGTATATATTCAGAATAGAAGTCCTCATCGTATATTGAAGAACATGACTCTAGAAGAAGCCTTCTCTGGAAAGAAGCCAAGTGTGGAACACTTAAGGATCTTTGGTTGTCCTGTCTATATCCATGTTCCCAAGGACAAAAGGAAGAAGTTGGAACTGTCAGGAAAGAAGGGCATATTCCTTGGATATAGTGAGACTGGGCTACCAAGAAGGGGGCATGCCTTCCTTCATCAACTCAAGATGAGGATGAAAGTTCTATAAAATATTTAGTATATTTATTTTGTTTTAGCTTTTTCTATTATAACAGTTAATAAAGAAAAGCCTCGGCTTTTCCTATTGTAATACTTAGTAGTTTTCTTTCACTTCAACTTTTTCTATTGTAACCATGAGAAGGCTTGCTTATAAAAGGTGCTCCTCTCTCACTCGATGAATAAGAAATGGTCATTGTTTGTTCTTCATTGTGTATTGAGTTTATGGAGTCTGATTTTCATATATGCATGCAAATTAATTGGTATCAGAGCAGTTCGCTCCTCTACATGATCTGATTTTCCTTTCACTTTTTTTTCCCTTTCAACATTTTCGGTTTTAGTTTCATTTTTGCAGCCTTTGGCACCACTTCCTCCTAGCTTCCGCAACAACACAATACTTCTTTTGCAACACTCTCCATCTTGCTCCAAAGGTTCCTCTTCACTGGTTCGCAAGGGTTCTCTTTCTCTTTGGGGCATCTAGGTGTCTCCACCCTCCCCATCTACGTGGCATAACACTGAGCAGCCAGGTGCCTCCACCCTCTCAGTTTCAGTTGCACTCACTGGGCAACCAGGTGTCTCCACCCTCCTAGTCTTTGCAACATCAAAAATCCTTTCTATTCCAGCTATTAGAAAAGTAGGTGTGCTCATTTAACCATAGACAATATAGCAATATGGTCACCCAACCATAGACCGAAGCCACCCCCGAGCACCTTAACCTTGACAGAGAGAATAATTTCGGAAGCAAACCCTAGGTCCAAAAGCCAATCAAGGTAGTGTACCACTCTCCAAAGCTAGCGTACCAAGCAGAAAGTCCCAACCATAACCAAGATAAAGTCCAAGCCTAAAACTGAAAATACTAGTTGCAGTAGTTGCAGCTGCAACTACTCTCCAGACTTGCGCACTTACTAAATTTCTACAGTGCGCACTAAATTTCTGCAGTTGCGAGCTGTGTGTGTACAAATGAGCTCTGTCATCCTGTATTTATACTGCTTTTTCTCAGCAGTCTGGTCCAACTTCTCTTCCTACGGGCTAAAACTCTAGGCTCATGTCTAAGGCTTTTAGGGTTTCTCTTTCTTCCCGGAATATTCTAGTCTTGTCAAGGTTACACGTGGATGTTAATACCTCTCATAGCTACCAAAATATCAACACTCCCTCCTAGCTAGGGAGGTATTGAAAGAAATGGTCTGAGCACAAACATAACATACCATTCAACCGGTAGCATCATCATAGCCACACAGGCTATCTCATGATTTAATCACGAGCACCATTATCACTATCAGTATCATCTGATAGCATCAAATGCATCATCTCTCGAAGCCATACTCCATCTGAGTAATCATGCATGATGCTAAATAAGTCACTCACTCCACAGAGTGATACAAGAACCATTCTTCTAATCCGGACATATGTCCTAGAAGAATAACTGTTCCAACAGATGCTGGAAGCCATGCCATGGGCTACAAGGACTATTCTTCTAATCCGGACATACGTCCTAGAAGAATAACTGTCCTGGACCATTTTCCGCCTAGAGAATGTTTGTCCACCAACACACTGACTATCCATCTAGCTAGTAATCATTTCCAACACTACTGATAGTCTTCATGGAAATCAGAACAAATCAGAACATTTCCATTCAATAGAACACAACTGTGTCTATCCATAGGAGTACACAACTACTATCCAGTGGTACACAACCACACCAGTAACACATGACACTTAATCAATGACACATAGTCACAATCAGTGGAATATATCCACCACAATAGCATACATCTATTGTCCAGAGACATACAGTCTCCACAACGATCATATCATTTGATATCAACCTGCATAAAATAATATCGTGATATAAACTGAGTCATCTCGGCCATTCTTCCACTCACATCTGTGAGATCTGGAAGAGCATCTTCCCTCAGAAGGTAAAACATCAGCCATGGGCTATCTGGACTATTCTTCTCAAGCATAGAAGAATAAATGTCCCTGATTTCTGAGCCTGGACCATTCACCTAACTGGGCCATTCCTCCGACACAAATCATAGTGCAACCTGGAGAGAATGAGTCTGCCCTAGGGAATGCCTGTCCCTGATTGCTGAACCTGGACCATTCACCTAACTGGGCCATTCCTCCGGCACTAATCATAGTGCAACCTAGATAGAATGAGTCTTCCCCAGGGAATGACTGTCCAGACCATTTCCTAATGGAAATGACTGTCCTGCACCAACCTCCAAAACAGAGCATTCTTCGAAACTGCTCACAATTGTGAACTTCGAAAGAATGACTGCCCGACGAGGCAGACCATTCTACTTGACCACTACTCAGAGTGACTGCCAAGAAGAATGACTATCCTAGACCATTCCCCCACACTGGCCACAAGGGGAATCACTGTCTATGGTACATCAACAATCTATCGGACCATTTTCATTACGAAAACGACTGTCCAATTTGGACCATTTTCCGAACTGGAAAATGCCTGTCCGTCAGAAATCTCAAACCACTTTCCGAACTAGAAAGGAACTACTCATCCGAGACCATTTTCAAACTGAAAAATGATTGTCCATAAATCAATAACATATTAGTGCTCCCTCCCAACCGGGGAAAAGTCTCTTATCCTTGGTTAATCGACTTACTCTAATTTATTCTTTAAAAACTAAGTAATAAATTTTTCCCTAAATTTTTTAACTTGGGTTGTGTTATTCGTTATTGCTTACTCTCCAAGTGGCGACTCCATTTGATAATTCTTTGAAGCATACCACTAGGAGCAATCCAGAAGGGTTGGTTTATTCCTTTCCTGAACCTAAAAAGGTTTATAGGAGGAGAATAAACAAACTTGCTCCTTGTAGGCTACTTGAAAGTATTGGAGAAGAAACAATCTCTGATATCCATCTCTTGTTTGGACATAATAATCTTACAACAACTAATCCTAATTTAATTATGGGTGATCTACTAAGACCTTTGAACTTCGTAGCTATTTAAGGTGCTCCTCACGCAATTCTTAATGAGCTATTGAGAAATTGCCTGCCTTTCAGGGAAACAATGTTGTTAGTGCCAAATCTCACATCCTGAATTTCGAGTTATGTGTCAGTAAGTGGTGTAATAGCCAAAACCATGAGGATGTCAAAATGACCTTGTTTGTGTATTCTTTAGAGGGGGATGCTGGTGAATGGTTTTCAGAGCAAGATCCTAACAAGTTTAGCACCTTGGCGAAAATTCAGAAAGTCTTCAGAGAAAGATGGGGTGATCAAAAGGAGGATCACCATCTTTTAGCTGCCCTTAGTACAAGTCAGAAAAAGGAAAATGAGACTATGGATGAGTTCATTAAAAAGTTTAATGACTTGGTAAAAAGTCTCCCTGCAACTATCAAGCCTCCCGATGCATCTATTTATTCATTACATGGAAGCCTTTGAGGGGGAAATCAGATATAAATTGAGGGATAAGGATCCACAAACTCTACGGGATGCACAAAATTTTTCCATAAGGATAGATAAGAATATGCAAGATGCTAGGAAGTCAAACATTCTTGGTTTCTCAAGGGAAACTTCTTCCAAGAATGTTGAGGAGAGGAAGAAGAAAGTAGAAGGTCAAGAGTCTTCTAATGATAGCATTAAGGAGCTAACTCAATTGATCAAACAAATGGAAATTAACCATGCCAATCAGATGAATGCCTTACAAAATAGATTGATAACTATGGAGAGGGCGCAATCTAGTAGATCCCATCACAAGCCAAATGATAAATGGCCAAAGAGACCTCCTCCTCAAGATCAAAGGCCACCAAATCCTTTTGAGTCCACCAACTTGGTTGATCATCAAGCCATACCTATTGTAGACCTTGTGGTGAATTTCATGAGGAAATGACTTGCCTAGTTTTCCTTGAAGGTTGTGATGAAGAAGATTATTCTAACTCAGGAAATGCACAAGTAAATATATGTGGTAGAAAGTACAATGTTGGAATGCATGATTGGATGGAATTTGCTGAACAAGGTAGTAATGTTAATTGCATGAATAATGTTGTAGATAAGCCAACATAAAGGTTTGGTCCTAAGCCTACTCCCCAACAAGTGTCAGAAATGGCTAAGTATAGAGGCATTACTTACCAAAGGAATGGACCCAAAAATCAAGATAGGCCTCAAGTGAACATCCCTAAGGTAGCTTCTCCTCCTCCTAAATCAAATTTTCATGCAAATTCAGAGTTAAATATTGATTTAGGGGGATAGCTCAATAATGTGAAAATGTTGGTTCTTGTGTCAAAAATAATGAAGATCCCATCTCAAAGGGAAAAATTGCTTAAAGCCATAAAAGATCCTCCCCAAAACATTGTGGATAGACAACCAACAATAGCTTACTAGGATGCACCAGTAATTTTGCAGAATTGGGATAGGGGAAATGAAAAGAATCAACCTTTTTTCCTTTCTCTACTTGTGAACAATCATCTCCTTCATAATTGCATGCTTGATTTAGGAGCAAGCTCAAATGTTATGACTAAGAAGGTAATGGAGCAATTGAACCTAAGGATATCAAGGCCTTACCATAACATTTGTGCCATGGACAGTAAAATGATTAAGGTACATGGTTTGATTAAAAGTTTACTAGTACATTTGGCTGTTTTCCCAGACATCATGATAGAAATGGATAAAGTTGTAATAGATGTGCTTGATGCTTGGGGAATGTTGCTTTCAAGAAAGACAGTTGCAGACTTGGGGGGTAAACTACAAATGGACCTAACTTATGCCACCATCCCCACTCCAGATGGAACTACTTTTAAGCTAAATAGAGAATTGGAAAGAAGGTATCATGTAGAAGACCCAGGAATCCTAGGAATGAGTTGAAGTATAAAGAGAATGATCTTGGAAATTATGCTATCTTGTCTAACTCTTTAGGACCTATAGAAGAAGAAGTGAAAGAGGAAAGAGTTAATGAGATTTGGTACTTGCATTTTGATGGTGCTTTTTCTAGAGCTGGAAAGGGTGCTGGAATAGTCATTGAATTTGCATCTGGTTAGGAATTTAAGTTTGCTTATAGATTGGAGTTTGATGCTACAAATAATGTGGCTGAGTATGAAGCTTTGTTGCTTGGTTTGGATATTTGCAAGGACATGGATGTCAAATGTTTAAACATAAAGGGAGATTCAGATTTAGTCATACAACAACTTAAGAAAAAAATTTCTTGCAAGTCTGAAAGATTAAAAAAAGTATAGGAATGCAATATGGGACTCCATAGAAGGTCTAGATTCCTTAAATCTTATTGCAATTCCTAGAGAACAAAATTATAAGGCAGATGAACTAGTTGTAGTTGCTTCCACTCTTCAACTTTCCCATGATTTGATTAAGGAGCACATTTCAGTGGAAGTCATTTTTAGGCTCTCAGTTCCAGATAATATGGATCATTGGCAAATATTTGATGATGATAAGCAAGTCATTAGATTCTTGAATCACATGCAAGAAATTTCTGAGTTCCATGTCAATGAAAAAGAAGAGGGTTGTAATTACATAGAGAATGATAATAAGGTTAATCCAGTTCCTAGACGCCTTATTGCACAAGAAAAGTTGTTTGATAGGCAAGATGGTCACAAACCAAAGGAAGAAACAAGTATAAAACCAGGTGATCACTTTGAGGTCAACATAGGATTTGATAAAGAGCCTAGGATGGTGAAAGTGGGAAAAAACACTCCTATAGAAGAAAGAAAAGAAATTATCAAGTTGTTAGAAGAGTATAGGGATGTTTTGGCTTTCACTTATGATGAACTTAAGGTTTATAGGGAGGATGTTATTCAACATGTCATTACTTTGAAAGAAGAGTCTAAGCCCTTTAGACAAAAGTTGAGACATATTAACCCCAAGTTAGCTCCTTTGGTCCAAAAGGAGTTACAAAAAATGTTAGCAGCAAGGATAATATCCCAAACTAGACATTCTTCAAGGTGTTCAAACTTGGTTGTAGCTAGAAAGAAGAATGGTAAAATCAGGCTATGTATAGATTTCATAAACTTGAACATTGCATGCACAAAAGATAACTATCCCCTCCCCAAAATGGAAACATTGCTACAAAGGGTAACATGATTAGGAATGATTTCAATGTTTGATGGGTTTTCAGGATATAATCAGATCAGGGTCAAGGAAGAAGATAGGCATAAAACTAGTTTCACTACTCCATGGAGTACCTTTGAATATCTGAGAATGCCTTTTGGCTTATCTAATGTTGGAGATACTTTTCAAAGAGCTATGGATTATGACTTTAGGGGGTTAATTGGAAAAATCATTGAAATTTATCAAGATGATTTAACAGTGTTTTCTAAGGATGGGAAGAGTCATATTGGTCACTTAAAATAGGTTTTTGAAAGATGTAGGGAGTTTGGGATTTCTTTCAATCCTGCTAAGTCAATTTTTGGGGTAACAGAAGGGAAACTCTTGGGCCACATAATTTCCAGAGATGGGGTCAAGTTAGATCTAGAGAGAGTTGAAGCAATTGAAAAAGTCCCCTTGCCTGTATCAAAGAAATCTCTCCAATCCTTCTTGGGGTAAACCAATTTTGTCCATAGGTTCATTCCAAATTATGCAGAAATAGTAAAACCTATCTATAAGTTGCTTAAGAAGGATGTTAAGTTTGAATGGAATGATGAAAGCAAGAAGGCGTTTCAAGAGATTAAGGATGCCATATCTGAAGCTCCCGTCCTCATAAGTCCGGATTATTCCAAGGACTTTCATATTTTCTCCTTTGCTTCTGAATATACCATTGTTGGTGTGTTGCTTCAGAAAAATGACCAAGGCCATGATCAACCCATTGCTTACATGAATAGGGCCTTGCAAAATGCAGAGTTAAAATATCCCATGTTTGAAAAACAGGCATATGCTTTGGTGAAGTCCCTAAAACATTTCAGAGTCTTCATTGGATATTCCAAAGTAATTGGGTATGTGCCTAATTCAACAGTTAAGGATGTATTTTCTCAGTCAGAGGGATTAGGTACAAGGGGTAGATGGATTGCTAAAATCAAAGAGTATGATTTGGAAATCAAACCCACCAAGTTGATCGAGGGACAAGGTCTAGCTAAGATGTTGACTGAAGGGAATGAAAGGGCCTTGGGTATGATTTGTCAAAGTAATAATCAAGAGTTTTCCCCTAACTAATTGAAACTTTAACAGGGTGAGTGGTATGCAAATATTATTTTCTATCTTAAGAATCTCACATGTCCAAACCATTTAGTGGGTCATAAGAAAAGGGCTTTAAGGTTAAAATCATCTAAGTATGTCCTCACTAGAGATGGGTTAGGATGGAGGAATCCTGATGGAATAATCCTTAGATGTGTTGATGAAGTTGAAGCTAAGAAACTAGTGGATTAATTCCATGCTGGGTTTTGTGGTGGTCATTATGCAGCTAAAACAACAACTCACAAAATCCTTAGGGAAGGATATTATTGGCCCACCATCTTTTCAGACGTACATCAACTTGTGAGAAAATGTGAGCCTTGTCAGCTTTTCACTGGAAAGCAGAAGTTAGCCGCCCTCCCTTTGCAACCAGTAGTGGTTGAAGTACCTTTTCGGCAGTGGGGTTTGGACTTCATAGGAAAGTTCAAAGATAATTCAAGTAATGGTTATTCATGGGTCATAACAACTACAGATTACTTCACCAAATGGGTTGAAGCCATTTCCACTAAGTCAACAACTGAGAAGGTTGTCATGGACTTCCTTGAAGATAGGATCATAACTAGATTTGGTGTTCCTTCAAAGATAGTAATGGATAATGCTAAAGATTTTTGCTCATCAGAAATGTCTTCTTTCTGTTTTAAATATGGCATTATCTTATCACATGCATCAGATTATTATCCCCAAGGAAATGGTCAAGCTAAGTCAAGTAATAAAAACTTAATGACCATAGTTAAGAAAATTGTTGGGGAAAACAAAAGGTCTTGGGATAGTAAGATCAAATATGCATTATGGGCAGATAGAATAACTAAGAAAATGGTCAAGTTGATTCAAGTAATAAAAACTTAATGACCATAGTTAAGAAAATTGTTGGGGAAAACAAAAGGTCTTGGGATAGTAAGATCAAATATGCACTATGGGCAGATAGAATAACTAAGAAGGCAGTAAGAGGGGAAAGTCCTTTTGAGTTGGTTTATGGTTTGGAGCTTAGGTTGCCAGTACACCTTATACTTCCAACTTATGGTTTGGTTTAGGATTTTTCCACAAGACAGGATGCAGTCCAGAACAAGGTTAATCAGATAATAGAGTTAGATGAAAGCAAAAGAAAGGATTATGATCAGAATTGCAAGAATCAGATTAAGGTTAAAAAGGCCTTTGATAAATCAACTAGGCAGAGGGACTTTATAGTTGGGGATACAGTATTGTTATGGGATAAAAGCAGAGAAAAACCAGGCAAGCACGAGAAGTTTGACAGTTTATGGTTGGATCCTTATATGATTCGGGAAATAGCAGGTCCAAATTCTTTCCACCTCAACCATTTGGATGGTGAGCCCATAAACATTCCAAGGAATGGGCAACAACTCAAATTATTTTTCAGATGATGGGAAACTTGGTGTCCATGGGGCACCCTTTGTAACGTATTTCTAACCTTCTCCTTTTCTTTCAGTTTTGTATTATTTCATTTGATGAATATATTTCATTGTATAGCCATTTATTTGTGTGATTATTGTCTATAGTCATTTTATTTCTGTAATTATTGTCAAAGCATTTCATTTATTGATTATGGTTTTTATACATGCATTTATGTTGAATATTGGTGAACAATCGGTTTTGTACATTCTGAAGTTCTCGTATGCTCTCCTTCAAAAAGATGAAACACACGTCCACATGTGGAGCCAGATGTTGACCACCTATTTCGACTAGGGGTTAACTCCATGTACCATGAAGCTGTGTACCCAGGGGTACAACTTTTTTTGAAGACTTTTGGTTCTACAAGGCGGTTTTTGCCCTCGACACGTCTTTTTGTAATCAGAATGTTCGCTCCCCTGCGTGGGATAATAATATAATGAGTCAACATGAGTCATATTTTAGTTAGTTGCCTAGGAATTTATCATTAGAGAAGTCCTTTCATCGAGTGTTTTTTATCCTCAGGTAATTTTTAATTACTCGAGTTTTTCACTCACAATAATCCTCCAAAGTGGTGAAAGACGTTCTAATGGTCGAGCCTGTTATCCCCGATATCTAGGGATAACTAGGAGATCATGTCTCGAGGCCCACATGATCCTAGACATGGAGTACCGAGAGCGGGATTGACTTGAGCATGGCCCTGGAGGGCCCATCTCTCTTCTTCTTCGTCAGATTTGTCCTGTCAGCAGTAGCAGTTTCCATCACCACCGGCCTGGGCCTGCATCAGAGAGGACTCTTGCTCCATGAGGGAATTGGTCCGAGGTATCATGGTATGTGTCATATTTGATTGTTATAACCTTCTTATATATGCATTAGGTTCCTTTCATTTCTGATGACTGCTTGGATCTTACACTAATCCACTTGACCATTGTTGGGTTGATTGATGGGGTGATTTAGCAAGTTGATATTCATGGGTTTTGGTTAGCCACCAAAGGGGATTTGCAGAGCCATCGTCCGCTCCCACCAT
>ML799113.1:378808-401337 GCA_009831015.1 Picea engelmannii | reverse complement strand
CTGGGTTTTCTTCCCCTAGAGGGTTTCCCAGGATAAATGTTGTGTCTCTTGTGGATGTGTATTTCTCAGTGATCTTGTTCTTATTATGCTCTTATCTTATGAAATGCAAAGAACTATAATAATGGCATAAACATTAACACTAAACTGTATGGAACCGGCCGGTTTGGTATTGAACTGACCTAAACCGGTCTGAGACAACGATTCGGATCAGTTTTGGTCCAAAACCGATCGGACCGGCCGGTGAAACCAGTTGCAATAACACTGGTCACAGGTAGTAGTCCATTCCATACATGGATCTAGAGAATCTTAGATGCATGATGTGTTATGATTTCGTAATTTTATACATGATATGTAGATCTGCACTCAAAGAACTTGTCCTACAACTAAAATAGAAAGACTGAAACACTAATCAAAGATTTATATTTGCATAAACAAAAGTGTTGAATGGGAAACTTAGAAGTGCAAACACCGCATATAAAGAGATAAGATCAGCCCTGCAAAAGATGAAATCTAATCCACACAAACAGCAGCATGAATGTAGTTGACAAGACGCTGAAATTCTGTAACAACAATCACTATCTTCTCATTAACACATAAGAAAAATACAACACTGTCCTTGAGGGACTACAATGGCTTCTTTCAAGCCTTCACACACTCACTCTATGTTCACACACCTCACATGTATGAATATATAACCCTAACTAGTGCACCCTCCCTCATCTAGTCTAACTTGACAAGTGGGAAATGTGGTTACAAAACTTAACTGTTAATAATAGACCTCAAAGAGAACACCACACATACAAAGGAATATTTCACAAGCAATGCACTCTACCTATTCCTAGAATAGCTCTTACACATTCTTCATATGAAATAAATTTGTCATAACTATCATAATTGTGTAAGAGGAATTGGTCATAGTTGTCATAGAATCTATCATAACCCTACACTCACCAAAAATAGAAGATGCCAAGTGTCATAAGCATAGTTATTAGATTTGTCTTAGCCCACCCTAGACCTGCATCTGATTCTTCTCGAAATAGGGGAATCTCAGATCTGTATCAGATTCTTGAAATTTTTGTGTATATTGGATTGGATCTGTTTCCTGCATAAGTGGATCCATTTCCGGTGACAGAATCATGGCAGATTTTAGATTTAATTCAGATTTCAGTGTCAACAATTTGTACCATCAATATAACGAGCCTCACCACAATTTTTATTGCAGACTCCTTATGGTGCCACAACATCTACCAGACTGCCTGGATAACCAGTCATGCCAACTGACAGTGCTATAGGACATATACTGAACAAGCTCATTGTAATTTATTAGCACCTTTGGCAGGCTCTTTAGTCACTTCATTACTGACACTCTTTGACTTGTCAGCTTGGATATGCATAGGTTAAATTATGAGTACTCCTGAAGTTTAGTCAAACACGTTGAGTCCAACAGACAAACCAGGCAGGACTAAAGGAAGTTTGGTCAAACTCAATGAGTCACAGACTCAGGCGGGATAAAAGGAAAAAACCGATTTCTGGGTCATTCTCCATTCTTTCTTCTGTTTTTATTGCCTAAGAGGGTTTTTAGCTGAGAAGAAAATGGAGCTCAGCAGAAAGTGCTTGCTTCATTATGCTTTCAAGATTCGACGAGTTCTTGGGGACTAGAATTTCATGAGGATTACAGATGCTAGTTTAGTATTTGCTATTTACCATTGATGAATCTCATTTCCCAATATGATTATGAAAGCTAAACAGTTGATATACTTTAATTTGGGTTTCATTTCTTTTTTTTTAATATAAAATTTAATCTTTAAATATATATTTATAAAAAAAGTCAGGGTTAGTGTTCCAGTTCCTAATTTCCGGACAAGTGCCACACCCCCACTGGGCTTTTTTGCTGATTCTGATCTAACCCACCGTTTGTGTAACTTTGGTCATAAGTGTAAAGGAATCTGTCATAGGGGTGTAAAGGAATCTCTCCCACATGGCACAACTATCCTACAAGGAATCCTCTTCAAAATTCATGCATCCTCTTTCTAGGAGAACAACTCAGAGTAACAAAAAACTAACAAGGGGTTCCATGGACAGGGGTGGACAACAAAAATCCAATGTACAATTTGTCCTATTCATTGGAAGGGTATTTATACAAAAGTTAAAGGTTGTTCTGATGAGCAGAACAAAGTGGGTCTCATGTGTTATGATTGTTGTTAAGTTTCACTGTTAATGGATCATACTGTTTTATATTTTAGTTTTAACTGTTTCTCGCAAATTTCAGTTCTATATATGTGATGCACCCTCATATTCCCCCACACCTTGATTTTTGAAAATAGCATCCCCATCCCTACGAACCCTGGCAACTAGGTTGCCACTGATAAATGACATTACAACTTCAAAGAATAAAAATATCTCTCCCCCTATCAATTTCATGCACATTCAGATATTCTTTTAGTTCATTGCTGATAACCAGGATTACTGCCACTACAACCCAATTTCTTGAACATATTTAATTCCTTGTGGTCCGTTCCTTCATCTATTTGTCCTTATAATAATCTATAATTAATTTTTATTGGCTGGTCATAACTGGGATTGGTTGATCTCCAACTAAAGATCTTTATAAAGATCATAGCTTTTATTGAAAACAGCTTCATTGAACTTTTATGCCTGCTTACTTTAATGTCAACAACAGAAAGTAAGTTACTGATGTAATTGTATATCTTGATTATAAAACTAGAACTGGGTGTCTTCTTCCTCGTGGATTTCTAGTAAAAGCATGATGAGAGATTTTGATTGTGAAATTGTTGGATATCTATTTAGGCAAGGATTGCTCTTCATGTATTGTTTAATATCCTTCTAATGAAAATATTGTTGTTGTATGGTAAACAGTTTTATCTTCTTATTTCTAGAAAACTTTGGAGTGAGGAAGCTGGAAGCCCTGTTTGGATTACTTATTACAGTAATGGGACTTTCATTTGCATGGATGTTTGGTGAAGCTAAGCCCAATGGATTGGAATTGATACTAGGTACTTATTCCATATTCTCAAGGATACATGCTCATCTAGACATGTAGAATGTGGTTGTGGTTGCCCAGTTCATATTTTCTGCACCAAAAAGGTCTGAACGAATTGTTAGCTCGTTTTGGTAGAACATATAGTGCTGAGTGATATTTTATTTTCTTGCTTGAGCAAGTGATTAATAACCATATTCTGCAGGGCTTTTGATCCCACGCATACATTCAAATGCTGTCAAGCAGGCTGTGAGTATTATTGGCTGTAGTATTATGCCCCACAACATTTATCTTCACTCAGCTCTGGTGCAGTCACGGATGGTTGATACAAATAAGAAAGGCCAAGTTCAGGAAGCTCTTAGTTACTTTTCCATTGAATCAAGTGTTGCACTTTTTGTCTCTTTCATTATCAATGTATTTGTTATGACAGTGTTTGCAAAGGGATTCTATGGTACAAAAGCATCTGCGGACATAGGCCTTGTAAATGCTGGAACTTACCTTCAAGAGAAGTATGGAGGAGGATTATTCCCAATTATTTATATCTGGGGTATTGGGTTATTAGCATCTGGCCACTGTAGTACCATAACAGGGACATATGCAGGGCAATTTATCATGGCTGGGTTTCTTAACCTTCGTATAAAGAAGTGGCTGAGGGCTGTAATCACTAGAAGTTTTGCAATTGTTCCAACTGTGATTGTCGCTCTTATGTTTGATACTTCTGAAGATAAACTGGACGTCTTGAATGAGTGGCTTAATGTGCTTCAGTCCATGCAAATTCCATTTTCTCTTATTCCCCTTCTATCTCTTGTATCCAGACAGCAAGTCATGGGGTTTTTCAAGATCAACCAAACCCTGAAGGTAAGTGTCAATCACAAGTGCTTTTGTTAAGAATTTATTTATAACTTTTTTATCAGAGGAAAAGGAGTAGCTGATTTCATTCTACATGCGTGAAGTGCCTATAGTTTGTTGGGAATTAAAAAGCCACGACCTCTCCTGTAATGAAGCTTCTTCTCTTAATACTAAAAGGCTAAAACTGTTTACATTAATCATACCTTGTGGTTAGTTTTTTACAGGAAAAAAGGGTTTTTTGTTTCCAGAATTATAGTCAGACAAACCATACCTGTAGTCTTCTTTCCATAGTATTTGATCCTTTACTGTCCAGTCTCTTAGCTAATGGATACCAGATCCTAAGCCTTTCTTTCATTACCATATTTTCAAAATTGACCTTCATGTTTTCCCATAGCATATTTTTTTAGAGGGCTAGACATGGACATTGTTCTTACAGAACATAATAGCAAGGCATAACTTGAGAAGTACTACATTTGGTATTTATCATTTTACCAAAAAAAGGAAACAAATCAACAAGGTCTTGGTTCGATGGTTAAGCTGGAGTGGTGATATTCCCACCACCAAGGTTCAAATCCCTCAGAGACATGTTTCGTCCCTCATGGGCCATCTTGCCCATGCAAGCTGGCCGTTTGATGCAGTCGAGGTTAGGTGCAAGTCTTGGGTGACTTTGGTGGATTAGAAACCCCAACCCATGACTTCTTAACCAAAGGAATCTTTCTTTCGTGTGGGGGTTTCAAGATTATGTTTTCCTTCTCCCCCTGTGGATCATGAATTAAATGACCATGGCTCTATGCAAAGACCTTATATTTTGGGTTTTATTCCATACCGGGAGCCCCCTAACTCAAATTATATTGACATATCCAATTGCACCCCAAACTTTACATTGAAAGTAAAAGGAGAATGTTGATTCAGACTTCAGTTCCACTAGGGGAGAAAGTGAACACTTACCCGGATTTAATGTTAACCCATTTTCCTGCAACTATTCCTGGACATCCTCATTCAATTCTCTATTCACCTAAGGCTGAGGGAAACTCCTAGCATCATCTACCAACCTGTCACCTTTGGAAATTTTGAATAATAATACATCCCAATCTTCTTTTTTTCCTGTTGCCGTCCTTATACACACCTACAAACGTGGAAAAGTCTCAATCCACTTGGTGTGTCCTTGGAGGCACAATGCCTAAGTCCAAACCCACTTGTCACCTCGATTTGGACTTCTTTCGTCTAGGCTTACTCCTAGGGAAGCCAAGGGGGGTAGACCCTATGTACTATGTGAATTATTAAGTGAAGTCTAGGAGTTAATTTTAGTTTTGTTAAGTTAGGGGGGGAATCTAACCTATATGGCAAGCAACAATGCAATGCACATTCAAATAACAATCAAACCTTTCCCTAAGGTCAACTAAGACAAGTGCCTAAATGTGGGAAAGGGGTCAACTAAATGTATACAAAAGATTACAAAAATCAAATGATCTACTGGCAAACGTGTTGATGATTGCAGCATCGTGAGACATCCTCCAGGATATGTTCTCCTATGTGACTGAGTTGAGTCGACCTGAGAGGGAGCCCAGTCTTGGGCATACCCACGTGATGGGGCATCGTTCTCCTCTGCGTGAGAGTTGAGTCGTCCCCCAGTGGTTGGGTGTGTCCATGTGATGGTTGTATCATTCTCTTCCGTGTGAGAGTTGAAACGATGCGGTACTCCAAATGATTCTGTTGAGTATGATGTCCCTGTCGCTGAGCACAGGTGGACGTGTCCCTAGTGGCTGAGCACTAGTGGACATGTGGATCCCTTGCTATATTGTCTAAATGTAAGATTTACTTGTAACCCTAATTGTGATGTGCCCCACCATATGTGAAAGATAATTAATGTTTATTGTTATAATTAATTATTTTTCGAGTTATTGAGGTTGGCCCTATTGTGCCAATAGACACAACTTTTCCTGTGTCTAGGTCTAGTATAAATAGAGGTTTGAGAGTAACAACACCTTAGAGCTCTTACATTGAAGGGCCAGCTTCAATATATCAAGATGACAAAAGGTGACATTGTTGTTATCTTCTTCATGAAGATGTCAGAGATCGGAGATTAGCTAGGTTCCATTGGAGAAATCATATCAGACAGAGAACTTGTCTTGACTACTCTCAATGCTCTTCCAAAACATTGGGAACCATTTCTTCAAAGTATCAGTGGTAGAGAACAACTACCTACTTTTGATCGTCTATGGACAGACTGTACCCAGGAAGAAATCAAACTTATAGCTAGAGGAGTGGAAGACTCCCCTCATGATGACAATCATGGTCTTGCCCTTCATACAAAGAAAGGAGGAAGAAATAAAAGAAACTTTAGTCAAACATTCAAAGATGAGAAGACTTCATCAACTTCAGGTTATGATCATAGAAAAGACATGTCAAAGATCCAGTGCTTTAGATGTGACAAGTATGGACACTTTGCGAGAAACTGTCCTACCAGGAAGGGAGGAAGACAATATGCTTCCATTGCTGACATTGAGCCAGACCCACCTTAGAGAGATGAAGACATGAGAGATGAAGAATTCTTCCTCTGACCTTTCTCAGGAGGATCAAATACAAGATTGAGCATGACTGTAGACTAGGTTAAGTTTTGTACTACACTCCTTATTTGATTTAATCATTAACCTGTTGTTGCTTGCATTTTGATAATGAAGGGTATTGGACCATTATCCCTGGTATGGGAGTCCAAATTTTCTTGGTTGATTATTATCCTAGTACGAGAGGCCAACAAAGTACTATAGAGTCAGTAGAGGACCTAAAAAAAAATTGAGATGTCTCCAGGATAGCAACACAAGAAAAGGAAGATGTCTATCTTTCAGACTTTAGAGGGAGTCACTTGACTCAGAGGGAGTCAAACTATTTGAGAAGAAGGAAGAGATAGTACCTTCTCCCCCTTCAGCAGTTCAGAGGGAGACAACCATTATGCCAGTTGATCCAGTTGCTCCAGTTGATGTCCCCAGTGACATTGCAGTAGGCCATAAAAGGCCTGTCTGGGCTCAACAAACTCTGTAGGAGGCAGAGGAACATGCAACTCCTCGAGGCACATTCCGAGAGAGCAAGAAACCAAAGAGATTTTCTAGCTAGTTTTCAGCCATGAGCCACATCATTGATACTGAGCCTTCTTGTCATGGAGAAGAAGAAGGTATGGCAAGATGCCATGGCAGAAGAGTATCAGTCCATCATGAAGAATGATGTGTGGGATATTATTCTGAGACCAGAAGGGAAGTCTGTAGTGACTTCCAAGTGGATCTATAAGATCAAGCATGCAGCCGATGGAAGTATCGAGAAATACAAAGTGAGATTTGTAGCTAGAGGATTCTCACAGGTGGAGGGAATTGATTATGAGGAGACATTTGCTCCAGTAGCTCGATACACTTCCCTCTGTACTATCATTGCACTAGCTGCATCCATGGGTTGGAAACTACATCAGATGGATGTAAAGACAACCTTTCTCAATGGTGAGATTGAGGAAGAAGTTTACATCGAGAAGCTAGAGGGGTTCGTGATACACGACGATACATCTCATGTGTGCAGATTGAAGAAAGCCCTGTATGGACTAAAGCAGGCACCTCGTTCTTGGTATGATAAGATGGATGGATTCCTGATGAGTTTGGGCTTCAGCAAGAGTGTTGCTGATCCAAATCTATATTATCACATTGTTGGTGACGAGTGCTTGATCTTGGTCCTGTATGTGGATGACTTATTCCTCACCGGTTCAGAAAGACTTATTGTTGAATGCAAGCAAGCATTGACTTCTGAATTCGAGATGAAGGATCTAGGTATGATGCACCACTTCTTGGGACTAGAAGTATGGCAGAGGACTGATGAGATTTTCCTTAGTTAATGAAAATATACAGTGGAGATATTGAAGAAATTCGGTATGACAGACTGCAAATCCATGCTTACATTGATGATGATGGATTTGAAGAAAATGAGCGAGGCTTCTACTAATTCAGGCGAGATTGATCCACATTTATACTGATAGTTGATTGGATCATTGATGTATCTGATTAACACCAGACCTGATATATGATATGCAGTGAATGTACTTAGTCAGTTCATGAGTCAGCCGAGATAGATTTGTTATCACACAGTTTGTAGTTTAGGTCATAGGCTGAAGGACAAAGATCAAACTGGCGTAACAGGAACCTTCCCCACCCAATGTCACCTCGATGGGGAGGTTCTTTCTATTTAGGGAGGTTAGCCTAGGGGAGACGTCCCCAGTAACCTGGGGTTTGAAGAGGCAGAAGATACAAGGTCAAGTTTTAGAGTTCCCTCCTCACAGGTTACCACCTAGTTCAGATAGTTCGGCTAATCAACCAATAAATGAAGTGTATGCCCTATTGAAAACACCTGCCTGGAACAAGACAACAACAATACAATATATATATTTGCAGGCTATAACTCAAAGGGTTAGTACTTCATTGACTATCTGATATTATTCAATAAGCAATGCAATGGATACAAAATGAAGTCAACGTTTTGTTAATTAGCTTATGAAAGACCATCAATTCATCAATATCTAAAGAGATGATTAAGCCAACAATAAGTCCAATCAATGATTTACTCAATAACAACTTCAAATCATCATTCAATTGCTTATATCACAATTTTGCTGCGCCAAGATGAAATATTCAACTATGACGTCAGCCCTAATTAGGTTAGCTATGTTAGTTAGGGTTTCAAAATTTAAAGTTTTAAAGGTAGTTTTGTACACTAAAGCTTCAACGTTGGAGATCAAATTAGTGCCTTAGGGTATATGGAATCAAAAGATAAGGGCACAAGGTCTTGAAAGGATGATGACTCAAAGACTAGAAGGTAGGGTTCTATGGTGCTGCAAAGGCAGGGCCCTAGAATCAAAACCCTAGGGGAAAGAGGCTCACTCTGGTGTTGCTTAAGCAAGGCCTCGTGCTCTTTCCTCCTTCTCTAAATCAACTTGGAAAAAACGGCTAGCCTAAAGAACAAGTCTAAGGGAGAAAGTGTTGCAAAGGCAAGGCTTTCAAACCCTAGAAGGTGAAAACCCTAGGTGTAGTGAACCTAGGCCTAGGACGTCTCCTTTTTTCAACTTATAACTTCAACGCTAGCTCAGAGGAAACAAGACAAGTGTAGCAAAGGCTAGGCTCTATCTCTTTCCTTCAATGGCTGAAAAATATTTCTCAACAAGGGGACATGTAACAATAACCTACTTGTGTGCTTGTTACCTAGGGTTTTAAATCAACAATACAATTAGCAAACGCAAGAAATTACACCTACAACCATTCATTTAAGAAGTTTTGCAAGAAAATTCACTTACATGTCATGAAGAAGAGCACAAGCAAACCCTAGTTGTAAACCTTCCTTGAGAGAAATGCCATAAAATGCCAAGAAAATCCTTCCAATAGCAAGTGCACCTCACTTATGCAGAAAATATACCCAAGAAGGGCGCAAAAATCAGATCTCACTTGTGTGAGTGAAGTGTGTTATGTCAAAATGAGGGAACACATCCTCAATTTATATCATCCAATGACCCTTAATTAAAAATTAGGTCATAAAAACAGCCGACAAGGTTGTATTGTTTTACATTTAACTGCTAAATAAAACCCTAAATGAGCAATAAGCAAGATGTCCAGCCCTTTAGAGGGAGATGTTGGCCCCTTTTAGGGCAAATCTCAGCACTAGAAGACAAACGTTGGCCCTCTCTGGGCCTCCAAACTCTACCACACGTGCCAAACTGCCATGTAAAGCTACCACACGCTAGAGGGGACGTCAAGGATCTCTGGAGGACATCTTGGGTCAACAGAGGGACACGTTCCACCTGCAGTGGGTCAACCCCCTAGGGCTGGGCTCAAACAAGGCGTCCTGGATGAAAATGTCTTTCTTCTTCTCTTGTGCAAAGGCTTGACCAATCACTGTCCTGTCTCTGCCCCTGATGAGGTCCCAACAACCATCTGATGGGTTCTTCAGCCCCATGGAGGTTCGAACTAATCATCTCCCCATGTGTACCGGTCCACCTAGTACCTGTCCGTCGGGCATGGTCCTGCACATCAAAAACTTCGCCCTCCATGGGCTCATTAGTCCTCGGGATCATAGCAATGTCAATCATATTTCATCATTAATTTTATCAAATGCATGCATAAAACATCTAGCATATCATCTAATAGCTCAAAGATATTACAAAGACCTACTATACAAAGCTGAAGAAAAAGACAAAGTGCCCTATTGGGCCAACATCCATAAGAAAAGGAAAGTTCCCAAAGGATATCATCCAAGCCATGTAACATGAGGTGGTGTGGTTAAAGGATGTCTAGACACAGCGGAAGACAGGGCTGATATTATCCGTGGGTGCCTTTGTAGGAGGCAAGCTGTACCTGTCATTGATGCAATTTTTTCCAAGCCCTTTATTGCCTTTATTCTTTCGTTTATTTATTGTTTTTTCTTTCTTTTTATTTCAAGGTCTAACTAGAGGACACTGCCTTGGCGTGGTGACCAGAGCTGACAGTGTTACCCACGGGTACTTTCACAGAGATGATAAGGCTGGCTCGTGATGAGACCCCCTTTCCCTTGGCCATGCAACCAAAGGTCACTGCCCTGGCGTGGTAACCAGATAATGGCAATGTCATACTGTTAGGTACCTATGAACGTAATGGGCTGGCTAGTGATGACACCCCCCATCCTCTTGGCTAGGTCTTGTCTTTTTTGTTATTTTTCTTCGGGTCCCTCTTGTTTATTATCGAGAGGCCTTTTATTGCCTTCTCGGGGATCCTTGGGTGAGGCATCTCTAGGTTTTATTTTCTATGGATTTTATCTTTTACCAACTGCTTTTAGCCCCTGGGCCTTTAGCCCCTTCTTCCCACAGGATAAAATGTAACCCCACAAATAGGTCATCCTAATGTCCGAACTAGGGAAATGGGATAGATGAATGGAGATAAGATGTAAAATGATAAAATGGTGGGAGCGGATGATGGCTCTTCAAAATCCCCCTTGGTGGCTGACCAAAACCTATGGATACAAGCTTGCTAGGGCACCCCGTTAATTCCCCCAACCATGGTCAAGTGGGTTAGTGCAAGATCCAAGTAGTCGTCAGAAATGAAAGGAATCTGATGCATATATTTGAAAGTTATACTGATCAAACATGACACATACCATGATACCTGGACCAATTACCTCATGGAGCAAGTCTTTTCCGATACAAATCCAAGCCGAAGGTGATGGATGCTGCTGCTGCTGACAGGACAGGTCTGATGAAGAAGAAGAAAGATGGGTGCTCCAGGGCCATGCTCAGGTCAATCCTGCTCTCGATACTCCATGTCTAGGACCAGTGGGCCTCGAGACATGATCTCCTAGTTATCCCTAGAAATCGAGGATAACAAGACTCATTGGATAGAAGCAAAGCATGTATTGAGATATCTATGAGGCACAATTGGATATGGCCTGAGATATGCCTCCAGTGTAGATATGAGATTGTAGGGATATGTCAATGCAGATTGGGCAGGGAGCGCAATGGACCGGAAGAGCACATACGGTTGTTGTTTTACATTTGAGTCTGCCATGGTTTCCTGGTGCAACAGGAAACAGAGCTCTGTGGCTTTGAGTACCATAGAAGCAGAGTATATAGCGCTGAGTGTGGAAGTCCGCGAAGCAGTGTGGCTTCGCAAGCTCTTGACGGATTTATTTGATCATGAGATGGATTCTACCATTATTCATTGTGATAACTAGAGCTGTGCAAATCTCTCTGAGAATCCTGTGTTTCACGATAAATCGAAACACATTTAGATAAAATATCATTATATCAGAGACATGGTGTAGAGGAAAGCAGTACATGTGTAGTACCTTCCTACACACAAGCAGATTGTAGATATCTTCACCAAACCGCTTGCCAGGATGAAGTTCGAGTACTTCCGTGAGAGACTTGGCCTGGTGGAGAATGCTTCCCTAGCTGAGAGGGAGTGTTGATGATTGCAGCGTCATGAGACATCCTCTAGGATATGTTCTCCTCTGTGATTGAGTTGAGTCGACCTGAGAGGGAGCCCAGTGTTGGGCATACCCACGTGATGGGGCATCGTTCTCCTCTGCGTGAGAGTTGAGTCGTCCCCCAATGGTTGGGCATCGTTCTCCTCTAGAGAGTTGAGTCATCCCCCAGTGGTTGGGTGTGTCCATGTGATGGGTGTATCGTTCTCCTCCGTGTGAGAGTTGAGACGATGTGGTACTCCAGATGATTATGTTGAGTATGACGCCCATGTGGCTGAGCACAAGTGGACGTGTCCCTAGTGGCTGAGCACCAGTGGACGTGTGGATCCCTTGCTATATTGTCTAAGTGTAAGATTTACTTGTAACCCTCATTGTGATGTAAAGGGTACAAGTCGACCCCACCATATGTGAAAGATAATTAATGTTTATTGTTATAATTAATTATTTTCTGAGTTATTGAGGTCGACCCTGTTGTGCCAATAGACAAAACTTTTACTGTGTCTAGGTCTAGTATAAATAGAGGTGATTTCCCCATTGAGGAAACACACAAGTCACTTGTCATTTGGAAATTTCAGCAAGTACACTTTAGGGGTTGAAGTGCGCACCTCTCTTGGGCGCAAGTTTCAAGGTAGTAGAGCACCCTCTTGTGTGCATTAGGGCTTTATGGTTGGGGGATATTCTCTTGAGAATATAGCAAAGGATTGTTGGGTTTTCTTCCCTTGAATAGAAGGGTTTCCCAGGATATTTCTTGTGTTCTTGTGCATGGTACTTCTTCTTGTGATCTTGGTTATTGCAACACTTGTGAATTGTGTAGCTGCATTTTTTTTGTTAATATTATGGTAGCTGCGGGAGGTATTTACCTCTACGTGTGAACCTGACGAGAATAGAAGACTCCGGAAAACAAGAGAAAACCCTAATGAGTTGGCGAATAACCCTAGAAGTTTTGTCGGCTCAAGAAGATAATTAATATTAGGTTATTAGCCTCCAAGAGAAGAAGTCGGCCAGAAATAATAATAATATATTGAACAGACATGTACCCAGAAGGAGAAGTCGGCCCCAACAAATCTAGCAGAACCACTATAAATACAGGGCGCCGGTTCTCATTTGACACATCTCAGAATTGCAGACAACAACTGGTGCGCACTGCAGTTCCCAGTTTGGTGCACACGTGTGGAGGAGAGCTGCAGGTGCAGCTGCTGCAGCTAGCAATTTCACTGTTGGCTTGGACTATCTCTTGGCTAGGGTTTGGACTATCTGATCAGCTATTGTTGGTGCGCTATCCTTGGAGGAAGATGCGCTACACCTTGTTTGGCTATCTAGCCTAGGGTTTGCTTTCAGAGTAATTCTCAGTCAAGGTCAAGGTGCTCAGAGGGTGGCTTCGGCCTATGGTTGGGTGACAAGGGTATCGTCAATGGTAAAATGAGCACACAATCTTCTATATTCTAACATTTTTATGGTTCAAGTAAATGCTAAAAATGAAATAAACCTCATGTTTGAGCCTAGCTTAGTGAAAATTCAACAAAAATAATATCTTTACACTAAGTACAAGATGAATCAAAACAATGACAAATATTAATTGAAATCAAATCACAATATAAACAAAATATGAGTTAGATAGATTTACAAGAGAAATACTATAGCCAATGAACTCTACAACTAACTAACCATTTAGCATGTAACCTGAAAACGCAGGAAAAAGAGCAAGTGCGCAACTTCTAAAGATGAAATAGCTCCCAAAGAGGAAGTGCGCAACTTCTGAGCAAGGGGGGAAACCACTCACCAAGTGCACCAAAGAGATGGTGCACAACTTGATGGCAGCCTGCCCTTGAACAAAAAACCACTTCAACCACAAATGAACTTGAAAGTAAAAGGCTCAACTTGAATTGTAAAAGCTAGTGAATTAAAACCATGAGCATAAGAAAATACCTTGAACAACAAGGTTTGAACAACTTGAAATAAAAATGCTTGCAATGAAAAGTAGAGATGAATCAAACCATAAGCATGTAAAAAGGAGACCTTGAACAACAAGGTTTACACAACTTAAAAGATACTGAAAAATTGAAGTGCAAGTGTTGTGTAATATTAGATAAATTTTGGGTAAATTTTAAGAGTCTCTCTTTGATTAGGGGGGCCTAAGCTAATGTGAAACCAACCTAAGCTATGTGACTACCCCTATACTTTTACCGCTTTGGCCAAAATGATTGTTGGGTGCTCAAGAAGTAGGGCAAACAAGGCCCTACCCTAGCTCCATAGGTCAACCCGAAAAACTTGGGCGCTCAACAAGGGGGACACCTAGTGCCGTGAAGTCATCCCTGACTTAGCACCCCTTGTAGCCTCCACAAGCCTCCTTTTTGGTGGCAAAAGTTGTACCAGTAAAGGGTGCCTATTTAGACTAGACAAATTTATCCCTCCTAAAGCTACAAATTAAGTGATTAAGAAATAAAATTACTTGTATTGAAAATGATTAAGGAGATACAACTTCTAAGTAAATGAAATGAAAAGTGCTTATAGATCCAACATAAGTAAATTGCAAATGAAAGATTACTTCCACGAAATTATACAAGATATTTAATCAAGATGGAGATGTTTCTAACTATGTGAAGTATTAACAATGAACTTTAAAGGAGATACATAAAACTAAATGGCAAAAACAAATATTAACAGATTAACACAAGAGACAAGCCTTACGATACTGCATGGGTGGCTAGGCCAATCCACTATGCAGGGTGTAGGCAAAATAGATTATTGAAATTGAAATAAACTTGGAAAATGAAGGAAATAGCTACTTGCAAACCTCAACAAAGGCACAAGGTGGAGGGCAAGCCTACCGGTGTTGTGCCAAAGTGGGTGAAAAGAAAAATTAATAACAAAAAAGGAAAAGCAAGAGATTCCTAGCCTCTCAACCTTGCCTTAAGGACAAGTGGGGCAAACTTCAAATGTACAAACGAAACAAAAAATAGATCTAACTCTTAGCCTTACGATTTTGCATGGGTGGCTAGGCCAATCCACTATGCAAGGTGTAGGCACATTAATTAAATAAATTACAGAAAATCAAAACTTGGAAAGAAATGCAAGCCGAAGAGACTCTCTTTGGGCTTGCTTACAATGATAGAAGAGGAGAGGAGAAGTGGGTATCCAATACCCCAACTTAGGAGGTCTTTTTTTGAAGTTTTATGGCCCCAAATGGGCAGCACCTCCTCTTTTCTTTGCTTGCTGGAAAAGCAACAAAAATAACCAGAAAACTTATATAATTTCGGTTAGTAATTGTTATTGCACAATTTGTACTTTGATTAAAGGAAAGGTAAATGGAAAGAAAATTGGCGTAACTTGAGGTTATCCTATCACTGTCACCTCAATAGGATTCCTCTTTCTCTTTAGGGTTGTAGGCCCATGGGAGACGTCCCCGATGACCTGGGGATTTGAGAAGGCAAGGTCATGATGGCTATTAAACGGTCCCCTCTCACAAGTCACCATTGATCAGAAAGTCCTAGGGTTATAACCAATAAAGTGATAATATATCAAGATGTACCTGCTCGGAACAAAGCAACAAGAAACTATATATTTTGCAAGTACAACTTGCTTGTTAGCACTTCATAAAACCACAGACTTTCTCAATAAAAGCAATTGGCTGATAATGATGAAGTGAACAGAAAATTAAAACAACAATATTTATGAGACAATACTTCACAATAAGTGCCTTGAAACAACTTCAAAATGAGTAAGAATAATCAATCATCAACACCATAATAATAGCATTTATAGAAGCAAGCAAGACAATGCATTAATCAACCTTTTTAATTGCTTTTAGAAGATTTTAATGCAGCAAAGTATGGCTGTAGCTTACTTTAGTAACAACATCAATAATGTTAGTAGGTTAGGCTATTCTAATGTTAGAAGTAGTTAGTGGAAAGCTTAAAGTGTAGGTTTTGATGGTTGCTTTGATCAATCACTCAATAAGAAGTCTTAGACTAGTGCCTTTAGGGTAAATGGACTCAATTATGGCATCAAATGTTGAAGGGAAACGATAATAGGAGAGCCAAAGACAAGAGAGATTAGTGTTGAAATGTTGGTAAGCCAAGGCTTCAACTACCAAACCCTAGGGGAAAATTGCTACTAAGGTGTAGGTAACCCTAGGCCTTAGCAAATTTTCCTCCTTCTTTAACTCAATGATGAAGCAAATGACGGCTAAGATGAAGCAATAAATACTAGGGTGTTGCAAAGGCAAGGCCCTAGCAAAGACTTCAAGAAAATTGGCTTCTTGGCAAAATCTAGTAGGTGAAGGCTTTTAAAGCTAGGACAGTAACATGTGCTAGACTTCCTAGGGTTTTAAACAAGAAATTTCATAATATTAATGTAAATGCAAGATAAAAATTACCATAACCATTCATTTAAGAAGAATTGCAGAAATTTTACTTACATACATCAAGAATCATCAGGAAAAACACTAGTTGGACACTTCCACCAAGAAAATTGCCAAAAATACTCCAAATTTAGCCTCCTTCAACAAGTGCACCTAAAATTTCAGCCAAGTAACCCTAGATAGGGCGCAAATTTCAGACCTCACTAAGTGTGAGTGAAATATCATGAAAAATACAAGGGTAAAAACCCTCATTTATACAATATCAATGAACAAAATTAGGTCAAAAAGGTCGACATGGCCCGTTACATGTAATATCCAGTTTTTACATTAAATGACATAATAAAACCCTAAATCTAGCAGAAAAGGTGACGTCATGCCCTTTTAGGGTGACGTTAGGCCTTTTTAGGGCAATGTTGGCATCCAGGAGAAAAACGTTAGGCCTCCTTGGGCCTCTGGATCATGCCACACGTGCCACTTGGCACACAACTTCCTCCAAAGTGTCCAAAATGTTGGGTGACGTCATGGGCCTTCCAAGGCCTACATCATAGTGAGAAGGGCAAGACCCCCCTGGGTCTAGGCCTGTCGGGTTGTCTCTGGTGGAACATCCTCCTTTCTCTTCGGTGCAAACCTCTGATCTGTCTCTGCCCCTGGCTGGGGTCTCAACATCCATCTGGTGGGCTTTTAGCCCTACGGAGGTCCAAACTAATCATCTCCCCATGTGTACCTGTCCGTCGGGTGTGGCCTTGCAACAACAAGTACGCCCTCCATGGGCTCATAAGTCACAGGGATCATAGCAATGTCAATCACATCTAATAATCAAGTTATTTAAACATGTGCATGAAACCCCCTTTCCCAGACAAGTGCTCAAAGGCGTTATGTTATTCTACAAGCCAAGTTTGGAGGGGACGCTAGGATGTCCTATTGGGCTAGTGCTCATTGGATGTGGGATGTTTCTGGGTGAAGACAAATACAGGCCATGTAAGTGGGTGAGGTGGTAGGGGATGTCTGGGCAATGGGTGCAGTGATGGCAGGGGAATGTATGGCTTACCTGTGGGTGCCTCTGAAGAGGGTGAGATGCACCTTGTCATGGATGCAAATGTTTCCAAGCCCATTCATGCCTTTTATCTTTTTATCTTATTGTTTTTTCTTTCAAGAGACTAGTTAGAGGACACTGCCCTGACGTGGTGACCAGTGGTGACAATGTTACCCACAAGCATTTCACGGAAATGGGAACGCTGGCTCGTGATGAGACCCCTTTTCTCTTGGCTATGCCACCAAGAGCCACTACCCAAGCGTGGTGGCCAGCTGAATGGTAGTGTCATACCGCTACATGCCCATGGACCTAATAGGTTGGCTCGTGATGAGACCCCCTATCCTCCAACTAGGTATTGATTTTATTATTTTATGGGTCCCTCTATTTCTTGTTGAGAAGCCTTTTATTGCTTTCCTGGGGATCCATGGGCGAAGCATCTGAAGGTTTCATTCTTTTGGATTTTATCTTTTTCTAGCTACTTTTACCCTTTGGGCCTTTAGCCCCTTCTTCCCACAAGGTAAAGTACAATCCTTTGCTAGCTTGACAAACACAATGCCCGAACCAATGTATGGGATAGATGAGAGGGAAAAAGATGAAAAATGTTAAGTATGGTGGGAATGGACGATGACCTTTCATGGACCCCCCAGTGGCAATTCGAACCCTATGGGAACCAGCTTATTAGGGCATCCTGTCATTCCCCCCAGGTGTGGACAAGCGGAAAGGCATAAGGTCCAAACACACGTTAGAAGTAAAAAGAATTAAATGCACATATTCAAATGTTTTGAGAATCAAAGTGACACATATCATGATACCCGAACTCATTACTTCATGGAGCAAGACCCACTGCTGCTAAAGGGCCAGGCCGATGGGATGGATGTTGTTGGTGCTGACAAGGTGGATGTGCTGAAGAAGAGGAAGGATGGGCCCTCCAGGGCCAGGCTCAAGTCGATCTGTCTCTCGGTACTCCATGTTTAGGACCTGTGGGCCTCGAGACATAATCTTCTTAGTTATCCCTAGGCTAAGGGATAACGGTAATAACAGAAAATTTATGTGCAAAAAATCAGCAAGTAAATATGATTTGTTCTCCTATTACAGAGAGGTAAAATGCCCCAAAAATGAATGGAAATATTCAAAAACTTAGAACAAAAATTTTAAGAGGTTTGAGTTGGGTGAAGGGACAAATTTCCAGATCTGAAATTTGTCCACAAAAACCCTTGGTGACCTGCAATATTCGTGAGACAAAGCTACAGAAAAAAGAGGAGGTGAGTAGATCTAATTGATAAAAAAAAATACTTTGCTGAATCAAAACAAATACTCACTAGATCTACAATACTACTACCATAGATCTATCCAAGCAAAATACTTTGCTTCGACTTCCTACTCTAGATCTATAACATATGAATACACGAAAAACCAAAGCAAATATCACCTCAAAAGTAGCACAAGATAGCATTAAGAAGACTCTCAATGCACCATGGATCCTCCAAAGATTTCTTTTATTCCAATAGAAAAAGGTTGCTACAAATACTTGCAGCAAGCTTTACACGAGCAAGAGAAAAATGGGAGAGAGAGAGGAGTGGTAGAGATTTGGGCATAATAACTTTACTCAGAGAATAGATGTGTGAAATGAGGAGGGTTATGCATTCTTTTATACCTGGGAGAGGAGAAAGACCCCTCTTGGATTTGTTTCAAGTGTCACACATGCAATAGAAGTCACCATCTCAAGGAGGGCGCACTTTTAGGGTTTTGGAGCTCTAGGGTTTGTGAGGGTTGAGTGAGGGGGAGGGGAAACACCTTTTTGACATTGTCCAACATCAAATTAGAACAAGGAGGGAGCACTTAGGAAAAAAGGGGTTTTCCTCTTTTAATTTTTCACTTTGGCTAATTTATTCACCAAGGGGGGCGCAACTTCCTTAGGTAGATGAGTGATGTGAGGTTGTGGCTAGGTGTGGGGGGTTGGTTTAAGTTAGAAAATGTCTTTACCAACTTAGGAAAAGGGTTAGGCATCATCTCCCACTCTTTCTCAAACCTTTTTGCATAAATTACAATTTTCAGCATTTTTGACTTAGCCAAATTAAGCAATTAAATTGTTGACTCAAGACCGACTAAGACTCCTCATGGAAAATGACCTAGAAAAACTTGTCCAATTGAGTTGAAACTTGGTCCAAGGGTGTAGGGGGTCTCATTCCATTTCTTTTGAGTACTCACATCCCTATCAAAATCCCCTAGGAGCTAGTTTTTACATTTTTACATGAAATTTAATTAAAATGACCATTAATTGGGTAATTTTAAAAAATAAAAAAAAAACTACTTAGACTCGACGGAATTCCACAAGACTCTAGATGTCTAGCATGGTCATTTACAATATTCCTAGACCCTAGTCACCCATTGGGCTTGATCATTAGAATGCCTTTCACCACTTTGGAGGATTATTATGAGTGAAAAACTCAAGGGTAATTAAAAATTACCTGAGGATAAAAAACACTCAATGAAAGGACTTCCCTAATGATAAAGTCCTCAGAAACTAACCTAAAATATGATCCATGCAAACCCATTACATTATTATCCCACGTAGGGGAGGGGAAATTCCAATTACAAAAAGAAGTGCTGGGGGCAAAAATTGTCTTGTAGAACCAGAAAGTCTTCAACTTGGTTGCACCATTAGGTACATAGCTTCATGGCTTCATGGCATATAGAGAATTAGACTCTATATCATAACATCCCATCTCTAGTTCACGATACACAATCTTATTTGTGGGATCCCTAGGATCTTCAACATGGTACTTTCTTTCCAGCTCCCTGTTTAATCTAAACATGGAACCATTTGGAGTTGGAATGGTGGCATAAGTTAAATCCATTTGTAAATTACCACCCAAGTCTGAAGCTGTCTTTATTGATAGCAACATACCCCAAGCATCAGGTACATCAATTACAACTATGTCCATCTCTATCATGATGTCTAGGAATGCAACCAAGTGTACTTGCAAGCCTTTAATCAAACCATGCACCTTGATTGTTTTGCTATCCATGGCACAAATGTTATGATAAGGTCTTGAGATCCTTAAATTTTATTGTTCCATTACTTTCTTAGTCATAACATTTGAGCTTGCTCCTGAGTCAAGCATGCAATTGTGAAGAATATAATCATTCATGAGCAAAGAAAGATAAAAAGGTCTATTCTTTTCATTTCCCCTATCCATATTTTGCAAAATAGCAGGTGCATCCTGGTAAGCTACTGCTGGTGGCTTGTCATCATTTTTCTGAGAAGGATTTTCTATAGCTTTGAGTAGTTTCTCCCTCTGAGATGGATTCTTCATTATTTCTGACACAGGTACCAACATCTTTGCATTATTGAGCCACCCTCCCAAGTCAATATTTAAATCTGAACTTATGTGAATCATTGTTTTAGGAGGGGGAGGAGGCATTCCCAAAATATTTCCTTGAGGCCTATCCTGATTATTGTTTCCATTCCTTTGATAAGTGATGCCTCTATATCTAACCATTTCTGACACTTGTTGGGGAGTAGGCTTAGGCACAAATTTTTTTGTTGCCTTATCCACCACATTATTCATACAATTTACCCTCTCACTATACTTCATCAAATCCATCCATTCATTCTTGCCAACATTATACTCATGACCAAACATATTCACCTATTCATTTTCTGGTCTATAAGGTCCCATTTCACTACAAACTTGAAGAAAGACTTGGCAAGTGGATTCCTCATGAAATTGTCCACAAGGTCTATAATAAGGAATAGCTTGGTGATCAACCAAGTTAGTGGATTTGAATGGATTTGGTGGCCTTTTGATCTTTGATCTTCGAATGGATTACTTTCCCAAATTAAAAGTTACTCAAGTTGTTAGCAAATTATACAAATTATACAAGATATAAAAGCTATAGAAATTATACAAGCCTTACGATATTGCATGGATTGGCTAAGCCAAATCACTTTGCAAGGTGTAGGCAAAATAAATCAAAGAAAAAATAAAATGACTTGAAAGTAAAGAGATTGCACCTAGCCACACAACCTTGCCTTAAGGACAAGTGGGACAAAAGATTAGATGCATAAAACAGAAAACTAATTACCTAGCCTTACGATATTGCATGGGCTAGCTAAGCCAAACCACTTTTCAAGGTGTAGGCACAATTAAATTATTAACAAAACAGAAAATTACTTTTAGATGAGAAGACAAGCCCAAGAGACCTCCTTGGGCTGCTTACAATGCTGGAAAGAATTGAGAGAAGAAAGGGGTTTTGAAACCCCAACTTGGGAGGCTCTTTTGGAGTGTTTTGAGCCCCAAAATGGACAACACCTCCCCTTATAGAACCTGCAAAAAACAACAAGCTAATGCTTGCTGGAAATGCTGCAAAAGTGCTTGAAAATACTCATAAATTTCTATTAGTATTGTTATCGCACAATTTGTACCTAGGTTAAATGGCTAGAAGGTAGAGGCCAAACTGGCGTAACATGAACCTACCCCACCCAATGTCACCACAATGGGGAGGTTCTTTCTATTAAGGGAGGTTAGCCCAGGGGAGACGTCCCCGGTAACCTGGGGTTTTGAAGAGGCCAAAGTATAAAGGTCAAAGCAAAAGTTCCTCCTCACAGGTTACCACCAAGGTCAGATAGTCCGGTTAATCAGATAATAAAGAAGTATATGCCCAAATGAGAACACCTGCCCGGAACAAGACAATAGCAAAATAATATATGCAGGCTATAATTCAGTGGGTTAGTACTTCATGTAACTATCTGACATCAATATATAAGCAATGTGAGACAACAGATATTAATGAGATCAACGTTTTATCAATATAGCAATGGAGAATATAAATTCATTAATAACTATTGAGATGACGTAGCCAACAATGTATTTAATCACTCCTTTACTTAATTAATGCTTTCAACCATCATCTAATTGCTTATCATCAAAAGGTGTTGCGTCAAGATGGAATAACCAAGTATAACATCAGCCTAGTTAGGGTTAGCTAGTTAGTTAGGGTTTCAAATTTAAGAGTTTTTAAGAGGTTGTTTGAGCACTATCACTTTAACATTGTGGATCTAAGATCAGTGCCTAGGGGTAGATGGAGTCAATTTAGGAGAGGACGCAGAGTTAAAGGGATAAAAGGCTAAGGACAAGAGGGAAGGGTTCTAGAGTGCTGTAATGGCAGGGCCCTAGAATCAAAACCCTTGGGTAAAGAGGCTCACTCCGGTGTTGCTTAAGCAAGGCCTCGTGCTCTTTCCTCCTTCCTTAGGTCAAACTTGGAAAAATGGCTAGCATAAAAGATAAGTTAACACAAGAGAATGAGGTGAG
>ML799113.1:318255-331247 GCA_009831015.1 Picea engelmannii | reverse complement strand
CACAGAAACAATGTTATGATATAATCTGAATCATCTGGGCCAATCTTTCACTCACATCTATGAGATATGAAAGAATATCTGCCCTCAGAGTAGAACATCAACAATGGGCTATCTGCCTTATTCTTCTCAAACAAGGAAGAATGATTGTTTTGATTTCTGAGCTTGGACCATTCCTCCGATACTAAACAAAGTGTAACCTGGAGAGAATGAATCTTCCCTAAGGAATACATGTCCCTGATTGCTGAGCCTGGACCATTCCCCACCCTGGGCCATTCCTCCGACACTAAACAAAGTGCAACCTGGAGAGAATGAATACACCCTAAGGAATCACTGTCCGGACTATTTCCTCTGTTAACCACAAGAGGAAAAGACTGTCCTGTACCAACCGCCAAAACGGACCATTCCTCATGTTAACCACAATGAGAAATCGTTGTCCAGCGAGGCGGGCCAGTCTTCTTGAGTAACCCTCAAGAAGAGAGACTGCCCTAGACCACTCCCCATGTTAACCACAATGGGAAGTCGCTGTCTATGGCATATCAGCAATCTGGACCATTTTCCGAACTGGTAAATGTTTGTCCGTCAGAAATCTCAATCCACTTTCCGAACTAGAAGGAATCTGCTCATCCTGGACCATTTTTTGAACTGAAAAATGACTGTCCAATAATACATCAGTGCTCCCTTCCAACCCGAGAGTCTTCTTTTTCAATAAGGAAGTCGTCTCCATGAGCTTCAGCTTGAGTACACAAACTCTTTCATCTTGGACATAAGCTTTACCAAAATGTCTGCTTATCTGCTCATCTATGGAGATATGTATTGGAGAATCTCTTTCTCCTTTCTGGACTTCATCACGGATAATGTAATGCTTTATTTCAAATGTACTTTGGTCTGGAACACTGGTTTTCTTTGAAGGCTTCATGTAGCTTTGATCAATAGAGTATGTTATTGTTGGAAAATTGGAACATATCCATGTGGCACTTCTTCTATCATCATGAGATCTGATCTACTGAGTAATCATCTTGATACAATATTTCTGTTATAGAAAATCTTCACCACGCTTCTGCTGTGCACTGGAGGTTCTCCACCAAGTTATCTTCTTCCATCTGCATATAAGGGTCTCTTTCTCAAAGTCTTGAGGTTGCTTTTCATACACTCTTTGTTCAATTGTTCTGGAGAACAGTATTTGCATTCATCTGATGTAGAATTCCAACCCATGGATATTGCGGATGATATAATGACTTATGTAGAGGTATGTCTGGTTTATTGGAACAAGTAATCATCATAATCTTCTCCCTCCATCTGGGAGAACCTCTAGTTCTGGATCTTGCAATGCTTGTATTCATATACACTGCTCTTCATCACAACTTTCAGTTCCTTTGCTTGATTGTTTTTAGTGAGTTCATGTCAGGCTGGTAATCTTGTGATTCTTAATACAGTTACTGGTTATTCCGGCTTCTCTTCCTTTCTTGGGATCTTCATGCTCTTCCTAATGTTTTTCTTTAGCTCTTGGGTCCTGTTGACTGCCTCTCCAACACAGGTGGTCAACTCCATGTGCCATGAAGAGATGCATCATCAGATGCAAATTTGTCGAAGACTTTGGTTCTATAGGGCATGTTTGGCCCCAACACTTCTTTTTGTAAATGGAATTTCCGCACCCCTGCGTGGGTTAATAATGTAATAGGTCTGCATGAGTCATGTCTAGGTCAGTTACCTTGGGATCGGTTCACTGGGAGAGTTCCTTTCACCGAGCGTTTTTTATCCTCAGGTTATCAATTGGGCTTTTCAACCTTATTGATTTCCCTTGAGTTTTTCCCTCACACTTGCAATAATTCCTCCAAAGTGGTGAACGACGTTCCAGTGGGTTTATCTTTTGGTAACTATTATAGGGAATCATTGTAAATGACCATGCAAGACATCTTAGACAGTTTCGCGGAATTCCGTCGAGTCTAGTATAGTTTTTTTTAATTAATTAATTTTTAATTAAATTTCCCTAAGTTTGGAGGTTTAATTATTTAACTAATTAATTATTTTTGAGCAATAATTGTAAAAACTAGGTCCTTGGACTTTTGATAGTGGTATTTGTGCTCAAAAGAAATGGAATAGCACCCCCCACATCCATGGACCAAGTTTTAGCTCAGTCGGACAACTTTAGCCATGGGTTTGTCCACCCGGAGTGTCAGTCAATCTAAAACAACAATTTTAATTGCTAAAGTCCAAGCATGGCAAAAATGTAAAAATTGTAATAATGAGTTAGAGGATGTAAAATGATGGAATACAGGTTAGAGAGAGACCCCCTAAGCATAACATAACCCTCCCAACCTTTTCCAACCTATTCTAACCCTTTACACCTTCTCCTCACCAAAAATTTACGCCTCCCTAGGGGGATTGACGTTTTTCCTTGGTGGTGGACGTTGTGACTTAAATGGGGCCCCCTCTCATGAGTTATGACTCCCTTTAACCCCCACATCTCCTCCTAGGGTGATCCCCCTCCATTCCTTCCATTTCCCCCTTTTGTTACGCCCCCCTCTTATGGTTCTCCAAGAGAAATTGTTTTTAAATTTTGGGGCCTCTTCCTCTCCCTTGGCACGAATCCCATAGCCTTCCCATTTGACTTTTGTGTGATCCCAACACTCCCACACCATTCTACACCCTAGATCTAATATCTAAACCCTAGATGGTGTGCTCTAACTTTGGGATCTACTCTTATGCTTGGTGGTGGACACTTGGCATTGATCCAAGAGAGGTAGGTTTGCCTCTCCAAGTATAAATAGATCCCTCTCCTCACTCCCAACTCACCATATCTTGAGCTAAAGTTATGCTACTTTATTTCTCACTCTATCTCTCTCTTTCATTCATCATTTTCATTCTCTTGCTCTTTAGGGTTTTGGAGATAGTTTTCTCCAAGATTCTTCTTCTTGAGTAATAAAGAGAAAACTTTGGAGGATTATTGGAAGAGTTATGCACATGCTTCTTCTTGCCATACAAATGAGGTAAATTTGTTCTAAGATTTTGTTTGGTGATTGCATCTTTGGATCCTAAGGTAAAATGTTATTTGGGTAGATCTAGTAATGCACATGCTTGTAGATCTATGTATCTTGTTATGCTAGATAGGATTGAAATGTCATCTTATTAGTATATGCAACATATTGTTTATTGTATGCCATCATTGTTCAAGGTTTTTGCAGGTTTAGCTTCAAGGGTTTCATTGGGACAACCTCAAGCAAGAAGGCTCCCTTGAGACACACTCAAACTCCATCCCTTTCTCACTTTTACTCTTCTTCTATATTGCTGTTCATTCCATCAATATTTCAGCTAGCATAGCCTAGTAAGATAGGTCATTTTTAATCAAAATTTAAAAAWWTTTCTTTAGAAAATTTTTTACCTTAAAAAGGCAAAAGTTTTTCTTCACTATATTGGTTGTGTGTAGCATTTCCAGCAAGGATACCTTGCTGGTTTTTGCAGGTTCATATCTGGTTGAGAGGGGTTTTGGCTACCCAAAGGCATCCACACAACACTCAAAGACCCCCCAAAGGGATTGGTAGYTATTTCTCAACCCCCTTTTTCAATTTTTAAGCATTTTAAGTCATTTCTTCTCCTTCTTGCTTGCTTGTAGTGGCTCATAGTTGTGGGAGAAGGAGTGGTACAACCTCCTCCTACGTGTGAGCTCTTGGGTAGCTTAGACCTAGCTTAGATCTTGTTTATTTGAGATTTTTTGCCCTTTTTGAGCTAGGACGTGAGGGTTTGTGAGATAAAGGGTATCTCCCAAACCCTAGGACGTGGGGTAGGATTTGCTTCTTGTTTGCTTGGTTTGCTTGTCTCTTTCTTTCCTTAGTTGAATCTCTTGCTTGCTTGTTTCTTCATTTTCTCAATAATTTCTAATTAAACAAGCTAATTTAATTGCCTACCTATTTGGGAGAGGAATACCCCAAAAGGTTAGGTTAGGGTTTTAATATGTGATTATGATCTAAATGCCTAATGTTATAATTGTTCTAGATCTAGATCTAATACACTTAATAAATCTCTAGCTTAAGCCTATTGGGCACCTAAATCAACTTAACTAGATCTCATGCATGCTTAGCTTATTTCAAGTCTTTATCTTCACTTTACATGCTTAGATCTATAATCTCTAATGTTTAAATGCTTCATTAAGTGGATGGTTTTCTTCTTCATTGCATAGATCTCTTAATGCCATATGATTGAAGTAACTTGTTTCTAAGTTGATAAGTGGGAAACACCTAAATCTTTTTCTTTTTCACACTCATTTCTCTTGAATATGATATAAGTGTGATTGCTTCTTTTCTATTGGTTGGCAAGTTGTTCTTGCCCGTGTTATTTTTTCAAGCTATCTAATTGTGCGCTCTAGTGACATGCATGTGTTAATGCTCTTAAATTTTCAACTAAATCAACACATCTTTAAGGCTGAAGTGAGTTTCGGCCAAGTCACTAAATCACTATTTAAAAGTGTCATAAAACTCTTAAAACACTCCTAAACACTCCTAAAAGTCTACCTAACTTATATATAAACTTAATAGACTCTTTAGGGTACCTTAGACCACCATCTTCACCATCTAAAACGATACTTGACGAAAACAACGAAGGGTGTAGGCAGGGGACTGTCTCACGGCGCACAGGATGTGTCCTCTCCGGGAAGTACTCTTGTCTTAGGGCTGACCTGCGAAGCTAGGGTGGCAACACTTATTGAGCATCTGACAGTTATTTGGCAATAGGGGGAGGACGCTTTGGTGAAAGCTTAATAAAATTTGATAACCTTAAGAAATCTTAACAACTAAACTCTAGATCTAATTTTCTAAATACTTGTGGGTTTAATAATTAAGAGTGGTTGATCTTCATCCTTGATACTTGTGCTTAACTTCGTAAATCTTCTTCTTGATGTATTGATGATGATGATCTTGTCGCCTTGATGATAATGTTATATGATGCTTTAATCTTTTTATATCCTGCACAAACACAAATAAATCAGTGGTTAGCTTGTTGTTATATTCTAGCATTCCTTAAATTGTAAATCTTGTATCTAATATTTGTTTGATCAAGTTATTCTTTTGTAAGTAATATTATAATCTATTTGTAACGAACAACCCTTTAAATTAGTTGACCCCTTGCCCAATCTTTAGGCACTAGTCTTAGTTGCCCTAGGAAAAGGCTTGCTTCACATGCTAACCCTTGCACTTTGCATTGCTTCTTGTGCATCCTAGGATTATAATCCCCTAAACCTTGTAAATAATTGAAATCAACTCCTAGAAATTAACTCCAAAACTGATCTAGAAACTAGGGACTACCCCCCTTGGCTTCCCTAGGAGTGAGCCTAGATGGAAGAGGTTCCGGTCAAAGTGACAGCGTGGGTTGTGAACCTAGGCATTGTGCCTCCAAAGACACACTAAGTGAGCTGGACTTAGCTCACGTTTGCAAGTGTGTATAAGGATGGCAACAGGTCCATGGAGTTTCTTATAGATTTCATGCCTTAAAGATTCCACTTCTTCCTTTTATTGTAGGATCACGGATGTGGATGGACAACCAGGGATACTTCAAGGCTTCTCTTCAAAGAAGACTTCTTCTGAGTTTGAACTGAACACGTACTGTCTTTTATCGCTGCTACCATGGATATATACTTCATCATATTCAATGGATCATAGGATTAGCTCCCTCCTAATCCTTGCTTCATGTATGAGTGCATATAATCGGCTCCCTCCGTCTAACAAAGTCCACGCTTTCGTCTGCATTTATTGTCTTTTGCGATATATAATTGGCTCTCTCTATCTAACAGAGTCCACGCTTCCGTCTTATTGTCTTCTACAAAACATCATATGTCTTTCTCCAATTTCCTCTTGATTGTTGACTTCTTTCTGTCTTTGCTTCTTCTAAGTCTCTTCATCATTGATTTTGATTTCGGCTTCCACATGATTTGTTTGATGTATTTCATCTTTTCATGTGTATTATCTAGCTTGTATAATGATAGCAATCCTTATCTTGTTGTTCTTCCATAGGTATAGTTCTTCTTGGAGCATATTATCTTTTAAGAGATAGATATGAAGATATGTACAGAGACTATGCAAACAAGATATGTACAAGAAATAAGAAGAGTATTCTTCCCTTTAGAAGAAGAAGTCTCTTTCATCCTGCTTATTCTTCTTTGTAGGTTCCTTTTCTTCGGCAAATGATGCTTCGTGTTTCTCCTTCCTTTTCTTTAGCTCGGGACAATGATTCTTGTAGTGACCATACTTTTGACAGTTGAAGCATTGTACTTCTGAAATGTCTTTCTCTTGATTTGGCTTCCTCATTGAACCAAACTTCCTTTTGTTCCTGAAATTATTGAATCTTGTTGTGAAGGCTTGATCATCGTACTTCTTTTGGGGTTTCTCTTTTGCACTGATCCTGGATTCTTCTTGGGCACAACAAGTCCAAAGTTCTTCAAATGTAGGATACTCCTTCCTTGTGTTCATGCTTGCGGCAAATGCATCCCACGTCTTGGGAAGACCATTGAGTACTATCTTTACCAATTCCTTCTCTGAAATGATCTCATCAATAGCTTGTAGTTGATATCTTAACTGAGAGATTCTCACAAAGTATGATGTTATGCTATCATCATCATTCATCTTCATGTCACAGAGCTCATTCTTCAGACTCATTATTTGTCCAATGTTTCTGAATGAGAAGAGGTTTATTAGGGCATCGTACATCTTCTTTGATGAGTCAAGATGGGAGATGTAGGGTATCAAGTGGTATTTTATAGAGTCCACTATGATACTCATGGCATTGATTTCACCATCTTTGAACTTCTCCATAACTGCAACATTCTGCGGTTCCTTCTCTTTTCCTTCTTCAAACTCTGGTTCCATGATCTTTCGTTTCATGATATCCAACACTTTATTCTTGGCAAGGATGAGGTCAATCCTTGTCTTCCACGCTCTGAAGTTAGAAGCTCCATCTAACTTGTTCTTTGACTTCATGGAGTAAGTCATGGCTGCTTTGATTTGGTCAACCCTAGATTTGACCAGAAAATCAAACTTGATGTCTTGGCTTGCTGAGAGTATCAGGAGATGCGCTAGGCTAGGGCGCACTGATCTGTCCGAAAATTAGGTCAATCCCTTCACTTAAAGTGCCTCAACGAGAGGATTAGGGTTTCTGCAACTGCACCTGCTAGTAACCCTAGCGACAGTGCTATGGTGACTTCTCCTGCTAGAAACCCTAGCGGCCGTTCTTCAACAAGCTTAGTGTCCTTACGACTATGTTTCCTTCCAGTGGTTAGAATGAATGAAGGAGGTGTGGGCCCATAACCCATTAGAATATAATGGATGTGCTCGTTTTACCATTGACAATATCTCTATTGTCACCCAACCATAGGCTGAAGCCACCCTCCGAGCACCTTAACCTTAACAGAGAATCACTCCGGAAGAAAACCCTAGGCTAGATAGCCAAACAAAGGGTAGCACACCTTTACCCAAGGATAACGCACCAACAAGAGCTGATCAGATAGTCCAAACCCTAGCCAAGAGATATTCCAAGCCAAAACGTGATCTGCTAGCTGCAACGACAGCTCTCCTCCAAAGCTGCGCACAAAACTGGGCACTGTAGTGCGCACAAGTGCTGCTCTGCAATTCTGAGACTGCCTGCCAGAATGAGAACTAACCTACTGTATTTATACTAATTTTGGCTAACTGCCTGGGCCGACTTCTCATTCTGGGTATCTGTCTGTTCAGTATATATTATTTATTCTGGCTGACTTCTTCTTCAGTATAAGTTATCTTCTTGAGCCGACAAGTCTTCTAGGGTTATTAGCCAACTCATTAGGGTTTTTCTTGCTTCTCGGAGTATTCTATTCTCGTCAGGTTTACACGTGGAGGTAAATACCTCTCGCAACGACCATAATATCAACATCTTCTATCTCTTCTATGTCCTTTGCGGTACTGAATGTACTCGTCCCCAATATGTCCTCGACCCTCTGGGTATTCTTCACCTGTTCCTGGAATCATGGGGTCATGAGAAGCACTTCTTCACAGGTTGGCAGGAAGAAGGCTCTGATACCACTGAAATATCTCAAATCTAGCTGATATGGATATCTACTGCTGAACTAGTGTTTTTACTCTCAGATCTAATACTCTGGGGGTTTTTGGATGCGTTTGAGTTAATTGTTTAACATGCTTGGTGATTTTCGCATGTGTGTGTCATACAATTAATGTTTAAGAAGTATATACGATGCATGTGAAATACGTAACAAACACCATCTCAATAGTATGTATTATGGGGAAAAAGCAGGAAATACAATGATATGCTAAAAGAAGAGAAATAATCATCAGCTAGATCTCATGGATCGTCACTGGAATACAAAGCAACTAATACAAAATACTCATGATCAAAAGATGTAGATAGATCTGCACATGCACGGATAGATCGACACAATTCAGTTTTCGGAAACTCACGACAACTACTACAGACGCTGGAAAACTCGCCTTGGTGGCTATACTCGACAGAGCTGCCTGGAAAGTGTCCCAAACTGAGTGCCCTGGCCTCTAGGATCCTTTCGGTAATTGTCAGATTGAAGATATGACCTTTGAAGCTTTGGATGACATCCCCTGGGGGGTTACGCACCTCCTAGGCTCTGTGAGTGTGCCCTAGTGATTCCACCGTTGAAATCCAATGATATGTCTCGAAATGTGTGCCCTGGCCTCCTCTGTATTGGGTCGGAAGGGTTTCCTCTGATCTGATCCGAAACACCCCTTGAAATCCCAAACGTCCCTCCTCAAGAGCTGCGCACTTCCTGGCTGTCTGGTGCGCCCTGGTAGATTCCACTGTCAGAATCTGATGAATGGTGGCTCAAAAGAAGTTCCCTCGCTGATCCTCAACTGGGTCGAAAGGAATCTGCAAGATAAACCCTGTTCTCGTGCAGCTGCACAAAACCCTCTCTAACCCTTGCGCCCTCACTGGCTGAGTTGCGCAACACTACAATAGATCTAGATACTCCTGAACTGGCACGGTGAAATACCTGGATGGTATCTCTGATAGGCTAGGGTGTGTCTTCCAACATTGAAACCAATCTAGGTGGTAGTTTCCTCCAAAAATCCACAAAACAACAAAGAGGTTGATTTCCTCCTCTGGAACTCTCAACATCAAATCATAACATAATGAGGAATTAGGTCAAATGCCTCCCTTTATACCTTTCCCATTCTAATTCTCCATTGACATCACTTAAGCTAGGTGCTTTTCCTCCTAAGGTGAATGATTAATTAATTAAGTCTCCCCCTCAACACCTTTTTCTTCTATTTCTTCGTTGACTTTAGCTTAAGTGACTTTTCCTATGCTTTTTGGCTTAATTCATCGTTTAGCCACTTATTCACCCTTATTTCTCCTCTTGTTCAATGCTTGTGCTTGACTATAGTCTGTGAGAACAAATAGACTACTAAGTCACTCCCTGCTGGCCTACTCTTGGGAACGAGATATCACACTCAATGTGCCATCTTTCTTCAGTACTAGTACAACTGAAGAAGCAAAAGGATTCGTTTTGGGCCTGATATGCCCCATCGCAAGCAATTCCTTATTGCTTTCTCGATCTCATCCTTGAATCTTTTGGGGTGTCTGTGGGGTACAGTGATCACAGGTGTAGCCCCCGCCTCTAACTCAATAGTATGCTCAAACCCCCTGTCTGTTGGCCTCCCTAGTGGTATAGACCCAAACACTGTCTCATACTGACTCAGAAGCTCTCTGATCTGTGGATGGTAGTTCTCTCTGCCCTCTGAATCCTTCCGGGTGGTGATCAGACACTCTGCTGCATATGCTACATCACCGTGGTAGAAGATCCGCTCCAACCTCTTCGTTGATACTGCTCCGGGTGCTCCTGTAGACATACCTCTCAATACTACCCTTGACTCGCTGGCATCTATGAAACTCATGGTCAACGTTTGATAGTTGAACCCAATCTCTTCCAATGAATATAGCCACTGCACCCCCAACACTGCATCTGTATCTGACATGTCAACTACGTAGAAAGTATCTGTCAGGGTGTAGTTGCCTAGCTTGACCTCTAGGTCAGGATTCATATCCAAGCATGTCATAGTATACCCATCTGCCACTGCCACGGTAAACCCCTCAAACTCCTCAGTGCGTAACCCCCTCCGGGATACTAAAGACGCATCAATGAAATTGTGGGTGGCTCACCATCCACTAAAGTTTTCATGCGTTGCCCTTGTATAATGCCCTTGAGACTGATAGTGTTGTATTTGGGTACTCTTGAAAGGGTCACTATGGTGCCCCCTTTCACCTCTTTGCGAGGTTTTGTCTCTCCTGTTGGCTGTGCCTCTACCTGTGGCTGAGATTTCTTCGAAGGCCACTCTGGCTCCTATGTAGGATCATCCTCTGAGTCGTTGTCTGCCTATGACTCGATCTCCTCCTTCTCCTCACGGCCTGATTCCACCTCAATGTAGTGAATCTGCCCCTTGCCCATGCACCAATGCCCTGGGACCCAAGGGTCTCTACACGAAAAGCAAAGCTTCTTCCTCATCAATTCCCATTTGGTTTCATCATCCAACTTGGGCTTACCCTTCCAATCCCTCTGAGGATTCTTTTGATCCTTGTCTCTTTATGGCACAAAGGGTTTGGTACAGTGTTACAAAAATCGTTTCGGCGAAAAAATCACCGGGGTCCAGAAAACATCGTTTCATAAAAATCGGCAAAACATCGGCAAACTTAAAAAAATAAAAAAATAAAAAAATATTCATTTTTTTTTTTAATTTTTTAAACATTTAAAACAACAATAGCATCAAATAGACAAATTTCCACATGAATATGGAAAGAAAACTGATATATAAGATATATAAGATGTCTAGTGATACATCACACATAAAAAATGAATCATGTCCTGATTCCTGAGTCGTCAAAAAATATAATAAATGTATCTCATGATCATCATCATGACTCATGACTCATCTACCATGAAATCAAGTAAATAAACTATCGATTCCCTCTACCCCTTTTATAGGCAAAGGTAATCGTTGTAGAAAGTGATTTTCCTTTAGCACTAGGAGTAGGTGCCCTTGAGGCATGTGCGCCTCATACTCGAGTCAAATGTCCTCTAGAAGAACTAGAAGACTCTCGAGACAAATGTCCCCTAGAAGAAGGTACTGGTAGAGGAGGTAGACTGCTAGTGCTACCACTGGGCCTATCTCCCTCTGACTGTGACTGTGGCTCTGCTGGTGGCACACTTGCAGACTCGACGTGAAACTGAATATCCTCTGGAACATCCGGATCCAAGTCCTCAGAGATACCATGATCATCACCACTATCCTCTAGCCAATCAAGGGCGGCGTGTCAATAATAGGTTCCTCAACCTCCACCCTCCATGCAACAGTGGTGTCAATCCCATCCAATGAAATGGCCTTCGCATCAATTTTTATCTCAAGCTGCTTCACCCACAATGTGAGATTGTAGTAGACATAGACCAAATCATTAAGGCCTGAGGTAGACATAGACCAAATCTGACCCTTAAATCCACAAAATCCCAATGGAAAACTCTTCTTTGGCTAAATGCACAAATAAAACCAAAAAACCCCCTCACGGACCCTTAAACATGCAGACTTTTTTACACAGGCAATTTTTTCCCGATTTTTTCAGCGATTTTTTGAGAAAAAAATTGTTTTGGCCAAAAACTTGCGATTTTTGCCGATTTTGGCGATTTATCGCCGATTTTTGTTACAGAGGTTTGGTAAAGGTTTTGGGTTTCAGCATTGAGTCCCCCATGTCTCTAGTGCGCGCAATGGCCTCTTGTAGGGTGTGAGGCTTGAAAGCCTTAACCTAGCCCCTCAATGGCTCCATCAATGCCTCGGTGAACAACATCACCAACCTGTGCTCTGAAATATCTGATACGGCCACTGCCTTCCGCTGGAACTTTGTGATGAATGCCTTGACTAACCCTGTTCGTCTTAACTGTGTCAGATCTCTGAAATGGAGTTCTAGATCCCTCCTGTCAAACCTCTCCATCAACCTCTCGGTGAACTCCAAATATGATGTAATGTGGCTGTGACTTGTTATCGCACAGTTTGTAGCTAGGTTAGATGGCTGAGAAGTAGAAGGCCAAACTGGCGTAACAGGAACCTATCCCACCCAATGTCACCACGATGGGGAGGTTCTTTCTCTTTAGGGAGGTTAGGCCCAGGGGAGACGTCCCCAACAACCTGGAGTTTTGAAGAGGCAAAAGTTTAAAAGTCAAAGTAAAGTTCCCCCTTCACAGGTCACCACCAAAACAGATAGTCCCGACTAAATAGCCAATAATGAAGTGTAGGCCCAAAGAAGTACACCTGCCCGGAACAAAGCAACAACAAACCAATATATATGCAAGCTATGATTCAATGGGTTAGTACTTCATAAGACTATCTGATATCAATATATAAGCAATTATAACAGTAAATATTGATGAAGTCAATGTTTGTTAATATAGCAATGAAATAATATCACTTCACCAATAAATATCAAGATGATGTAACAATCAATGTGTCCAATCAATCCCTCATTCAATAAATGCTTTAAACACCATCCAATTGCCTAATAAAGGAAAGTTGTTGCGTCAAGATGAAATAACCAAGGGTGATGTCAGCCTTTTTAGGGTTAGTAGTTAGTTAGGGTTTCAATTTAGCAAAGAGTTTGAGAGTTTGTTTGATCACTTTCACTTCAACGTTGGAGGCTTAAGATCAGTGCCTAAGGGTTAATGGAGTCAAAAAGGTGAAGGATGCACAAGTTGAAGGGGACGAGATTTAAAGGACAAGAGGGAAAGGTTTCAAGGTGCTGCTAAAGCAGGGCCTTAAAGACGAAACCCTAGGGGAGAGAGGCTCACTCCGGTGTTGCTAAAGAAAGGCCTCGTGCTCTCTCCTCCTTCCCGGCAAACAACTAGCTCAATGAAAAGAAAAATCAAGACAAGAGAGTTTAAAGAGGGAGAGTGTTGCTAAGGCAAGGCTCTTTCATCAAACCCTAAAAGAAAACGGCCCTAGGTGTAG
>ML799113.1:274230-286413 GCA_009831015.1 Picea engelmannii | reverse complement strand
CTGCCTCTTGCAGAGTTTGTCGATCCCATGCATGTATTTTATGCCCTACTTCAATATCTCTGGGCATCTCAACTGGAGCAACTAGATCATCTGGAACAACTGGATCAACTGGAATAATGTCTGTCTCCCTCTGAACTACCGAAGGGAGAGAAGGTATTGTCTCACTATCAATCTCCATCTGAGATTCTCTGGATCTTTGAAAGGCTATCTCTTCTTCAAAGATAATATCTTTGTTTACCTCAATCTGTCTCTGACCAGGGATGTAGATCCGATATCCTTTCGAGGATTCATTGTACCCCACAAATGTACCCTTTCTCCCTGAAGGGTCTGGCTTGGATCTCTTCTCTCTGAAAATATACTAGGCACCCAAATATCTTGAAGTGTTCAATCTCAGGCTTCATTGCGGTGAAGTCTTCTTCGGGAGTTATGTTTTTCAAAATCTGGTGGGGACTCATGTTTTGAACATATATTGCTGTCATGCATGCTTCTTCCCACAAAATCATCTGATCATGCATCATTGCTTTGGTTTCCTCAATGATGATTCTGTTCTTCCTCTTTCTCAAATAGTTTTGACTCCCTCTGATTCAAGTGACTCCCTTTGAAGTCAAATGACTCCCTCTGAAGGATAAACATCTTCCTTTGTTGTTAACCTGTCTAGAACAAGAAAACAAAATGAAACAAAACACGAATATCTCCTGGAGTCTTCACTTCCAGTGTGTTGTTCCTTTGAATGCATTGAGATCCCTCTGGATCCATGACTTCAGCAAAGGTTCCTTCCTCCTGCAGATACGCTCATGAAAATGATACAAATAATATATGTACAAGTGCATACTTGAGGGTGCTGATATGATTTCTCCAATGGCACCTAGATGATCTTTGTCCTCTGACATATTCATGAAGAAGGTAGTCATAGTGTCACCTTTTTATATCACCCATAATAAGTCTTCCTCTGAAGTCTTGTCTTCTAGGAACTTAGTTGCTTGATCCATTAGGCTTATCTTCCATCATAGTTATGTTCATCATAATTTTAGATTCTTCACAAACCCTTGTCAACTGGGCTAGAAAACCTAACAGCTAGGCTAGGATAGCACTTTTAGGCTTTGTTGGACTTATGAATGCCAAAAATAAGCCTTTGAAAGATAGGAGAGCACTGGTGAGCTGAAGAGCTCCTTCAATGAGTTGCAAAAACCCTGATTTTGAAATTTCTGTAGAAATTTAGCGAAACCCTAGGGCCAAAAAGTCAAAATGCTTGGAAATGCAATCTGAAGCTTGCTGGAGGTGCGTTGAAGGAGGCCGTACACTCCTATGCACTTTTTAGCCCCAACGTCCAAGTGACAAGTGTTGAAACTCCTCAGAGAGGTAGGTTGTACGAAATTTCTGGAAACCCTAGGAGGGTCGTACGGTTTTGCAGAAGAGAGAGGATGACTGAAATTTGCTTGTGCAATGGGTTCTTCAAGACCTATGCTCTGATACCATGTTTATTTTTCAATAATCTAGGCTTAAGCATGATGTTCATTCCATTTTTAACATTTTACTTAAATCATAGACAATTTGTTGCAGCAACCCAGATCATAAGAAGAAACACCATGCACAAGTACACAAGAAATATCCTGGGAAACCCTTCTCAACAAGGGAAAAAAACCTAGCCAATCCTTTGCTATTTTCTTCAAGAGAAAGACTTGCACCACCATAAAGAACTAGCACACAAAAAGGTGCTTCACAAACCCTAGAAGACTAGCACCCAAGAGAGGTGCACACTTTTCCCAAGAACAAGTGTTTTCTGAAATTTCCAAACTCACACTTGTGATATATTTCCTCGATGGGGAATTTACCTTTATTTATATTAGACTGAACCTGTCAACAATAGTGTCTATTGGCACAACAGGTCCAATCTCAATAACTTATAATATAATTAATAATTACCATATTAATTATCTTTCACTTTATGGTGGGGCTGACTTGTACCCATTACATCACAATTAGGGTTACAAGTAATTCTGACTCTTGAACAGTATAGCAAGGGATCTCATACACCCACTAGTGCTCAACCACTAGGGGCACATCCATCTGTGCTCAACCACAGGGATGTCCACATCTCTATCTCACTGCGTCTCACAGGAGAACCACACTCACTAGTGCTCAGCCACTAGGATCACGCTCACCTGTGCTCAGCCACAGGCACGTCCAACTCAACAAATCTCTTTCTCATTGCGTTACACAGGAGAATCATCTGGAGTATCACATCATCTCAACTCTCTGCATAGAGGAGGCTAATAAATCGTTTCATCTCTGTCTCAAAACGATGCATCCAACTCATGGGATTTTTCACAAGTTCACGTGTGCTTAGCCACAGGCATGCCCAACTCAACAGATCTTCTTTCTCACTGCGTTACATAGGAGAATCATCTGGAATATCATCTCAAATCTCTACACAGAGGAGAACAATAAACCCATCACATGGGCTCCTTCACCCCTCACATGGGTACAAAACATTCCATCTCCATCTTAGAGAGGAAACACACACCCAACTCATGGGCTTCCTCACCCCACATAGGGGCACACAATGTTCCTTCTCTCTCTCAGAGAGGAACCATACACCCAGCTCATGGGCACACCCAACTCATGGGATTTCTCTGAGGCCGACTTACTCAGTCCGTGTCCTGGAGGATGTCTCACGTAGCTATAATCATCAACATTTTCCTTAGTACTAATTAATTAGATTCTAGAATGATGATTGATGAATTTAATTTTTAAATCAATGTATCAATATTTATTATTTTACTATTTATGTTTCAACTTTCATTTATGATATATGAATCAATGTATTTTATTACTGAATTTGAATTTTAATTTTAAATCATGTTTAATAGTTTGTAATAATTATTTACAAATTTGAATTTTCAATTTACTAATTTAGTATTTTAGTATTTACTGATGAATTTGCATAGGATGAACATTGAATTGTTATTGTTGAGATTTTATAATTATTTATTTTTTTTATAAATTTTATATTTAATATTTTAATTTTTTTTATATTATATATGTGACATACCCCCTCCCCCATTTCCCTAAAATCCCTAAAATTTAGGGGTACTTCCACATGTCCCCCCTGTGCATCTCCCAGCTCCCTGTGTGTCTCCCCGTTGGGAGACTTGGTGGAACATTGCATTTATCTCATTTGAAATGAAATACCTAGAGCATCCAAAGAATACCTAAATCAATTAATATTAAAATCTTAGTAGTTCTTAATGGGCATATGTACAGAAGCAAATATCCATTTATCTCATTTGAAATGAAATCTTTGTCATATATAATGAGGTTAATTCTTATTTCTCAATTTTGTTTGTTAGTAATCAAGTATCAACCCTTTTTTTTTGCACATCTAATGCACTTGAATTTCTAAATGTTGAATGTTTCTTCTTGTTCAGGGTGGGAAACTTCCTCGGACCTCTTTTTATTTACCCTAACAAGCGCTATCTCGGTATCTGTTGTGCAAGGATTATAACATATCTTCGCACCTTGGAAGTTGTATATTAGAAAAGTATTCATTGGAATGATAGTTGTCTTTGCTTTATGTATTTCATATCAAGCTACCTAGAAATAGTATGAAAGCTGAACTATATGTCTTGTAAAATTGATAGTAATGTCTGTCAGTCATATATCATAAGGTATCAGATTTCATGGTGGACATTTTTAAATCTCTCATCCTTTGGATCCTATTAATTATATGACCAGTTCCTTAATTGTATAGGTTAATATATTCTGAGGATCAGACTTGAGTTTAACGATCTTATTCTTCAAGGCTGACACAATTAATTGTTGGTAAAACACATCTTGATCTGTATAGGTGGGCAGATTCTCCAATTTTTTCAGCTAAGGATGAATCAATTTTAAGAATGTTTTTGACTGAAGTCAAGCATCTATTTATGGTTGTGTATAAAGGGAATTGACAAAAGGCCTTTTTCGTTTAGAAAATGCCTTTTCCAGCACTCGGATTTGTTTCTCTCAATTTACAAGTTTTTAGAATTTTTGCCAGGTTATTGAAGCAATTCCAATCATCTACTGTACACATTCTTATTGTCGGGCCTTAAAGCTGCAGGTACTCTTTTGTGATATACACATCAGTTGTTCTCGTCCATCCATCTTCCCGTTCACACCATCCCACTTTCGTTTGTGCATTCTTTATAACAGTGCATTATAATTTATACTTATAGTTAATATAAGGTACCATTAATGTGGTGATCCGGGTTAATATACAAAGGGCTATATCATGGCAAATAAATGTGAAAGGCATGTGCGAGAACACAAGCTTGTGTATATGAACTACAATCTGATAAATGTACAACAGAGAGGTGTGGTTTCCTAACAATGTAAAGTTGAAACTAATGAAAGATTGCCTTCTCTTTGGTTGAGTTCCTTGTTCAGCAGCAAAGTCTTCATAGCACATACCAGTCCAACAAAAACCACCAAATTTCTGGTGTTATTTTAAAAATTTGCATAAAATAGGCGTCTTTATTTATTTCATTAATAATTTTTTTTATTTATGTTTTGAAGAAATTGTAGTGGACACCAACATACACCGGCTTTTTGTTAGGGATAGTGAAAAATCTCTTGCAGTATGATGTAACTGTGTTCAAACAGTGACATGCAGAGGATTGGGCCAGTGTAGATTTGAACTAAACATGTGCAGACATGATGGATTGATGACTAGACAGATGATTGTTAATGTAGCACAAACATGGATTTGCATAGTCAAGCAGAATTATACACAAAAGTCGGAGATTATCTCCAATTGGAATGCGCCCACCTTGACAGACAACCGTCCACAACAAACCTTTGGGAACAAAAGCGTTAAGTGTTGAGAAGACCAAGTCAAATGTGAAGATCAATGATCAAAGCAAGTGTATAAATATAAGGGTGCAACTGCAAGCCTGTGATGGATTAGCCAGTCCATAGTAACAGACATGATTTAGACAGCAAGTGTTTGACAGTCCCAGTTAGCTCTTTTATAGGGCAATGTCCATGTATTAGTTGTGTGTCAATGTTACATTTATCGTTCTCCATAAATTTTAGCAGGGGTTCAAAAATTTAAATTATCAGCCATAGTTGGGAAACTACTTTAAAAATACAAAAATAATCAATTTTTTTTCAAATTTTTAAACTTCTCGAGCAACATCATTAGACAAACACATTGTCACATAGATATGAAAATAAAACTGCAATATAAGATGTCAAGTGGTACATCAAAGATCGATACTCAAATATATGCTATATGTATTGAGCCATAAGTCTTGATAGGATAATACAAAATTATATCAAAACAAAAATACTACAAGGCTAATCATGATGCACTAAGATATCAATGATTTCATCTACCCCTTTTACAGGCAAAGGTCACCACTAGCGCTTTTCCTCTAGAAGCAATAGGTGGACATGTTGATGTTGAGCCCGAGGTGGAAGGTGCAACTCTTGGGGATAAGGTGAAGGCTGAAGTGGGATGTCTTCTGCCTCTTCCCTTGGTTACATGTCTCTGTGGAGGTGGTGGAACTGGCTGCAACACACTCTCAATGTTCTCCTACCCAAATCCATTGAAACTTCTTCCCAACGTTGACTTGGTATAGTTAATGGTTGTAGGAGACTTGAGCTCTTTATTCTCTCTCCCTTATTTTGTTGACAAACCACGCATTCAACCACAAAATTTTGAACATTAGGTTTAAGACCTTCCCACAAAAAGTCTCTCTTGATATTGTGATAAGTTTTCAAGAACCATGAATGTCCTCCTATCAAAGAAGAGTGCAATTCCAAAAGGATCTTTTGTTTGAGTTGGGAATTCTTACACGAATATAAGGAATCTTGATACCACGGTAAATCATTCTTCCACACAAATTTATCTAATGCACTTGGGTCCTCTTGTAGTTGTTGAATGATCTTGCATACATTTTGATCTTGCTTCCATTCTATCCTTGCTACATCCACCCAATCAGATTGTAGAGTAGAAATAGCATGCAATAACTCCTTTGTGTCTTATTCTTTCCTTGAAAGTGCATCTGCCACTATATTTTGTTTTCCGTTTTTGTAGATAATTTCAAATTCATAAATTAACATCTTTGTAACCCATATTTATTTCACTTCTGAAGATAATCGTTGTTTCAAGAAGTACTTTAGACTATCATGATCTGTTTTTACCTTGAAGTGTCTTCATATTAGGTAAATTTGTCATTTCTTAACTGCATGTAATATGGCCAACATTTCCTTTTCATAAATGGGTTTAAGTAAGTTCTTTCTTTTAAGTTGGCTACTTTCAAAGGAAAGGGGCCTTTCTTCTTGCATTAAAATTGCACCAATGTCATGTCCTAAGGCATCACATTATACAATAAAGGTTTTTTTGAAGTCAGGTGTGGCTAGGACAAGAGTTGTACACATAGCCTCCTTAAGCATTTCAAAAGCTTTGGTTGTTTATTGGGTCCAAGAAAATGCCTCCTATTTTAATAATGTTGTTAGAAGTGTTGCTATTTGACCATAATTCTTGACAAAATTGTGGTAATATCCTATCAATCCTTAGAATCCTCTAATATTTTTCAAGGTTTTCAAAATTGGTCATTCCCTCGTAGCTTTAATTTTGTTAGGATCCACTTTGACACCTTCATGAGATACATTATGACCTAGATATTCCACTTTTTGAACCCCAAATGAACACTTGGAAGGTTTTGCATATATTTGTTTCTCTTCCAGTAGTTTTAACACCATGTCAACATGTTGTACATGTTCTTCCCATGATTTTTTGTAGATTAGTATATCATCAAAAAATATTAACACAAATTTTCTAAGTAAGGTTTTGAAAACAGAAATCATCGAGCTTTGAAATGTTGAAGGTGCATTAGTAAGGCCAAATGGCATCACCAAAAACTCGTAATGACCTTCATGTTTTCTAAAGGTTGTTTTGGAAATATCTTTTTGTCTCATTCTTATTTGATGATATCCAAAGCAAAAATCCATCTTAGTAAACAAAATTGCTCCTTGTAATTCATAGAATAATTCATCAATGATAGAAATATGAAATTTATCTTCAATGGTCATTTTGTTGAGTTTTCTATAATATAGACACACACACACCATAAGCCATCCTTTTTTTGTGGCCATCACCATCGATGAAGAGAAAGTGTTTTTTCTAGGTTGAATCATGTCATCCTCTAACATTTCTTGAATCATATGCTCAATCTCACTCTTTTGTGCATATGAGTACCTATAAAGCCTAATGTTAGGCAATACACTTCTGGGTTGCAAATGAATAGCATGGTCATGATCTTGAGTAGGTGGAAGACCCTTAGGAATCTCTTCAAATACCTTGGAATGATTTTCGATAACATTTTGGAGATACACTAGAACATAAGGACTAGATGTTTGAATATCTAATGAGCACAATTGTGCAAGTACACCATGATGTCCCTTTTTGAGTAATTTTTTCATGTTGTTAGAACTTATCACTTTATAGGGCTTCCATTGGATACCTCTGAGTTTAATTTCCTTGCCTTCTGCGAAGAATCTCATGAAAAGTTCTTGAAAATTAAGAGTCATTGTTCCAATTATTGTAACCATTGGACTCCTAATACAGCATCAGTACCATCCATTTGGATTGCAATCATGAGTCTATCCAATAAATACTCCCTCATATTGAGCTTAACACTATGACACTTCCTTGGAAAATTTATGGTACCTCCATTTGCAATCATTACTTGAAACTTTAGTGCTGGAAATACAAAAAATTTGAGAAGTTTCGCTAATTTGCAATTAATGAAGTTATGGGTGCTACCAAAATCAATCAATATGGTTACCTTTTTATTTTTGATATATTCTTCTATATTGAGGGTTTGTGGAGTGTTGATTCCAACCAATGCATGCCAATATATTGTTGGAGTAGTCTCTTCTAGTTCTATGTCTTGTGTTGGTTCCAATTCTCGATCTTCTTCTTCACAATCTATGTAGAATAATTTCTTTTCACCACATTTATGTCTCTTACCGTACGTGCTATCACAATCGAAACATAGTCTCTTTGGTATTCTTTCATCCATTTGTTGAGGTGTCAACCTTGTAGGTTGAGTGAAGTTAGGAGAAATATCACAGTGCTCTCTATAGTTGTTAGAGATCACTCTTCTATAGCCATATTTTTACTCTCAATTTTTCTTTCCATATTGAAATCCTACTTTAGGGATTTAGGTTTGAAGAGATGCACCTCATGTTGAATGTTCTCCTTTAAAGTGCCCATAAATAGATCTAACTAATTATCCTCTAGAATGTTCTTTACCTCGAGACTTAGTTTTTGGAATTGTTGAATGTTCTCTGTAATTGAACCTCTTTGTTGAAGATTTATCATTTGACTAAAGAATGTATTGCTCTTAATATCCCTAGAATGTGCTATCAATTCATCCGTAAAAATGGACCAAGAGAGAATATAATCTTTTTTTCTTTTCCAAGGCTGTTGATACCAGAAAAACTAATCATTTATAAATATAAGGATGCAAAATTTACCTTTTGTAAGATTGTCACTTGGTGTAGATCAAAGAATTGCTCCATCTGGAATATTCATGTTATAGGATCTTTACCGTCAAACTTCCTCATATCGATCTTGGAAATTAAGTAGTTCCTTGGTACCAAGTGGAACCCTTGATGATGTGGGTCTTGGAGTGATGAATAATCATGCTTCTGGAACTTAGTATTTAGGTTCTCCACATTTTCATGATTTTCCCGTGTCTTGATATCTCCTTTAGGGAATCTCTCATCTAGGGTGTGTAAGATGGAATTTTGTAATTGTTCCATCTTTTTATCCAAGTTTTGATTCATGGAGTCTATCCTTTGATTCATAGAATCTATTCATGTACCCATTACCTTTTCCATTTCATCTTACTTTTGATCCATCAAATTTTTCATTTCTCTTTTAATTTATTCCCGAGAATGTGAGAAATCGACTAGTTTCAACATACTACCACTCATTTCATCAACTTGGTTCTTCAATTGGGATAATCTATTTTCTAAGTCTTCACTTTATTTAGATGTCATGTATGAGCTTCACGAAGGTTTAATTGGTGTAGTAGTCTTTGAAACACCCTTAGCCATGTGGGATAACAATAATAATACTCTTTTATTCACTTTATCATAAATTTTGAATCACCAAAAATATATTTTCCAATTAAAATTTATGTTAATTGTAAGTGACGTACCTTTAAAACTCTAATTTTGAGATTGTCTTACTGGTCGACCTTTGTCCCACTGTATCTCTAAAATTTCGACCCTTCTGAGTCTGAAATTTTGGCATGTAATACTCCGATGTCTTCTTTGTAATGCCATGGGTCTAACCAAAATTTGATATTCCAAGTGAAAGTTATGGTAACTTTCCAAAGCTTGCTAATTATTATCTCTTTCCAAATAGTGAACTTGTATGGAATGCCACATGTTCAATATTTTAGATCTAATTCTAAATTTTTTACCTGAAATAATGGTTTGTCTTCTTTCCAAAGGAACTGGTGGCACTCAATTTGGAATGACCAAGATTTATATATGTCACTTCTACCAAGAACACATGTTTGAAACTAGCTTTAGGACTAATCAAATAACCCTAATTTATGTAGCCTATATCTCAAAAATTAAAACAATCCAAACCCTAAATTTTTTACCATAAGTACTTCACTATTTATCCCCTGAAAATTTCACAGTTTGAAATATGTCCGAATTTTTTTTAGCAAAAATTCCAAGATGCCTTGTTTGAAATTAATTTCAAGACTAGTCACAAACCCTAACTTCCACAAGCTGTATCTCAGAAATTATAATGAATCAATACCTGAAATTTTTACCAGACATACTTTTCTATGTCTCCATAATCTCCTGGAAATTTCATAGAGTGAAATGTCTCTAGAAATTTTTTTATAGAGAAAACTTCAAGATGAATCGCTTGAAGGAGAAAAACCCTAGGATTGTGTGCTTTGAAAAAAAATGTTATGAACCAAACTCCAAAAATAGTCAATGGATAATCCACTTCAAGTGGGAAACCTCATTTTACAATACATGGAATGCAAAATACAATGGTAATATAACAATAGAAATACAACCACTTAATATCTAGGGATTTACATAGGGATTTATGCTTATCATGGAGCTTTGTCCAAGGGATTAATAATGTGGGGTTGAGGTAGAGCCCTATTGCATGAATCAAACGATGGAGAGTATTGTTTCATCACTCATCAATCATAGTCCATATCTCGGCTCGTCTCGTGAATCCCTCTTCCCCCTTGTTCTCATAGTACTGATTGATAAATTCCTTGGCCCTATCCATGTCCTCATATGAGTATCCCATTGCGGGATTCTCACCATCAACCAAGCGAAGAACCTTTACCAAAGGTTCACTAATAGCACAAAACTCTACACTCTCATCCAAAAACTTTGATTGTGTCTCATAAATTGGGCTATGGCTTATGCATCCACTTTAGTGCTATAAAAAATCACCACTCATCTGAGAGAAACATCCTCTATTCCAACATAGAATTGTGGAGAGACTAAAAAAAAGATAAGATAAGATAATTTTATTAATGTCCAACTAATGACCACAAAAGTAGGTCAAAGGGACTTTTGAGTACAATGATGTTGTTATAAAGTAGGAGTACCAAAAGGTTTCATATAAAAGGAAATATACAGAAATTAAAGTAAAGTAAGATAGAGTAGAGAGTGACAGCTAAGTTGAGGTATTGACAACCCTCAACCCTAAGCCTAGAAACCCGCTAGTTGTGAAACGTGTAATAGTGGGATGGACCAACTCCTTGTTCCCTGTGAAGTGTCTTATGATTGCAATAACATATGTATGATTATATATATTTTGTAACATTCCTAGCTAAATCAAAATTTCCTTGATCTAAGGAATTCTTCCCTTGTCCTCTTACATCAAAACAATGCAATGGGCATCATGAGGAGTCCAATATAAGGTTCGATACATCTCCATGAGCAACTTGCCAAAAACAAGATTGTCTGTAATGGCTTGGAAAACATATTGTATACCTATCTCCCGAATGAAGCCATCCAACAACTCACATAGTAATTGTGCATCTTTAACATATGTAGATGCATCGATATATTTGATAAACATTGTCTCCTTAGGATAATTAACCAAAAATTTGAGAATAGATCTGCTCTTCCCATCTGTTCAACCTTCTAACATAACGATGCATAAAGTAATCTCCCATGATTCCCTAAGCTCACCCAATCTCTTTTTGAAATCAACCTTTTTCCCTTGAAGGAGAGGCCCTCTCAAGTCATCATAGGAAAGGCCCTTGTACCTTGGACCAATAGTAGCAACAAATTTAAACATGGAATGGTAGAATGGGTTATTCGTGGTAATGTCGAATGGCATGTCACTCCATAGAATATATCTTTCTACAATATTTTTGGCCTCCTCCTTTTTTTACCATCAATCGAATAAAAGGTTTCCCCTACGCACTGAACTTGGCAAAAAGAAAGTTGAGGAATTTGAGGGGTTGGGAATTGTGGAATTTGATCCTGAGGATTGGTTTCCCCCCACTCCCGATATGCTTGCAAGTCTATTTACAAGCTAAAGCCTCATTTCTTCCCTTTGATATATCTTCCCATGCATATAAAAAATTGATTGATTTGCAATGTGGACAATTTCTAGGGTAGGTGTTGGGAAAATCCCCACTTCATTCCCTGGGATTTTGGAAAGGTATTATTTCAAGCAGTTGATTTTTCCAAACATTTCCATACCACATAACTTGAAATTCAATATCGTTCTATTATGACCATCATATGGTAGACCATACGTCTCCCACATTGGGTCCAATGGCTTTGGCATTTTGAAATGTGTAGAGCACTGATTAAATTTGTAAACCTATGGTACAAATAAAATGGGGGTAATTTAAAATCCAAATCCACAAAAAACTTCAAGAATGATACTGTAACATCCCGCTCTGGCGCACTTACAAACTTATTCTTTGAGGACACTTGCTCGCAAGTGATCTGGATTTTTATGATGATAAATTTTTTTCCTTCATTATGATGCGTTAAGTTAGAGGACAGGATGTTTTTACTACTTTGATGTAGACAGGTGCTGCTGACTCAGTGTCATTGAGTGTGCAGGGTTTCGAACCTTGAGGATGCAGAGGCATCGGTGTAACTCCCTTGGACTCC
>ML799113.1:212962-228622 GCA_009831015.1 Picea engelmannii | reverse complement strand
GCTTCTTGAACTTTATGTTCTACCTATCCTTCATTTTACGCCCTTATTTTTCAACTTTTAAGGCCATGCTGGCATCTAGTAGAGTAAAAAGGTCATCATAGATTTTGTAATCTAGTTTCAGGTGTGATTTAAGAGTGTTATGTGATAGGGTATCTAGCGTGGATCAAGTTCTCCTAATCTCTTTATGTATCGAAGCCAAGCTTAGCTTTTCAAACACCCTACAATTCTAGTTGTTACACATTATATGATTAATAGTGGAAAAGATGTGAATCACGCTATAATCTCTACATCTTTCAAAAAAAAACAATTTGTAGCTCTTCTTTCAATATTTCTCCAGCAATCGAATCTCATTTTGGGTAGTAATTACTTTTCTAAGATTTATGTGGCATGTTTTTTCAGAGTGAAAGACTTTCAAAGTATCTACGTAGGCATTTAGTATGTCGACCTTTCAAATACATAACAATATTCATCATCAAGACAAAGAGTCAATGGAAGGGATGACAAACTTGATTAAATAATAATGAAGATGCATGTAAATAATAACAAATGCATGTGTCAACTAAATTTAAATAATATTGTTTTATTAACAAATTGGTTTTGGTTCCATCCATATTTGTTACTTGTTATAGTTTTTTATATTTACTTTGATAATAAAAAAACTATTTTCATTTATGTTTCCAAAGGTCGTCAGGGTGGGCTACCACAAGGTATGAAACAATACTACATATAATTTATTCAGTTGCCCTATTATGAGCACCTAAAAGTATCTCATTTGTTTGACACAATGCATATTGGAAAGAATGTCACATAATGCTTATGGAAAATTATAGATGGGAGGAATAAAAAGTACAAAATTGTTAAAGTTATTAGTGACATTGAGGAAACCATTGTAATGTAACATTTGTCTCATTGCTATAGTGATGGACAACCAACCAATATTCCATAGTTATTAACATAGCAAGAGAGAGATGTCGTATAAGAGGTTATAAGGAAGATTAAATTTCACATTAGTTTTGCTTTGAACATAAATAACGTATTAATTGAAAGAGGTGATTTTGGTGTGGTAAAAAATCATGAATGACATACCTTTACCAAGGGGAATTTATTAGAACAAAGACATCCTTGAATCCAAGGAATAAAGTAATATTATTTTTCTTTTCTAACTTGAAACAATTAGCGCTTTTAGACAAAGTTTTAGGGTCATCATCTGCACCGATATTCATAAGGATAGTGTATGATACCTTTCTCTTTGAAGCCTCTTGAGAGGATGTGTTCTTACTCCCAACATCACTTAGGGAAAAGGAATTATCCAAAGGTAGTAATCCCTTGGGAATTATTTTTTTGTCTATGAGAATGACATTAGAGTATCAACTTTCTCTCAATAAGAAAAAAACAACAAATGTTCCTATCATCCTGGAAAATTTGCCAAGAATCATCATTATCAAGTAGGTGAGGTTTATACAAATATATCATAGGGTGGCTACAATGGTTAGCCAATAGCTATCTCTTGAGTCCAGTAGTGTAAGGGAATAGCTTATCAACTATACAAATTTGTTTGTCTGCAACTATTTCCAACTCTTCATGTATATTCTCATGTAGTTTTTTTTTTAAACCTATAGGAGGTGTGGCAATAGCTGCGAAAGTTCGTCGCAAATTTTTTTACTGTACAAGAATTTTCGTGGCAATAGCGACGGAAGTTCATCGCAATGTTCCACACATTTTCGTCGCACATATAGCATCTGCGTCGTAAACTGTTGGTGATTCAGGGATTTTCGTGGAAATAGCGATGAAATTTCGTCACAACTTTCCACGCTTTTTCGTCACACATATGGAATCTGCGTCGTAAGCTGTTGGTTAGTTTTTTTACTTTGGCACGATTTTTCGTCCCTATTGTGACGATAGTTCGTCGCTATTGCCATGATTTTCAAGGTAAACCTATCTTGAGGATGATGACACGTGGTGGACTTATGTCATCTCTATTTCCACGAAAAATTGGTTCGTGGATATAGCGACGAAAAAAGTTCCATGAAAAAATAGTCTTTTCTTTTGTGGAAATTGCGACAGATATGTGTGGCAATAGGAATGAAAAACTGTGGCAAATTTGGTCATATGTAGTAGCGTCTCTTGTATACTTATCTGGACTGAGTTGCTATGACTTGAGATTGTCTCCTGCCTTGTACTCCTCTGGACTGAGTTGATTCATCTTGAGATGGTCTCCTACCTTGTACTCCTATGGAATTAGTTGAGTTGGCTTGATATGGCTCTCCAGATGGTACTCCTGTGGACTTAGTTGAGTGATCTGTTGAGAGTGACTTACCTGTGGATGAGGACAAGTGGACGTGTCCCTAGTGGCTGAGCACTAGAGGATGTGAGAGATCCATTGCTATATTTTCAGAGAGTGAGACTTTGGTAAAATCCTAATTTATGTTGTAAAGGGTACAAGTCGACACCACCATGAAAAGATAATTAATATTGTGTAATTATTAATTATATTATTAAGTTGTACTGGTTGGCCCTATTGTGCCAATAGACACATCATTTGATGTGATAATTTTTTTATAAATAAGAGTGGATCCCCATTGTGGATCACACTCACTTGTCATCTCATAATTTCAAAAGTTGTGGTCTGAAATTATGAGGACTGCAATTCACACTTCTCTAGGAGCTAGGTTTCTAAGTCATAGAAACACCCTATTGTGTGCTAGGTTTGGTGGTGGAATGGTGGATCTTTGCTTCACAGTATGGAAAAGGATTGATGGGTTTTTCCCTTGGTTGAGAAGGGTTTTCCTAGGATACTTCTTGTGTTCTTGTGCATGGTTATTCTTCTTGTGTATTGGTTTATTGTAGCTATTATTATGGTGTTGCAGTGGTTATGGTTGTAGCTTATGCTAAACAGAAATCATAAAAAATGCATGAGCTAAGCATCTTAAAATTCAACATGGTATCAGAGCAGTTCCTGAAGAATACTTTTGCACACCAAATGAAGGAAGGTTGTGGACATCTAAAGGCATTTAAACCCCACCGCTAGTGTAAGGAAAGAGGCAAGACCCTCCCTTAATTCTGTGATGAAATTTAAAGGTTGGCCACATGCATATTATCCTAGGCCGAGCCTTGTTTAAGGTCTTAAAAGGACCACGGTATGGGGAGATTCCTCTAGGGCTACCAGAGAAGAGTCCTAACAACGGACCCTAAAACCGCATACCTAATACTAGTTGCAGTATGAGTTTTTGAAGCGGATCCAAGGAAAAATTTGTGGCATTCATTAAAAGAAAATCTAAACCTAAAACCACAGAGTTTGAGTGTTGTTTTAAGTGAAGTTCAAAGGTTGTTTTGAGGTAACAAATCTCTGAGATAGTGGGGTGGATACCTAAAAATTTCAGACTGTGGTAAATTTTCGAAGGATAATAGTTCAAGGACTATTTGCTTGGTAACAAAAGGTTGTCTTAAATTAGGACTGATTATTGTCAAAAGGGTTGTGTATTTTTGGTAGTGTCTTTGGGACTTCAGACTTCCTTAATGAGCTGAAGTAAGTGGGACTGTTTATAATATGAACAAAATTGTACAAGGGAAGATTTGGAGTTGTGATAAAGGGAAAACCTGAGGCATTTTTAAAGTGACCTTTGAAGCATCTTCTGAGGTGAACAAAGTGAGTTTTCTATTAGCTTCCTTCAGTCTATTCCAGGAAGGTTTGTCGTACAAGTTCAGAGGTATATTTTTGAAGAAGTTAACCTGAAGTAAAATCTAGGCTTATTCCGAGGCCACTTCCTTGACATAAATAAGGTGGTTATTCTGAAGCTATTTGAGCTTTAAAATATGCAACTATAATCAGGGAAAATCTAAGAGCTTCTGCAAGCTGAATTTTCTAAGGCAATGAGGCATACCTCATATGAAATTTGAGAGGAAGTTTGGAACCATCTCTTGCATAATCAAGTGGAGGATTGAGGATTGAGCTTGAGGCTTACCTTGGGTACAAAGTTCAAATCTTCTACAGGAAGTATATCTAAGATTGAAGAATTTTTCTGGAAATTTGTCTCAAGAACAATCCTTGGGGTGACTTTTGAGCGTGGGATATATTCAAGCTCTAGTAAGGAGACTAGACTTGCAGCCCTTGTAAATATGAGACTAGACTTGCAACTAGTGATGTGCAAGGTTTCAAGTCCATTTTCATTATGAGTCTAGACTTGCAGCTAGTGTTGTGCAAGGAAAGCAACTTTAGCCACCTTAAAAGAAGTCAAGGAATGCAAGCAAGAATGATGAGGAGTTCTTCTCTATCTCAAATTTCTCAGGAGGATCAAAATCAAGATTGAGCATGATTGTAGACCAAGGTAAGTTTGTGCTACTTTCTTTATTTGATTTCATCATTACTCTGTAGTTGCTTTCATTTTGATAATAAAGGGTATTATCCCTGGTGTGGGATCCCTCATGACTTGGACCATGATCCCTGGTACAGGAGTCCAATTTTTTGGTTGGTTATTATCCTAATACAAGAGGCCATTTTGGTTTTTATCCCTTCGGAGGCCATATTGGTTATTATTCTAGTACAGGAGGCATTTTGTTTTTATTCCTTCGGGAGGCCATCTTGGTTATTATCCTAGTACAAGAGGCCATGTTGGTTGTTATCCCTACGGGAGGCCATATTTCTTATTTCATTATTGAAGGGATATTATCCCTGGTATGGGAGCCCATTTGTGTTGGTTGGTTTTTTTCCTAGTACAGGAGGCCATTTTGATTGTTATCCCTACGAGAGGTTATCTTGGTTATTATCCTATTACGGGAGGCCAGGAAAGTACTGTAGAGACAATAGAGGACCTGAGAAGACATGGAATGTCTCTAGGTTAGCAACACTGGAAAAAGGAAGATGTTTATCCTTTCAACTTCAGAGGGAGTCAAACTATTTGAGAAGAAGGAAGAGACACTACCTTCTCCCCCTTCAACAGTTCACAGGGAGACAATTATTGATCCAGTTGATCTAGTTGATCATGTAGCTCCAACTAATGATTCTTAGAGACATTGGCAATAGCCAGGAGAAGCCTACATGGGCTCGACAGACTATACAGGAGGCAGAGGGACATGAATCTCCTCGAGGTACATTTCGAGAGAGAAAGAGACCACATAGATTTTCGATCTATGTTCAGCTATAAGCCACATCATTGAAACTGAGCCTTCTTGTCATGGAGAAGCAACAGGTTAGTAGGTTTGGCAAGATTCCATGATAGAAGAGTATCAATCCATCATGAAGAATGATATGTGGGATATTGGTCTGAGATCAAAAAGGAAGTATGTGGTGACTTCCAAGTGGATCTACAAGATGTAGTTGATGGAAGTGTCGAGAAATACAAAGAGAGATTTGTGGCTAGAGGATTCTCTCAGGTGGAGGGAATAGATTATGAGAAGACATTTTTTCCTGTTTCCCAATTACACTTCCATTTGTACGATTATTATTATTGCAACATCCATGGGTTGGAGACTACATCATATGGATGTAATGACATCCTTTCTCAATGGTGAGATTGAGGAAGAAGCTTACATCGAGCATCCATATGGATTCGTGACACATGAGAAGGAGTCTCATGCATACACGTTGAAGAAATCCCTATATGGACTAATGTAGGCACCTCGTTCTTGGTATGAGAAAATTGATGGATACTTGATGAGTTTGGGCTTCAACAAGAGTGTTACTAATCCAAGCCTATATTACAACATTGTTGGTGATGAGTGCCTGATTTTGGTCTTATATGTGATGACTTATTCCTCATCGATTCAAAAATCCTTATTGATGAACGAAAGCATGCACTGGCTTCTGAATTCGAGATGAAGGGCCTTGGTATGATGCACTACTTCTTGCACTAAGAAGTGTGGAGAGAGGACTAATGATATTCTCCTATGTCAATGGAAAATAAACATTCGATATATTGAAGAGATTCAGGATGATGGAATGCAAATCCATGCCTACACTGATGCAGATGGATCTGAAGAAAATGAATGAGGCTTCTACTGATTCAAGAGAGATTGATCCACATCCTTATCGACAGTTGATTGGATCATTGATTAACACCAGACCTGATATATGCTATGCAGTGAATGTACTCAACCAGTTCATGAGTCAGCTGAGATAGACACACTGGATAACAACAAAGCATGTGTTGAGATATCTACAAGGCACAGTTGAATATGGCCTAAGATATGCCTACGGTGTAGACACGAGATTGCAGGGATATGCCGATGCAGATTGGCAAGGGAGAGCAGTGGAATAGAAGAGCACATCCAGTTGTTGTTTTACTTTGGGATCTTCCATGGCTTCCTGGTGCAATAGGAAACAAACCTATGTGGCTTTGAGTACCACAAAAGTAGAGTACATAGTGTTATGTGTGGCAATCCGTGAAGCATTGTGGCTTCGCAAGATCCTTACAAACTTATTTGGACATGATATAGATTCCATCGATATCCATTGTGATAACTAGAGCTCTGTGAAGCTCTCTGAGAATCACGTGTTTAACAATAAATCAAAACACATTGAGATATGGTGCAGAGGAAAGTAGTATATGTGTAGTACCTTTCTACACACGAGCAGGTTGCAGATGTCTTCACCAAACCACTTTCCAGAACGAAGTTCAAATACTTCCGTGAGAGACTTGGCTTGGTGGAGAATGCCTCCCTAGCTGAGAGGGAGTGTTGATGATTGCAGCGTCATGTGAAATTCTCCAGGTCGTTCTCCTCTGGACTGAGTTGAGTCGATCTGTGAGAGGGCCCATGTGATGGGTGTGTCGTTCTCCTCTGGACTGATTTGCGATGATGTGTGCCCATGTGATGGGTGTGCATCAGAATCTGGACTGAGTTGTTATCATGCGTGGTCTCTTGTCTACTTCTCTAGACTAAGTTGAGATGACTTGAGATGGTCTCCTGCCTTATACTCCTCTGCACTGAGTTGAGTCAGCTTGAGATGGCCTCCTTCCTTGTGCTCCTATGGACTTAATTGAGTCGGCTTGAGATGGCTCTCCAGATGGTACTCCTGTGGAATCAGTTGAGTGATATGTTGAGAGTGACGTCCTTGTGGATGAGCACAGGTGGACATGTCCCTAGTGGCTGAGCACTAGAGGATGTTAGATATCCATTTCTATATTTTCAGAGAGTGAGAATTTGCTAAAACCATAATTTATGTTGTAAAGGGTACAAGTCGGACCCACCATGAAAATATAATTAATATTGTGTAATTATTAATTATATTGTTAAGTTGTACAGGTCGGCCTATTGTGCCAATAGCACATCATTTGATGTGATAATTTTTGTGTAAATAAGAGTGGATCCCCATTGTGGATCACACTCACATGTCATCTCATAATTTTAGAAGTTGTGGTCTAAAATTATGAGGATTGCAATTCACACTTCTCTAGGAGCTAGGTTTCTCAGTCATAGAAACACTATATTGTGTGTTAGGTTTGGTGGTGGAATGGTTGATCTTATCTTGACAGTATAGCAAAGGATTGCTAGGTTTTTCCCTTGGTTGAGAAGTCTTTTCCCAGGATACTTCTTTTGTTCTTGTGCATGTTTATTCTTCTTGTGATCTTGGTTTACTATAGCTATTATTATGTTCTTGCATTGGTTATGGTTGTATCTTATGCTAAACATAAATCATAAAAAATGCATGAGCTAAGCATCTCAGAATCATGCTTCCATATCTCTCCCAAAGCACATTCCCTTCACTTTTAGAGCACTCCTTATCACTATGGGGAGTTCTTAGGGAGAGACACTCCCAGATCACTCATGAGGCTTTAAAATAACTCTTTGAATGCTCCCATATAGCTCTTATATCTAGGAAAAATCAAGTATTTTTTTGGTGCTTGTGGGAACACAAGAAAGGTTCCAAAAAGTAAACTAAGGCATGGCTAAGGTTTCCTGATGGTTTAAAACACTCATTCACTCAGTTTTATCTCATTCTATTTCTCATTTCACTTATATCAATCATCATTGTTAGGGTTTTGAGTGGGCTTCTTTCTCATTATTGAGGAGCAGATTTGTGGGAGCTTGGAAGGAAGATTGAAGGTTGTCATTTGTGAGAGTTTGGGAGGAAGATTGAACGTTGTCGTAGTTACATTCAATCACCATTTGAGAGTGAAGAGGTATGCTCTAAATCCCATTATTATTGCTTTTTTCCAATGTGTTGTAAACTAGTATATTTCCTATGTTGAATACTTTAATGTTCTCTTTTCCTATTCTTTCCTATTTGTCTTCTTTGTCATTCTATTGAAAGAAGTGAATTGTTCTCAAGAAGAATTATGGGTATGTGGTTTATATTTTTGGTTTCATCTTTTATTATGATGGTTGTGTTGGGAGTCCAAAATACCAATGAGGAGGAGGAAGAAGTAGGGAATGACACATACTATGGAGAGGAGGAAGAAATGGAAGGGGATCATGATCATGAAATTGACAATGCTTATAGAAAGAAACCCAAAGAGATTTCAACACACTCGTGGAAGTATGTGACAAAAATTGAGGGAGGGAAAGGGAGGAAAAGCACAAAAGTTACATGCTTTCATTGTAAAACAACTTGTACAAGTCCATATACCCATGTGAGAAAGAATCTATATGGGATTATGTCATGTGATAAAAATAATACTATAGGAGTCCAAACCTGTGATCAAATGCCAACAAAAAATCAAAACTGATATAGGAGGGAAGAGGAGGAAGCACAAAACAAATCCAAAAAAATCAAAGGTTGAATCTTGAGACCTCGGGTCCACATAGGATGTTCAATGGTCGATCCCCATCCCCCCATGTTAGTGGATTCTTTCTTGTGCATTTAGGTCATAGAAAAATATCAAGTTTTACTGACCAAGGTTGTAAGGATTATGTGGATGCAAAACATTTCATGGTTCTCTTTGCAAATGGCATACCATTCAATGCTATTCCCTCACCCTATTGGCCTGAAATGGTACAAGCCATCAATAGTGCCCCTAGAAGATACAAGAGCCCTGAGTATGAAAAATCTAGAAGCATGGGGCTTGACATTGAAAGATCCGAAATCCAAAATGCTCTAAGACAATTTGCAATGATTGAACCAAATATGAGGTATCCATTACATCTAATGGTTGAAAAAATGTTGAAGGAAAACCATTAATAAATATCCTTGGTATGTCTACTAGTGGTGTGGTCTTCCTTTTAGCCCATGACTACTTAGATCATTCTAAAACCAATATAAATATTGCAAAAACCTTAATTAAAACCATTCAATAGATTGGGGTGTAATGTGTCATAAAATTCATCACTAATAATGCTACTAATAGTAAGGAAACAAGATAAATCATTGAGTATATGTACCCTACATATTTTGGTAAGGGTGTTTGGTTCACACATTGAACCTCTTGATGCATGATGAAGGAACATAATTATAAATGGACTGGTTCATTGTACAAGAAAGGGAAGAGAGTGATAAATTTTTATTACCAATAATAACCATGCCCAGTACATTTTCTGCAATCACTCTGATTTGAAGCTACTTAAGATTGTGAAGGCCACACTTGTTAGCAATTACCTCACCTTTAGGTGCATTTTGAAGGTAAGAGAGGAATTGGATAGTATGATCTCAAGTGAATCATGGCAGGGTTTAAAAGACAAAGTTGCATCCTCTTTTGATAAACATGAATTTCAGGAGGTAGAGGACATCATTCTTGATGATCAGTTTTGGGCACATGTTAGATATGTTCTATAGGTCACCAAGCCCATTCATAATATGATGCAATTTGAAAATACAACTCAGTCAGTGATTGGGGAGGTGTATGAGCAGATCAATGACATGCTAGGCCAAATCAAAGACATTGTTGAGGTGAAAGATGAAATCCTATATGATCGTATTCATGAATATGTGGTCAAAAGGTGGGACACTCTAAATGTTCCACTCCATTCCTTCACATATGTACTTACACCCAAATAGTATTCTACATCTCAGTTGGCCCAACTAACATCTAGAGGGGGGGATTAGGAGAAAAACACATGTAACATACAAAATATATACAATATTAAGTAGTAGTAATAATAAATAATAATAATGAATAGTTATTAATTATCTAAAGGATGCATACTTTCATGGATGGTCACCATATGTGCCTTTAGGTTCTCTATATATTTGGCACATTCATCATTGTACACCATCTCTTATATTATTCATACTTATTCAAATACATTTACTATCATTAATGGATTATTCTGTACTATCCTATTTATATTTGATATTTTTTATATGAACCTGATTGGTTCTTTACATTGGTATCAGAGCTTCATTGTTGATCCTGGACATTGGCCATATAAGCTCCTAGCCACACTAAAAAATATTCATAGTTTTTCTGATCTTCGGGTCATATTGACCACAATTTGTCCTTGACCATTCATAAAAAAAGTTTACGTGAAGGAAGGAATTATTCTGCTACACATTGGAAGAACGGAAACAATAAAAAATAAAAATATGTCACTGCAAATAAAAAAATAAATTACTAGGATATGAAATAGTATTTCTCTTGCAAAAGTTAGAAGAAATTAGGGCGGGGGTGCGGAAGAAGAGGAGAAGAAAAAAGAATAAAAAAGAAAAGGTTTTCTTAAGGTGCACGTGAAGAAGTATAAGTGCACACCAAGACGTTTGAAGGAAAGATTCCACATTGGGCATTAGTTAATTTAATTATCCTTTAAAAGGTAAGAAAAGGTAATTTAAAAGAAAAAAGTTCCAAAGAAGAGGAAAATTGAATATTTTATTTTACCTTTGGAGATTTATCGGCCCATGGCTTTGTAAAACCATTGTCCCATGGTATTCCATACCACATGTGTGTGTGTGTGCACATGCACATGTGTATTTATCTCTAAAGAACTATTTTTGAAAAGGTAACAAAGGGTCGCGTTTGTTGAGCCCTAGCCACTGCTAACAAATAGTCAAGAGTATAAAAATGAGTATTTAAAGGCTCCTAAGATATTAAATTTTTTTAATTAGTGAAGTATTTATAAGTAGAAAAAGGAAGTATATAGAAAAGGATTTTAAGAATATTAAAAAGGAAAGTGATAAAGTTTAAAGAGTTATTATTAAATTTTATTCGAGAATCTTTTGCATTCAATACAATTATGCATTTACTTACTTTCTAAGAAGTACCAAGTGAACTATGACAACTGCAAATAATCCTACATTTTTGACAAAATGTCCATTTTGTCCAATGGAATTTAATTGTCAAGAATCCTTTAGAAATCAAAATTTTAATTGCACAAATTGTTGAAAACCATTTATTCTAATAGAAGATCAAAATGACTACAAGAAATTGGAAGACGAGCTAGCATATTATAAAGAGACCAATAGAAATTTACAAAATGAAGTTGTCTTGGAGAAACTTAAGAGTAAATTATACTCTTTCCAAGTAGAACGTAATGAGGAGTTGCAAGCACAAATTAAAGACGAGAGAAAAAAATATGACAAGACCTTACTAGAATGAAATCAAGAAATCTCTCACCTAAAAGATCAAAATCAGAATTTAGAACAAGTTAATCAAAATCTCATTAAGAAATTATCAGAGAAAGATGAAGAGAATTGTCGTTTAAAGAACCATAATCAAAGCTTGGTTGCACAAATCAAGAAGCTGAAGAATGAGAAGAGATCACATAAATAAAACTTAGAACAACTTACCAGTAAGGAAGCAATGACTGATAAAGAAACAGTGGCCGAACCTGTTGAAATAAAAAAGATCCTAGTTAAAGAAATACAAACTTCAGAAAAAGGAACAAAACTTGATCTAGTTGAATTACGAGAAGCATAACAAGTTGAAGAAAGTTATATAAAAAAAAAATCACAAGAGATTATGATGCATTATCATCATCCAAATCACAAGAATTGATACAACCAACAACAAGATCAAGAGAAATATAAACAAGTTTCCATGAAACTAGATTTGGGATGGATCACTCCGGAGAAGATGCAACATATTACTTCAGGAATTAAAAAATTATATTGATTTGTTTCATCAAGTGTTGCAACTACAAAAACAAAAGATCATGAGAAGACAGTTTGATCTAGAACAAGAGATAGGTCTTTCTCTAATCTTCTTTGAGGACAAAGCATCCTTAAGGAGAAAGCAATGTAACATACAAAATATATACAATATTAAGTAATAATAATCATAAATAATAATAATAATAATAATGAATAGTTATTAATTATCTAAGGGATGCATCCTTTCATGGATGGTCACCATATGTGCCTTTAGGTTCTCTATATATTTGGCACATTCATCATTGTACATCATCTCTTATATTATTCATACTTATTCAAATACATTTACTATCATTAATGGAATATTGTGTAATATCCTATTTATATTGGATATTTGTTATATGAACGAGATTGGTTCTTTCCACCACACATAGATCCGTAGGTACATAGTGGGTATATGATTACACATACAAGCCGGTCCCTAATGAAGAGGAGTGTGTTCAAGTACAAAGGGAATTGAGAAAGTACAACAATGAACATGGGATGTTTGTTAATATGCATGCAACTAAAGATTGAGATAGGTTGAATCCTATCGAATATTGGAACATGTATTGCTCCTCTACTTCAAATCTTGCATAAATTGGAAATGAGGGTAATTTCATAGGTTTTTAACACATTTTCTACAAAAAGGTGTTGGATCACCTACAAATTTCCATCCACAATGTGAAGAGAAACAACCTTATATGACTTGGGAAAAAAATCCAAATGAGGCTAACTTGGAGGATGGAGCCATAGTTTTAGAGCACTTGGAGGCTGAAATTTTGGGTGAACATGATGGTGATCATATTCATGTAGCAAAGATTCCACCCCCATCCACCAATAGGTTTCCAAATATAGGAACTTTGCCTTTAGCTTCACAATCTCCAATGTTACATGGGGGTCGTGTAGTTGTTGGCCATATTCCATGACCACTTCCACCTATTCCCATTCTTTCTCATGTATCAAAATAAAAGAAACTAGAAGTTTCTCATGGAAAGAATAAAGCTTAGTAGATACTATATTTTTTGTCTTTTCCACATTTAGAATTTAGTTTCTAGAAATTAGTACTTTGTCTTTATTATAACCTATTTTGTAAATATTATATGACAGTTTAAGTTTAAACTTTGAACTTTGAACATACCTTTAAACTATTTATTGCATCTTGCAACTCTTTGGTAATGAATATGATGGTCTGTTTCATTGCATCCGAGTAGCACAACAAAAATTTTCACAGGTTGGTGGATTTGGAATACTACCTTTGGAGACAAAGTCAAAGATTGTTGAGTATTGAATATTATTGTGGTAGAGAAAATAAATTAATGAGTTGTGTAGTCCTTGACTACACATGTATCAAAGTTGATGCATGATCGAAAGTAGCACATATTGATTTTGGTTTGATTGTGTGGTCAATAGAGCGGCTAAGCGCAGTTGAAACAAAGCCTAAATTTCTCTGTTGTAGCTTGTCAGACAAAATAAAATTGTGCATGAAATTAACAAGAAGCCAAAATTATCGACATGGATTTAGAAAACCTGGTTTCCCTAATCTTGAGCATTATATTTAAAGTGTTTCCATTCTGATTTCTTGGAGCATATAATAATAGTTTTGAGAAGTTACATTTTGAATATTATATTATATTTTATTTTGAAAAAAGTGTATGGTGATTCAAATATTACAATAGAGGGAAGCAACAAAGGAAGAATGACCTCGTCATATTCTCCACCATCAAAGTCTCATAGCAATTAACACATTACTTCTAAAATTACAAGATTTGAAAATTTAAGATCTGAATTCTAGTCATGAAGCATAAACTGCTTAAGTTAGTTGAAATTCGGGAGATAGTTCCAGAGAATCACTTTAAAATTGGGAAATGGGAAGTAGGAGATGAAGATATGATGTACATCTTATATATGTTCTTCTATTATGGGTTACATAATATTTCAAGTTAGAAGTGCAGACTCAACACATAAGAAGATCTAGGTCAACACTAAAAAATGTACAACATTATATATGTTTTATATGTTCTTGATCTAAAGAAGAATTGACTTGGACATTTTATCACCCAATCTAGCACTTGTGCAAAGCATTCACAAGATGCAAGACAAGTGTAACATGTTGAACTACTTGCCACTATCACCTTAGCAATTGTTTGTCTCATTTTAGTGAAGGATTGAGATCCAACGCAAGGGAGGTTTCCCTAGCAACCTCAAGGAACTCCTATTTTGGTTATTTGATTATACCACCAACTAGATCAAGTTTTAAGTTGAATACAATGTGGTTAAACAAGATTTGTGTGTGAGGTTTTCTAAGAAAATAAGAGATATTTACCAAGTTCAATAAGTCAAAAGGATTCCCCAAATCACTACTTATTAAAGAAAAAAACTATGATTGTAATAAAACTTGTTTTTAAAGATAAATACTTCGGGAATATAACAAGTTAAGACAACACCAATTTAACTAGCAAGAAAGCAATGGGAGATGAAATACAAGCTAAAACTAACACATTAAATGACCAATGCTTGTTGAAACATGAAATAACATAAAACTAATTTAAAAAATGCAAGATTCAAGCTCTAGTTGGTTAAAAACTACAACAATGATGCAATAAATGATGTGGAGGGGTATTCTAAGGTAAAGAAAACTACAAACCCTACACATTAGGATATTAATGACTAACAAATGAATATGTAATGCAATAAAGCCAAAGTATACCATAGGACGTCAAATGAGGAGAGAGATTAGGGTTCAAGGTTACTTTGAAACAGAGAGGACTAGCGTTGTCTAGCTTCCTTGGGAATATGGAGTAAAATATGTAACTTCTATGGAGATAAAAGGCAAGAGAAAGACTCAAGAACTAAACCCTAAGATAGTCCACTACAAAATCTAGGTATCGATTCTTTAAGAGACAACTTAAGGTAGTCCACTACAAACCCTAAAAGGTCATCATATTTATTCTAAAGGCCTTTAGCAAGAGATCTAAATGGATATTGATTAAAACCTGAGAGTAGTCCACTAAAAACCCTAGATAATTAACCTATAAGAATAAGACTAGGGTAGTCCACTAAAAAGCCTAGAAATACCCTTATGTTCTTCAACAAGCTTGACATAAATGATGACAAGGGAAGGTAGTCTAATACAAACCTTCCTAGGGTTTCAAGAAAAAAATTATCCAAGAGAAATAAGATAACATGCAAATTATCACCACTTTGATAAATCATTTACTTAATACATCAAGAACTTATCACCAGAGACTTGAAAAGAACACTAATTAGTCAAATCATTGGGCATGAAAGAAACCCTAAACATGAAATCATCCACAATAAAATTGCAAAGAATCCACTAGATCATCTCCAATAAAGTGTCCACAAGTTCTCCATGATGAATAACAAAGATAAGAGATAAGAGTAGTAATTCTCCACAAGACGAGTTATGATTTACAAATGAGGAAACCATCCTCTATAAATATGAGACAAGCCTAGCACCTCATCTCTCTAAAATCCCCTAAAAACGTAATAATCCATGATATAAGGTGGATTGGTCTCAAGCTTACCCCTGAAATAGCTTCCAACATTTTGACTGGAAAACTCGCCAAATAACAACCAACCTGCAAATAGTTGCAAGGCACGATTTTATTTTTTATTTTTTTATCTATGATATATAAATATTT
>ML799113.1:186053-200861 GCA_009831015.1 Picea engelmannii | reverse complement strand
ATGTGATCATATACACCAGGTCTATTACAGAGCTACAAATCATATTTGGATGATGAAATTGATGAGGGATTTTGGTTGAGTTACATGTTGAGTACATGGTTGAGACAAGTAGTTGATGAGTTGGCACATACATGAGGTGTATAATTGATGATGTTGGTTGATGAGTAGTTGAAACATGATTGGTACATACTTGGTACATGGTCGGATGCACTTGTTTATGGTACAGGTTGATTACAGGTTGTTTGGTATAGGTTGGTGCATGGTTGATGCACTTGTTTATGGTACAGGTTGATTATAGGTTGAGGTACAAGTTGATGCATGGTTCATATTTATTGGTACAGATTTACAGTGGTATATCTCACAGTGATAGTGTGATAGTGGTTCCATCATTCTAATTCTACTTCAGGGTGGCAGGACGGGGCAAGGATAGGTGGTTGTAGCCACCTTCCGGTTGTATCCGGAGAACACAGGGGGTTGTAGCCTCCTTCTGGTTGTAGCCAAATAATTGGGGAGTTGGAGCTTCCCTCAGGTTGTAGCCTGAGAAACTAGGGGGTTGGAGCCTCCTTCCAGTTGCATCTGGAAAATAAAGGAAGTTGGTGCTTCCAATGAATGTAATTCTTCAAGACATATAAGAAAAAACATTATGTGGTTTTCTCCCGATTTGGGTTTCCACGTAAAACACTGATGTACTGTGTATGTATGTGATTGTTTATTTATTACTGCTCATTATTGGATAATATTTCTACATTGATATAACAATTGAAGAAAAATGATTATAATTACGCTATTACTGATTCACCCCCCCTCTCAGTAATCCAACAGTCCCAACTGCATATTCCTAATAATTAGGAATCATGGAAAGTCTTCATGGATGATGAAAGCATTTGTGATTTTATTTGAAATGAGTTGTATAAACCAAAGGAAATAATTTCTCTCAAAGATATTCTGAAGGGATTAAATCCTCTCGAAAGTTCATTCTCGGCTAACAACAATAAATATATAAAAGAAGAGGAGTCGAAACCTAAAATAGGATATATTGTTCCCATGAACATTGGAACTCAAGAAACTCCAAAGATCCTAAAAATAGGATCCCAATGTTCTGAAGAAGAAAAGAAGAAATTCATGGATTTATTATGTGAATTTATAGATGTTTTTTCCTAGTCTTATGATGATATTCATGGTTTTGATCCTAATGTCACCCAACATGCTATTTTGATTAAGGAAGGAGATAAACCTGTTAGGTAGAAACATAGACCCATTAATCTCGTGCTTGAAGCTACAATTAGAAAATAAGTGGAAAAGTTAATAAATGTTCACATAATATTTCCAGTTAAATATTTTGAGTGGGTGTCCAGTCTGGTCTTTGTACAGAAAAAGACATGTGAGATTAGATTATGCGTCGATTTTCATGCTCTAAATAGAGCTAGTGTGAAGGATAACTATCCTCTTTCTAATATGGAAATGATTTTACAACAAGTTTCAGGATAAAAAATGATGTCCTTACTTGACTGTTTTTCTGGTTATAATCAAATTAGAGTTAAAAGGACAAATAAGTATAAAACCACATTCACAACTCGGTGGGACACCTTTTCCTATGAACTAATTCCTTTTGTCTTATCTAATGTAGGTGCCACTTTTCAGAGATCTATGCTAATAGATTTCGATGATCTTATCAGTAAGATAATTTAGATCTATGTTGGTGACCTAATTGTGTATTCAAAAATCCAATCAGATCTTTTTGATAATCTTAAAAAGGTCTTTTTGAAATGCAGAAAATTTGGAATATCTTTAAATCCTTAGAAATCCATTTTCGATGTCACTCAAGGTAAGCTTCTTGGCCACATCATTCCAGATTTAGGGATCAATATTGATCCTGAGAGGGTTATCACAATCTTGAATCTTCTAGCCTCTACATCTAAAAAATACAATCTTTTTATGGGCAAAATTAATTTCGTTAGAAGATTTGTTCCTAATTTCGTTGTAATGGTTAAGCCTATTCATAACATGTTGAAATAGGACCAATATTTTTCTTGGACATAGGATGTTGAAAAGGCCTTCATAGGAATTAAAAGAGCAATCAATTCTGCATCAATCTTGGCGAAACCGTATTTTGACAGAGACTTCATTATCTATACCAATTCAACAAAAGAAGTAATTATGTTATTCTTTTGAAAAATGATGATCAAAATAACAAGCAACTTGTAGCTTACATGAGTAAGAGTATATCTAATGATGAAATCAAATATTATTTTATTAAAAAACATACTTTTTCTCTTGTTAAGGCTATAGATAAATTTCGTCATTTTATTCTTGGAAAGAACACGTAGGTAAAAGTCCCTTTTCCTATTGTCAAGTTCTTAGTTTCACAAACTCATCTTTTAGGTAAACTTGCACATTGGCTTGCGAACAAGAACATGATTTAACAATTACAACATAAAAAATGATTAAGGGACATGACTTAGCATTGCACTTGGCTCAACATCCTGAACCCAATGATTCTTCTGAAAGTGATGAAAATGCGTTATCAACAATGTTTTATATTGAAAATCAGAATATTGATCTTGTTTAACATTCCTGGTATAAGAATCTTGTCTATTATTTACAATTTCAAAAGTGCCATGATTACATGGAATATCATCGACGCACGAGGCTATGTCTTGAAGCCTCCAAATATCTGATTTCGGGAAATTCTTTATTTCAAAGATATGATGATGGGTTGTTGTTACGATGTATATATGATGTTATAACCCATAGAATCTTAAAATAAATACACGAATCGAAAGATTCAAACATTCATATAGGTGGTCATTTTGCAGAGAAATCCACTGCTTTCAAAATCTTGAGAACAGGGTATTACTGGCCTTTCATTTTTAGATATTATTTCAAATTTACAAGGGTTTGTGATACGTGTCAAAACTCTTCTAGTAAGGAACAATTTTCAGCCACATCTTTGCAACCCGTTCTTCCTGATTTTCTAGTTTTTAAATGGGGTTTAGATTTCGTTGGTCCTATCAATCCTCCATCTTATGCAGAACATACTTTCATACTGATAGTGACATATTATTTTACTAAATGGGTTGAAGTTGTACCTCCTAAATGTGCACAATATGAGAAGGTCATCTCTTTCTTGGAATCTAATATCTTTTCTCATTTTGGTCTTCCTCTTGAAATCATTTCAGATAATGGGTCGACTTTCATTTCTCCCAATTTCACTCAGTTTCTTAGTAAATTTGGTGTGAAACATTTTAATTATTCTACCTATCATCCCCAAGGAAATGGGCAGACTAAGTCCACTAATAAGAATTCGATCAAAATTTTGCAGAAGATCATAGATGATAAGCCTTGTCAATAGCACACACTTCTTACGTTTGCACTTTGGGCAGAACAAACCACCACTAAATCTAGCATTGGACATACTCCATTTCAACTTTTATATGGTCAAGAAGCTATTAAACTTGTAGAACTTGAACTCGCCTCACTTCAATTAGCATTGTAGGTTGAAGAAATAAACTGATCAAATATTTCTCAAAGGATAAATGCTTTTCTTTCCTTGGAAGAAAAAAGAAATCAAGTTTTTGAAAATCTAAGGAAAAGGAAACAAACAGTTCAAACACATTTTGACAAAAAGGCTAAATTTGTTGTGTTTGAGGTTGATGAGAAAGTGCTCCTTTGGGATTCTGCTCACATTGAAAAAGGGAACCACTCAAAATTTCAAAAACTTTGGTTGGGTCCATACAAAATTGCCTTTGTCATAGGTAATAATTCATATTTTCTAAAATACATGGAAGAGCGATTGTTTTCTTACACAATAAATGGCTTGCATTTGAAACATTGTGTTGAGCCGAACTTATTTGATTGATCAAATTTTTAATGCTTCCTGTATATAGTTCTTGGTTTTGTTTATTCCTTTTCTTGTCTGAACAACTGACTTCTTTTTAATTTTTATTAGTTTCAGATTTTGTTTTCTTTTGACATTTTTTTTGGACAATTTTGTTTATTTAAAGTCATTTTCCTTGCCATGTCATCCACAAATTTTGTTGATTTTCTTTGAATTCCATAAGAAAAGAAAGAAAGAAATAATCTTACTACTTATACGGTAGTTTCCACACCTACAGATTCTTGTTGATACTTGATGTACAAAGTTGTTCCTGTCTTCTTCTTTCTTGTTCTTCCCTCCATATAGTTTCTTTTGCAAGAGTATATCAAAGTAAGTTGATATTTTTTCAAAATGTGATATTATCAAACCAAATATTCTTCAGTTATAGCCAATTTAAATTTTCCTACCCTGTGGAGTTGTCAGATGTTGACTCACAAACTCGCCAAATAACCACCAGCCTACAAATAGTTGCAAGGCATGATTTAAAGAAAAAAATGTATTTCTCTATGATATATAAATATTTAACTATAGGTGGGACCCCCTAGGGAGAAAGAAAGGATGTTTATTTTCAAATATTCCTGGGATATCGACATTGTAAATAGTTGCAAGGAATGATTTAAAAGAAAAAAATGTATTTATCTATGATATATAAATATTTAACTATAGGTGGGACCCCCTAGGGAGAAAGAAAGGATGTTTATTTTCAAATATTCTTGGCATAGCGACATTGTTTTAATCTATTGAAAGTACATAATGGTTTCTCGTTCTTCCTTTCAGTTTGATTATGATCTCCATTTCTGGTTTGACTGAGAAAGAAAGAAAAATGATTGTGCTAGTAGAACTTCAAAATTCCATATGTTGCATATGATTTACTCATCAGATGCTTTTACAGTTATGATGTTGAAACTTAGAAAAGGATTCATTGTTGGATCATAGGTCATAAAAGTGTTCCTTTATTCTTGATGCGTACAATACCTCACAAAGAAATGAACACAAATGGTTAAATTTCTAATGCATGGTATATTTAAAAGGGTGGTCAATTTCATTTTTACATGTATAGTATGGTAATATGGTTTACTATGATGAAAACCTTGCATATATTTTCAACTTCCATCGCGTACACCAATTATTGGTTCTATGTAAACAAAGGTGGTGCATTATAGTTAAAGGGTTGGAGGTTTTATTGAACTTTACATATGGTATATTATATGAACTCAACCTTCACACTGTTATCCACCATAAGCTATACTTTGATTTTATGGAGCGAACATACATATGATTATTATCACTCATTTGTATTGAATGTGGTAATTAATGAAATGTTGTGACAGTAAATTTCCATGTGAAATATGGGTCGTCGTTTGATCTAGCAACATACATGGTGGTTGATGTGTTTGAGAGCCATGTGATGGCTTGTCGACTCAGTTATGTTTCCAGCCTTGTGGTTGACTGATGGTAAGAGTGGAAATCTTAAATGGATTGAGGAGTTAACGCATATTATGTTTTTGGAGAACGTGACGCCCCATGCATTGAATGCATGGGACGCATGCATTCACTTGCATTGAGTTTACCACCCTGCATTGTTTCACATTTCATTTTGGCATTTGAGTTTTGTAGATGTCGAGTAACACTATGGTTTGCAAGCTCATTGTGGTTGTTGTTGGTAACTATAGCTCAACTTTTTTTTGAAGTATTTGAAGTGTGAAGAGAAGGCATGTTGTTTAGAATGTACCCACCAAATGCATATTTTTTTTCTCAATAAAAGTTTTGGGAAAAAGCTCTGCTAGTCTGTGAATTAGTGTGTTGTTTGTCCATATTCAAGATCGTTTTCTCATCTCCAAATGAAATCATTCCATGTTTGATTGTCGTGGATTGAACCCTGGTCATGAAAATTGTTATTTCAATATTGGATGTGTAAATACACTGAGGACTCGAATGTGTTTATGACTCTTTTATGATCCTTAAAAAATAAATCAAGCTCTAGTTTTGGCCCCCTTTCCACTGTTTGATATTTAAAGTTTGAAAAAATAATTGGAAATATTCGTGGGTTTTGTTCTGTACACATATATTATTTTTTTGTTCAAAGGGTTTCAAGCCCATGACCCTCAAGTTCCATTATTCAAATTAACTGCTTATCATTTGAATGTGCATGCAACAATTTTGATCTTGTAACCTTCAAATTTCATTCTACAACCCACTCTCATTTGTCAACCATGCAATTCTTAGGTTTTTTCCCTCTTTTGGTTTGTTCGAACACTAGTTCTGGTTCCCCACTTGAGATTCATGAGTCCACAAGTATGTCATTTCATATCTAATTCCCTTAGCCTTGAAGTCCTGAATATGGTATTTTAATGTCTTACTTGAACTCATTAGGGATTTTTACATACTTATACCTCTCTACATAAAGGCGCTTAGATATAAAGCCAACATCCACTTTTCCTACATAAGAAAACTTACAATGTGGTTATTATTAGTTTCCAACCCTGGTTGATTTTTGAAAAATGGGTTGTTTATGATTGTTTGGATAAATAATTTTAGTGAATTTTACACAGAGGTGACATAATGATATCATTGGTTTCATAGTTCAAACCCTAATTTTTAAATTCCGTGCATGGCATTTTAAAGCCTTTTTTTAGTCTAAGCTTACTAGAGTTATGCATACCTGGTCGACTCAATACCTCTACATTCTTGATACAAGAAAATTTTAAAAGAAAGAAAATAAGTGAATCAACATTGTTATATTATGCTAATATGACCAACATAGTATTAAAGAGGATTTTTTAACACCTAGTTTCGAGTCTTGTTGAGTTTGATGAATTTTTTGTGATTATGGACAAGATGTTGATATAGATACAGTCATTATTTTGGGTTTTGAATAAATGATTGAAAGAGAGGGTATGACCTATGCATTACTAATATCAAGGATAAAATGACATGGTTGTGCTCTCAAAAGTAATTTTATATTGCATACAAAATTTATTGTGAGTTTATATGATGATTATAAAAATCATGAAGGATGCCCTAGCTTAAATATTGAACTATATATAATGTTGGACTTGTTTGGTTGAGTTTAAAAGGCAATTTATTTGTGATTTTCTGGGCATGAGATTTGAACTAAAATACAACCATATTATTTTGGAAATATTTTATGTTCTACATATAGGTCCAATTCCCTCCATAACACCACTTTACATTCATCACTCCTTAAATCCCAGAATCATGTATCATTTAAGAGTTTTATTATTTTTCCCATTGTTGTATGAGTCATGAAAATATGTTATGTTTGAAGAGAAGTGTTACCGGTCTTGCATGAATAATTTGACAATAAAGATAGACGATTGTGTAGAATGGAACAAGTTATTATCAAAATGATTATTTAATCATGATGTGAAGGAGTTTAGGTAGGATGAAGGGCATAAATTTGGTAAATGGATGAATGTTGTTGTTTCAAGGCCAATCCCCCCCACATCTCTTTTACTTTACATATGTTATCCATTAATTCCCCAATCATATTTCATTAATTCTTTCATGTTTTTGTTCCCCCTTATTCATAAGCAAGTTCAAAGGTTTTATTTGAAATAAACAGTGGATATGTTGGAAATTACTGAAGATATATTTGACATGGCATGTATGAGATGATTGGTAGATATTTAAGCTCGGAATATGATTGATGATGGATGTCTTATTGTTTTGAACATCTGTCGTTATTCTCCTTGCCATTATTTCACTTTTCATACATTACAAACCCCCTCATATTTCTAAAATTACATTGGAATTCCCATGTTCTTAATTAATAACCAATTGAGAAAGATATTAAAGTTTTCCAAAGCAGAAGTTAAAGTTTGTCTTAAATTTGATCTTCTCTGTCTATCCCTGGTTGTATGCATGCTTGCTTGCTGACAAGTCAAAGTTATTTCCAAACTATGTTATGAAAATGGTATTTGATGTTTACTTGTTATTATATACATACTCTGATCTAGCCTTGCACTTTTTATAGATGATATTTTTTAGTAGAGGCATTCATGGCAAGGAAACAAAGGAAGGGGAATAAGGCCAAATTACTTTTGGCAAGGGGGTAAAAACAAATTTGTTTTTCAATACATTTTGATGTCGATTATGAAGAGTTTAACCCACTCTTGCAAACAAGTTTCCTAAATCTAGCTGGGAAAAGAGCCTTTCAAAATAATCTTGCACCTGAAAGACCACCTTTACAACCCCATCATACCATTTTTGGTATACATGTGCAGCCACATGTATCCATACATCCTAAGATACCAACTAATGATGGTTGGAATGATGTTGTTAATCCTCCTCAAAATCAAGTTCATGGATGGCCCACATTTTCACTGCCATAACCTCCCCCTCCACTTAAATGGTCTACCTTGCACATTGCATCAGAAGCTTTCCATGCTCACTCAACCCAACCATAGAAAAATCTAAATTCCATAGCCCAAGAACCAGAGCTTAGCAAAGGAAAATGACTTGCCCATTCTGTTGACTCCTATCAATCAATAACGTCTTGATCACACTCAGTTACTTCTCACTTCCAGCACCCAAAAATTGAGGACATGCATATCTCTTCTGAATATATGCACCCAAAAGCATCAACAGAAAAAGGTAAAACATCTATTCATGCAAATTCAGAGGTCCTCAAAATAACCAAATCTCAGGGAAGTAGACAGAGGAAAAATGCCTCACATAAGAAATAGGATTTTTGATTTCATGGGGTTATTTTATAATAATTTCACTTTTGAGACAGACATTATTTTATTTATGGACAACAATATGGCTGGGATAGATTTATGATTCATTGTTTTTGGATACTTTACAACAATATATTTTGGACAACAAATTGACATATTTATTTTGATAATTATACTCACATATATGAGATATTTGGGAGTCACAAGTATGTATTTGAGATATTTCATATGTTGATTGGTTGGGATATATGTGCACAATGACGTTTGATGATATGATCATTTTTTAAGGAACAAGGGAATAATTTAAAAATTAAACAAAATAATTATTAGGGGGTTCTCACCTATTAGTTAATATTTAGTATACCCTTATCATTTATTATTAATATTGAATGATGAGTTGTACATACTTAACTAAAATTAGTTAAATAACTTAACTGAAAGTAATTGAACTATTCAAACTACTTTTGGAAGGATAAAAGAATAATTAAAGGGACAAGCAAAGGAGAGAGGAGATAGAGACAAAATCTTTGATAAGGTTTGTTCTTTCTTTAGAATGAGATTGCATTACCACTTCATTCATTTCTAAAATACTTAAAGGATAAAGACATATTTTTGATAGCAGGGTCTTATTGAAGGTGGTAACAAGGAGGACCAAGAAGCATCGATTATTTACATGCTTATAAGGTTGATCATGTATTTCGAATAGTCTGTAAATTCTTATTGGATTTCTGAATTGATTTTCAGTGCTAATTAGGACTTTTGTGCAGAGTCAAGGTAGTGGAAAATTGTTGCTTGTTGATCCATTTATTTTTCAGTCTTGGTTTTAATTGGGAGGCACTATTTGTCTCCGTGATGATGTAACCTTTGACTTCTAAGTATTTTTCAGTTCCTTGCCATTTTGGGTATGAAAGAATGTATTTGGAAATGTTCCAGAACTAAATGAATCAAATCATTTGATGGTTTTGAGGTCTCATTTTCGATTATGTGTGTGATCTAAATTAAGATTTTTCTGTTTTCAAGATTGTTCATCAAATTGTTTATATTTCTTATATAAATATTTTATTTTCCTTTATCATAAATCAACATAAAATACAACATTGATCTCAAGAGAATATTTCTTGAAGGTTAATTGATAATTTTGCAAAAGGGATATAAAAATAGGGTAACAATCCTGACTATCTTGCCTTAGCCTGGAAAGATTAAAAAATGTTGGTATTAGGATAACTATTCTTTTTCATTAACACAACATAAATATAAACTACAAATAGATCAAAACACCCTCTTAAAATCCCACATGTGTGAGTGTAAGAGGCTCCATGAAGGTGACATCATCTCCTCAAGGGGCATAAAGGATCCAAAGGTTATATCCATCCCCAAAAGGTGAAATCATCATGAAAGATCATATCCCCTCATCAATATGGTGACATATCATCATCATCAAAGTACCAACTCATCGTCCATGTGTTAGATCGACTCAAGCAAAATCATGTCACTCCAAGCATGACATCATCCTCTAGATATCTAATGTCCTAGATTAAAAATGCTAACGTCATGCATGAGAAAGGATCCATCATCCATCCAAAGGGGTATACAATCCTTGTCAAGTCCCGTGGTGTACAACCAAACTGTAATGTCCTCAAGTGGTGTAAAGTCCAAGTTGTGGGCTTCCTCCCCTCTAAGTGACACATCTAGTTATATTTGCAATGTCCCATCTCTTTAATGCAATGTCCAAGGTCCAGGAGGTGTTGGAGTGTATCTAAAGTTATTCCAAGTCATCAAAGAACCCAACATTCATCAACAGGGGTCAAACATCCTCCATATAATGTGCAATATCATGAGTACAGGTATCAAAATGTCTTTAGCAGGACCATCTCCAGGGGTGCATCGTCATCACGAAAGGATAAAAAAAGTCAAGTGAAACCAACCATCATGGATATAAGAGTCATTATATCATATAGAGTAAGCCACAATCTAATACAAAATCCATGTAAGAAATTCATAGTAGTTATCGTCTTCAAACTTCACACTAGCTTAAGACTTTATGCAATTTTCCAAGTTTAGGTATGGGAGGACAATCATAAGACCCTATTAGGTGTGTCAGTACCCAAGTAGAGGTCTAGTTCCTAAGAAACCATTCAAAGTGAAAGTATAATTGTATGGCATGACATGAGGCTTACTTCATGGTCATGGTGTCATTAATATGCAAGGCCACATGTGGGTTCATCTCCATGAGAACATTTTTAGAGAGAGCGCTTGCTGCTTGAGTTACCCTTTCCTCGACAGCGTGTGTATTCCAAACCCCTATTCTTGCCTTTTTTTTATTCATTTATTTCTTTTCAATACCCTTTTCAAGTTTATGCATTTATTATTTTTACTAGGATTCATTAAGTACTTTTAATTTGATATGCATTATGTGCATTAGGACTTGGGGAGATCACCTCATAGTGAGGGGGTAGAGCCCATGATAAATTTTGGATTTTGATTTTTTCATTTGTCATTCCATTATTCCTTTTTTATAACATGATTTTTTTATTCATTTTACCAGTTGCATCAACCTCGAGAATTCTAGCCCCTTCTTCTCATATGAGGGTGAAGACACAAACCTTTTTGGGATACATGTAACAACCATTTCCAAAATATAGGACAATGGGAGGAAAATGGATGGAAAGTGTTAAGTATGAAAAAGAGTGGTATGTTACCCCTATCAATGCCTCCCAGTAGTACCCCTTTTCCCCAAGAGTGACAAAACTGGACTAAGACACATATAATGGCCACCAAGGTGAAACAAGGAAAAAAGCATAACTTCCAAGCATCATGATCCATTATCTAACTTCAACCCATGATTCTCACTTAAAGGCCCAATGTATTAAATGTAATACTTTATATGAAACAATGACTAGTGTACCTCATGTGTATTGGACCACCATCATTGGATGAACCATATTGATTAAGCGAATGAGTTTAACTGTGAGGAGGGGCAAGGAACCTAAGGGGTTGTTGTCTGTGGAGAATGTTGATAATCATCTCTAGGATAATTGTCTATAATGTGGACCATGATACATTATCTCCTCTAGTTACCCCTAGGTGAGAGGGGGTAACAGACCCTATGGCCAACTTGTTGAATCTCAAAGTTGAGTTGATCGGAAGCAAAGACAAGAACAAAAATTCTCAAGTAATTTTGCAAGTTTATGAGGATGGCCTCTATAGGTTTGAATTCAAGGTTGTTAGAGAGAGTATGTTAAGCAATTCAACAAGTCAATGAAAGTAGAGTATATAGCTATAATATTAGAACAATGAGTAATATTATATTCTCAAGGGACTTTAATACTAGAACAACAAATAATTAATTTATAATCCCAACCAATGTCTCCAATACTAACCCTCTATGCTTACATGAGGATATGGATTAATCTTGCAAGTACAGAAGAAGCTCTAAATATTTAGGTGAAAATTTGTTCAATATGGAATTAGGTGAATTTTTTTCAATGCAAAATTAGCCAACCTTTGTAGTTGTCAGTGTTGATATTATGGTAGTTGTGGGAGGTATCAACCTCCATGTGTAACCTTTAGTTAGAATAGAATACTTCGGAAGCAAGGGAAACCCTAAACAAATGTGTAGAAACCCTAAAAGACAAGTCGGCTTAGTAAAATAATTAATATTAAAGTTTTACCCACCAAAAGAAGAAGTCGGCCTAGACAGTTGACAAAGAGAACTATAAATAGAGGGTGCATGAGTTCATTTGGACACACACACACTCATATAAGTGGTGTGTAATTCTAGAGGAGGAGTGTAACTACAATGACTGCAATTGGGTATTAGTCTTGGTTTGTGTTTTGGTACTTTCTGCTTGGTGCACTATCTTTGGAAAAAGGTTCACTCTCTCTTGGTATTTGTTGGGTCTAGTGCTACTTTTGGAATCATTCTATCTGTCAAAGGTTACATTGCTCGGGGTGGATACATGCCTATGGTTGGGTGAAAATATTGAGATATTGTCTATGGTTAAATGATCACATTGATTATTTTAATAGGTTATGGGCCCACACTACCTTCAGATAGTCTAGTTGTTTGAGGGTAGATCAACAGTTCCTTGGCAAGCTCGTTGTGGCACCAGTGGCAGCTACAACTAGGGTTTTTGAATTTGGATTTGCAACAAACCCTAACCTATCTCTCTGGGCACTTCAAGTGAGACGTTTGGCATAATTCCTAAACATTCTAGTGTGCCTTAGCCTAGCACACCTCTTGACACCCTCATCTATAAAAAGCGTCAAGGTTGAATTTTTGGGTCAAATTCAAAGTCACAGTTTGATTGGTCAAAATCAAAGTCAAAGGAAGTCATGGCTTACTCTATGAAGTCAGAGAAGAAGATAGAAGGAGCTTCAAAATTTAGAGCATGGAAGACAAGGATTAACCTCATCCTTTCCAAGAACAAGGTTCTAGATATTGTGAAGGGAAAGATCCTGGAACCACAGTTTGAAGCAGGGAAAGAAAATGAACCTCAAAATGTTTCCACAATGGAGAAATTCAAGGACAATGACATCAACACTATGAGTATCATTGTGGAATCTGTCAAATATCACTTGATACCCTACATATCCAATCTTGACTCATCCAAGAAGATGTATGATGCCCTAACTAACCTTTTTGTAGTTAGAAATATTGGACAAGTGATGAGCCTGAAGAATGAGCTTCGTGACACAAAAATGAATAAGGATGACACTGTAGCCTCATACTTTGTGAGGATTTCTTACTTGAGATATCAACTACAAGATATTGAGGAAGTTATTCCAGAAAGGAAATTGTGAATATAGCACTTAATGGTCTTTCCAGATCATGGGATGCATTCACTGCAAGCATGAACACTAGGAAGGAGTTTCCAACGCTGGAAGAACTTTGGACCTGTTGTGCACAAGAAGAGACAAGGATAAACTCAAAAGGAAGAGGATGATCAAGCCTATACAACAAATTTCAAGAGACATGAAGGTAAGAAAGGATTTGGTTCAAGAAATAAAATCAATAATAAGAGATATATGTCAAAGGTATAATGTTTTGGATGCCAAGAATATGGTCACTACAAAAGGGATTGTCCTAAATTAACCAAGAAGAGAAAAAAAACACGCCATGCGTCAACTACTAATGATGAAGAGCCTTCAAATAAATCCAAGCATGAAGAAACATATTTCTTCTACTAATCAAATCTTGTAGGATCTCTTAAAGACACCATGTGTCTGGCATGATGTGATTCATATGCATCATCTCTAAGTTGTACTAGCATGATTCTACTATGCTACTACATCATATCTAAGTTGTACTAGCATGATGCGCCTTAAGAAATTACATCATATCTAAGTTGTACTAGCATGATGTGAGTCATCTACATCATCTCTAAGTTGTACTAGCATGATGTTACTACATCATATCTAAGTTGTACTAGCATGATTCCATTTTGGACATCTATATCATATCTAAGTTGTATTAGCATGATGCAAAAGCATCATATCTAAGTTGTACTAGCATGATACATATTAGCACTCCCTCTCAACCAAGGGAGAAATCTCTGCAAGTCCCAACTTGTCCTTGAAGTACAAAAACTTTATTTTGGACAAGGGCTTTGTCAAAATATCTGCTATCTGCTCGTAGGTGGAGATATACTAGAGTTTTACTTCTCCCTTCTAGACTTGATCGCAACTGTAATAATACTTGATCTCAATGTGCTTTGACCTATCATGGAAAATCAGGTTCTCTAAAATCTTCACACAACTTTTATTGTCACAAAATATCACCGTTGAATTCGACACTTGATCAAAATAGTCCAGAAATCAACTTACAGAGCCATAATGCTTCTGTACAAGCATCACATGCTGCAATATACTCTGCCTCTGCAGTGCTGAGTGCCTTAGACTTATGTTTTCATCTTGTTATCACCACATAATTTATGGGAATCAGCTGATGACTTGGATATTATCTGTATCTAGTGATTTGGTTCACAAATGATATTTCATTCTTCAAATAATTTTTGAAAAGAAAATGAAAAGAAAAAGAAAAAGAAAAAAGAAAAAGGAAAAGAAAAAAAAGAAAAGAGGGCAAAAAGATTTGAAATAAAAGCCCCATGCAATAACAAGTGACTTGGTCATACCTTTCAAGCATGACCTAGTTCTTTTAAATTTTCAATGTTGATAGGATAGTGAATGCATCTGATCATACTGCCTAATCTTGGTCAGATAGCCCCT
>ML799113.1:118443-153541 GCA_009831015.1 Picea engelmannii | reverse complement strand
CAACTTGCTGAGAGCACCAACTCTCTGTTTTCTCTAGCACCCACTAGAAGGAAGCACCAACTCCCTGGTTTCTCTAGCACCAACTAGAAGGAAGCACCAACTCCCTGGTTTCTCTAGCACCAACTAGAAGGAAGCATCAACTCTCTGGTTTCTCTAGCACCAACTAGAAGGAAGCTACAACTCCCTGTGTTCAAGAACCCACTTGAACCTCTGAGGACACTAGTCCTCCCTAGAACCTCCCAACCACCCTGAAATGTAAATTCTTTGTTACTAAAACTTATTACAGTGATATAAAGTTATTCAATGGATTACCAGCCTTGTCGCTGTTATGTTACATTGCTCTGCCCCGTCTGCATCAATGTCTTCTACACACCCCTTGCACTTTCTGTTCTTCTATCTTTTATGCTCTCTGCGCCATATCCCTTCAATGCACCATCCCTCTACTATGCATTTCTACTTCTGCACTCTGCCTCCTTGTACACACCTGAATTCTCCTACACAGTGATAACCCTTATCTCTTCTTTGTTCAACATTCTTATAGTCTTTGTTGTCTTTGTGCATGCAATATTCTCCATGCCTCTGCATGCTCACACCCCACCAATCTCCTCCGCATCAGAGATTTTTCTCCACTTCACTCTTCCACAACTATCCAATGTCTTGTGCGTCACGTTCTCTCTCTGTTCTGCATCTTCTGCTCATTGTCAGTCCTCTGCTTGATCATCATGGTAACTCTTCAGCTTCTCTGGTGGTTTCACCTACTTATCCATCATCACTGGGTGTTATTATGAGATTCCTTAGTTTCTCTGGTAGTTGAGGCTCTTTGTCTTCTCTGTCTTAGACGAGCTTATCCTTTTTGTTTTCAGCTACATACTTCAATCCCCTTCCATCTGTCAATCGCTTGAATCAATAATCCTCAATCCACTAGAATATGCCTTGAGACTCTTCATCTTCTTTGGTGATCACACTCAGTCCTCTTCGAGTCCTTTGGCAAAAATCATCATTTGTTTTAGCTGTTACACTGAGAAGCGAAAAAGTAGCCATGCGATCATGTTCAACTTCACCTGCACTATTGGATTGAATTCATAGAAACTTGTGTTTACTTCACCATTTCGTACTTCGGCATTTCGGGATCCCCATGGTAAAGATTTCGTTACACTCCATGTCCCGATCCCCGAAACTCCGAAATGGAGCTTATCTAAACTAGCTCCTTCCTTCATCTTCCGTCGATGTGACCAATGGATGCGACCACAGATTGAGCCAAAATGTGTTTCGCATTTCAGAATTTCGGGATTTCGGCACTCCTATGGTAGAGTCTCTTGATGCTCCATGTCCCGATATTCGAAGCTCCGAAATGGAGTCGGATCAATGGTCCACACTCTAAGTGATTTGATGGTGTTGATGTGTTCGTGATTTCGCATATCGCGATTTTGGGGTTCGCGACTTAGGGACTCCTATGGTAGGATTTCTTGACATCTCCATCTCCTAATTTTCGAAACTCCGAAAGGGAGTCGGATCAATGGTCCACATAACCCCCTGAGATGGACGGTTGACGGGATTTTGACGTTTCACATTTCATGATTTCGGGACTCCTGTGGTAGGAATCCTTGACATCTCCATCTCTCGATTTCTGAAACTCTGAAAGGGAGTCAGATCAATGGTCCACATAACCCCTTGAGATGGACAGTTGATAGGATTTCGACATTTCACATTTCATGATTTCGGGACTCCTGTGGTAGGAGTTCTTGACATCTCCATCTCCCGATTTCTGAAACTCCAAAGTGATGTAAACCTGCTGACATCACATGTGGATTGACACATGTTGAATAACTGCCACATGTTACTCTGATTTGTGATTTACATGTGCCTAAAATGTTGAATCATCTTGACACTTGTCATTGCCTGGTTGTGCCACGTGTTCTTAGCTGACGTGGTTTGCTGACGTGTCTATTTTAGGATTTCGCATTTTGGCACTTCGGGACTCCTAATGTTGAGAGTCTCTGACTTCTCCATCTCCCGATATCTGAAACTCCAAAATGGAGTTTACTTTGGGGTTTCGCATTTCGCGAATTCGACAGGTGAGGGAACCCCGTTCATTTGACTTTCCAGTCAGTGAAATGACGATCATTCGCCACGTGTCCTACTCGAAGATGGACGGTCCTCCTACTTTCGGGATTTTGTAAGCCCGCTTCTCCTAGCACTTTTAAAGAATGTGCATGCTCTCCTGGATCCAACGGTGGTCGGACCCTGCACTCGGATCTAACGCCCGAGATATGTCCTCCATATCTGCGCATCCACGTGTCCTTCCTGAAGATGGACGGTCCTCCTACTTTTGGGATTTTGTAAGATCGCTTCTCCTAGCACTTTAAAGAACGTGCAGGCTCTCCTAGATCCAACGGTGGTCGAACCCTGTGCTCGGATCTAACGCCCGAGATCTATCCTCCATATCTACGCGCTCCTCTTGTCTATATTGAGATCTAACAACCATCGGGAATTCTGAATTGTTGATCCAACGATCATTGTTGCTGCTCCTCCCCATTATCACTGCGTTGCTGATCATGCTCCTGTACTCAAGATATCATTGATGTTTTAATTTCTATCAATGACAAGCATACGCTACCTGTAAAACATGCCAACATCCTGTAGTTGAAGGTTGACCCCCAGTTGGTTGTTTCCCCCAAGTTGATTTTTTCCCCCCAACTAGTTGTTTCCCTCCAACTGGTTGTTGTGACCCAACTGGTTGTTTCCCCCAAGTTGGTATTTTCCCCCAAGGTGGTTATTTCCCCCATGTTGAATATGGCCCTGCAGCCGAGGGTTTCCCCCTAGTTTTAAATTCCCCCCTAGTGAGAGGTATAGAAGAACTTCCCATTTGAACAATTTTTGTAGGATGAAAAACTTGTGTAGCATGAAAAATTGGTGTAACTGTCATGGTATTACCTACTTGATTGGAAGGGGGGGGAAAAAAGATACTTGTCATAGGGATCGAGGCAACAACATTGTTGGCCACTTGACTAGAGGGAAACGACATAAAAATTCCAAGTAAATCACTTGGTGTATACATATGTGCAGCTAGAGAGGCAAGAATAGAATTTGTGTTCACAGGTTTTTGTGACAGGGCAACATGGGTCAACGAAATTCCCCAAAAAGGAGAAGTGCCAATAGTAGTGATGTGTTCCAGAGCAGTTATATCATGGTTCAGTAGGGGAATCACTATTCCATCTGTATAGTTGGGTGGTGTTGTATCCATGCTAGGAGATCACCTATTGATGTAGTGGTAAGAAGAAAAAGAATCAATATGTCTTGTCGATGGTAATTCAACAAGGGGATTTGTTGGAGGGAGAAATGTTCCTTCCTCAATGGTTTTAACTGCCCCTTCAAGTTGGTCACTCAGGGGAGATATGCTCCCTACTTTGGAACCAATTTCTTCGTTAAGAGTTCCTTTGTTGGAAGGGTTGTGTGGAATATTGTGTTCTTCAGGACTGAATCCTTGCATTCTACGAGATCTGCATAGACCTTGATCAGCCACAGTGAAAGTATAATAGAAATAATGATCCTTAAGGCTAACTACGAATGTTGAAAGAACACACCCCTAAGAAATATAAATGTAATCAACCAAGAAAACAATATATGAAAGGATCTTCCAAAGATGGGATATCAAGATGTCAATGAAGATATTCTATAGTCACATTTAATAGCCTTGGATAATTTACTCACTTCACCCTAATCCAAAGGCCCTATCCTTATACTATTGTTTGTGTGATATAAAACAAAAATTTCTAATTGATTTTATTAAGTGTGTTGGTTGATTGTTAATGGATATTCTTACTCAGAAGGGCACACGAAAGAGGAATTGATGATGTGATGAGTTGACTCCAAAACCATGCAGAGAGAAATGAAATGCAAAGCTTTTTCTTTCATTGAATTCTATCTGAGGGAAGGAGAAGAGATATTTTTCTTCTTAATACAAATAAACACCCAATGCTATGGAAAATTTGCTAAAATGCCAAACTATCAAATCAATGCCTTTGAAATCCCAAACAATGACAATCTCTTTAAAGCATGTACCAAAACACTCCAATTATGAAATTGGAATAAAAAGATTCAGTTTTCCTCTTTTCAAATTGCATGAAACCTCAAAGTAGACTCTTCTTTTGTGTTTTCTTTCAAGATGAAAGGACTCAAAGACAGTTGCAAAGAACCCAAAATAATTTGAAGAAAACAAGAATCTAAAGAATCTAAACAAAGATGCCTTCAACACTTGTGTTGACAGGCCAAAATGACACGTTTAATCAGTTGAGGGAAAATGCCCAATGGCGGGTCCCAATTAGACCCACTCTTGTTTGGAGTAGTGCTTTCGACCAACTTTTGGCCTAGTTAGAAACTAAGTAAAATACTAACTAAATACTAATTAAATATGAATATGAGAACCAAAGGTTCTCAAATGAATTACAAATAAGATTAAAAAAAAAAAAATGCACCTAACTAAAACTAAACTAAGAGGTATGATTATTATTCTAAGATGCATTCCCTAAACTAATACTATTTAAATTAATCTATCATGATCAGGAGTTAATTAGCAAAAAATATTAATACAGTGAATGATGCACATTACTTGTGTAGAATAAATTCATGACACAAGTGATACATAAATTTAATAGCATAATCTATTAAAAACAAAGAATTGGTACATTTAACAACATTATACTATCGATGTAATCATCCTGAAAAACATGATAACTGCAGACTGTAAACATTGATTTAGAAATAATTCATCAGCTAACATTTACATACTACAAACAGAGAGATACATAAACATAATAGTCTTATTCACGCACATCAGTACTATAATATCCATATTTAGAATGTCTCTTAGATTCAAATTAACTTGCAACAAAAATATTGTCTTGCTAGCTTCCAAAACAAAAATCCATTTCAAATGGGCAATGCCCCCTTTATATAGTGAGGTGAGAATCTTTACAATCATTCTTTTTGGTAATCATAAAAAAATTGAGTTATTTCACAAAAGGAATCTTCATATTCTATAATATATTGCAATATCATAAGAAAACAACATTTGGAAAGAACTGTGTAATTTTGTAACCATGACGTGGTCCGCTCCTATTGTTGGTATTTGTATTCTTTCCAAGTGGAGTAGTTGTTTATAATTCTCTCGAGTTTTCTTGATTGCAATATCTCTAAGACCGATTCTCCGTTACACAATTTTACGGAAACTTCTTGATATAACTGCTCCGCTGTGGATTTTACAAAGGATTGAGTGTTATGGGTGAGCCGGGTAGGAAACACCATATGTTCTTCAATTGATTTTTCTTTAAATAGCATCAGATCCTGAATGCTCGCCTGACTGGATTTATTTAGATCTTCCACTTCAACTACCTTGGTGCTGACATAAGTTGTTTCATCTATAGACTACAATGGTTGTACCCATGCCTCTATGACGATATAATTAACATCTTTCCAGATTTTTGCACATGTGTCAGCAACTACTCCTTGGGTGGAGAAAGTACTCATGAAGAGAGGTTTGTTGGTGTCGAAAATCATTTGTTACCCGATTCTTTCTCTTTTCCAATATACCGGTAGAGAGGTAGGTGGAGGTTGGTGCATGTCCTACCAATTAACCATCTCCTCAAAAGCCTCACTCGCTTCTCGATACCTTCCTTGAGTCTCTATCAAAGTGTTATGCAAATTAAGTTGTTCTTGTCGATCCACCTGTATGTTGATCAACAAATTAAGGAGTTCATTTATTTCCTTCGCTAATTTTTTTATGGAAACCAAAGCTTGTGCTTTGATGGAGTCCACGGTACATGTCAAGGATCTATTATTTTCTAGAGTGATATTGACTTTATTTCTTTCCACTTCTAACTCATTCATGTGGGTGTCTTGTAGGATTTGCATCCTCTTTTCAAAATCTTCGCTCAAGTGGTCTCTTTGTGCTTGTAGGGCACCATTGATCTTACCTAAATTTATTCCTTCAACTGCTTTGATAGCTTCCTGGATATCTATGCTGAATTGGTATTTTGCGCCTTTCAACTCCATTTCTAGCTCTACTACTTAGTTCCTGGAAATTTTTAGGGCATTAGTTACCTCCAGGACATAGGAGGCATTTAATCCTGCACAGGCATTGAACGTTGAAGCTGTTTGGACCGCATTTTCTTCTGGATCAGGCTCGACCTTCCATTATAATATCTTTCCTGCACATGAATTAGACTTGGTGTCTTCTCCTATATTTATTTTCATTGATCTCTTCTTGATGCTTCTAGTTTTGTTGTCGAAGTAGTAGTCTCCAATAACGACTACATATCCTTCAAAATTGAGATCTTGGGAAGAGAGGGAAGAATCTCCCAATATGGAACTTATGGGGGTGTACTCCTGAGGAGGTATATTCATGATGCATAGGTTTGGTGTCGACAGAGTGTCTAGGGTATGGTTTAAATTATGCTTCAAAAGATCATCAACTTTCCTCTTTGATTCAACCTCGTTGGCCAATCGTTTCACCTCTGCCTCTTCAACCATTTTCTTGGTTTGTGCTTCATTAGCTAGCCTCTTGGATTCCTTGTCCTCTACCAACTTTTTAGCTTCTTCTTCTTTCTTATTCTGCAGAGTGTCTTGATGTGCCATGCACTCATATTCTATCTTGTTCTTCTCCTCAGTATGTCTTCTTTGATAATATTGCTCAACTTGGAGCCTTTTCTATTCAAGTTGTTTTTCTTTTTTGGTCTTCTCCTGTTCTTTGGCATTTCCTGTATCGTGTTCTTGCTAACACAACTTCTAGAATTGGGTTAAATTTTCCATCTTGAATTCTTCTTGTTCGATATCAAGGTCTCTCTTTGCAGCATCAAGGGGCAACTAGTGCAAGACTTCATCATACGAGAGTACTCCTTTAAATTTATCCTACTCAAAATCAACAACATGGATATTTGGATGAGTGAGGCTGATAGACCTGACATGACTGATATCCATCTCATGAGGATCATGGCCTTTACGCTCAACCGAGCACAATATTAATTCATGTAAGGCCTCAACTTCCTTCCTTTCATGTTGAGCGTTAGAAATAGAATAGCTTCCAATGTGGAGAGGGAAGATTGGCCATAATATTTCACTGTTGGTTTGAAAAAGTGTGGTGACACCAAACCCCATTGTTTGGTATGCTATTTCCCTCATTAATAATCAGTCTGGGACTAAATATGGCAAGAGATGTGGGGCCCCAATGGTTCATAAGCCCTGATAAATGAGTAGTAATTGTAGAAAAAACAATTGGCCACCCCCTTCATCCCATTTCTAGCCTCAAAGGAGATCTTGTGTCTAGGAAACCAAAAAGAATAGAATGTAAAGGGGCAAGAAATAAATTGCAAATATCATAAAAATGTTTTCTGAAATTTACGCTCCATAATTGGGAGAAATAAACATGAAGGGTGGATGACTTTGGTCCCAATTCCATCCCAGTTCAAGAAATTGTACCGAGGAACAAATGGCATCAATCATATAAGAAGACATATAAAAACATGGTTTCTTCATACCTGGGAGATTCTTTTCATGCAAGCATATGTTAAAGGGTAGGATATCTTCCCATTTGAAGATTTTTCATGTTCTAATGATGGTGTGTGCCAAAGGTAACTAGTCAATTTGGAAGTGCGTACTCTTTTCTTACCTGTATAAACGATAGAGCATGGCCACCAACAACTTGTAAGGAGTTTTAAGCCTGTGGGTGGGGACCAATTTCTGAATTTCTTTAAGGGTTTCATCTTTGTCCACCCACTAGTGTTTCATCTATTTTTCCAGTCCTTTGCTTGCCTAGGTGAACCCTTTTAAGAAAGGTTCATTCAATGAGAAAGTGGGAGCGAGAAGGTGATATATGGAGCTAGTGTTCTGTGGTACGAGACAAGATACTTGCTTCCCCTTCTTTCTCATGATGTTTGTCATGGAAGTGTAAAATTTCCCGAGGCACCACTGTGTTGCCTCGTTGTATGAGAATAATTGTGGCATGGCAGCTTCCAGGTAGATACCTCTTTTCAGGATATTCCGGTAGAATTATAAAACTTTGTTGTCTTCAAGAAAATATGTGGAGTTGAATATCATGCAAATCTCTTCAAATCCAGGGAAGTGGTCCTCACCGGTGTGAGGAATTTTGTCAGTCATCAGAGTTTCGACCGGTCGAGATGATGATTTGGGGCCTGCGACACCCTATAAGTACACCAAACTTTTAGGACTTTTGGGGTTTTGGATCCCCATGACGAATAATGAATTTATCTCATAATAACACGTTAAAAACGAGTATTATATTATCTTAAGTATAACACATTAGCTATAATAATGAAAGATTGGTTAAGCGATCTAAAATGAAGGTTACTCGTAAATAGTCAGTTGCAGTAATAGAGTAGGAGATCTCAATAAGCAAGGGAGTCAAGACAAAACACAAACTTCACGGACTATGTTTCGAAAAATTGGTGCAAGATGTGTTCTGAAGGGTGTTTTTATAACTCTCAATGCACATCCACCTAGCACGTGTATGCCATAACTTCAGGTGTGTACGAGGATATTTCTAAATATGATCTTAAATTTTCTTTTTAATGCACATTTCTCTATAATTAAAGCTTATTAAGACAAACAGATGCATTGATTTGTTCATTAGGGGTAGTGCTAAACCATATCTTAGAATAAGACCATTATCGGGGTTGCACCTTTGGAGTTTGAGAGATCGTGGTTTTTTCGAACTACGAAGGGAAGGGTATCAAAGGCATATTCACTTTTATGTGGACCAGTGGGTGGGCCTGGAACGTCACCCAATAAATAGTGTTACAAAAATAGGTGGGACCCATCGAGGTACTGACATCGGGGTAATTCAAGATGAGGGAGAAACTAAAACCCGAGGGGAAGGTATCAAAAAAATATTCATTTTTTTTTAGAAATGCGCATTAAACTATGTGCTTTATAAGATTTTAGAACATGGCCGTCAGAGGTTTGAAGGATGGGGAAATGATTGAGCTCCGACAGAGATGGTATCAAAGAATATTCTTTCGACCTAGAAAAATGTGTGGGATACATGCATGAGAAGGTTCAAGAAGCCATTAGATTTTTCTCTTTGGAGTTCGATAAGATCAGGATTAAAAAGGCTCCCGACGAGGATGGTATCGAAGGTAATATTCCTTTGATACTTTAGAAACATTGTTATGTCCCAAAAGAAATAAAAACAACTCATTGGAGAATGATAAAATGGGAAGTCAACAGTCCAATCTTGGGATGCCACTTGGGGAGGTGGTCATTTGACAAGTCACGATGATACTTAGGGCTCTGTGAAAGGAAAACAATGTGATATCCAAAGTCATCGGAATGCAAATATCGGAGTTTAATTTAATGCGTGAAAAGGTGACTCCGACGAAAAGGATGCAGGTCTTGTAGGGTAAAATATAGGCGCAAAAGAAAAAGAGAAAAATATTTTAGGGACCCATAAAATTTAAAAGATTGGGGTGTTGTGTGAAATGACCCACAACAAATGACGACTTACTTGGAAGAACCAATTATCTATGGGTTTCAAAAACATAGAGTGACTTCAATTAGATCGAAGTGAAATTTACCTTTTAAAATTCCATTCAGTACTCAGCTTAAGGACCCCACATTCAATGGTTTGTATGCAAGAAATAAAGAAAAACCTATTATCAATGACCTTCCACATAATTTGAGTGATCGTTTTTGGGAAATTTTATAAATCCATAGAAAAATTATGAGAGTGACACCACGAAGAAAAAATTAAGTTAGTTGTTGTATACCGAAGTGTTTTCTTCACCTCTCTTTCCCGGCATTGCTTCCCTGCTAGCGAGTGTCCATAGCCCCGACGAAGATGCCTCGTTATCATAAAAGCATGGCCCTGCTACCAATGAGTGTCCATAGCCCCGATGAAGATGCCTTGGTATCATACAAGCATGTCCCCGCTTCCAGCGAGCATCCATAGCCCTGATGGGTTTACTTGTACTTCCCATGCTTCTCATAGCGTTTTGAACTTCCTCATAATTATACTTTTGAATCCACCTTTTAGATTCTGAATTTAGATATTGCGACTATAATATAGGTGATGATAAATAGGAAGTGGTGTGATATAAGAGTTACTTTGATTTGCTAGTGTCAGCCAACAAATTGTCATCGTGGGTCTGTAAACATGAATCACTGATACATTTTTAAATTGGGAAATAATGGGCAGAGACACTGGATTTATGTGGAAGATAATGAATTCAATATATTTCAAGAAACTTGAAAGGAACATCAACGAGACCTGAGAGTGGTCACATAAGAGTGAATAACAGATGGAAACTGTCGAAAGGTACAAAATTTGAAGCTCAAAAGATCTTCTTTTGGTACAGATGAACAAGTTCCTCTTTTCTGTACTACCATTTGTTAACGAGGATAAACTTGGATCTTCGATCGGTTAGACAATCACTAATAGAAAGGTACTTGCTGGAGAGGGCGCTTACACAGGTCCTAAGGTCTTGGGTCCCCATTGTGAAAGAACAATTGGTCCATAGTAATAGATAGTGGGAGGGTGTTATTGTAAAGTAGAAAGGAGAAAAAAAGGAAGGAACAAACACAAGTAAAGGTCATATTATTGAAAAGAAAAATAAAATAAAAACTACAGATGAAAAACTACTATGTACATAGCTACATCACCATGGGTGATCAAGAGAAGTATTTCTTCATTATTTGGCCATTTACAAGGAGTTCCTCCTCATCTCCCTATAATGTTTTGAGTCTCAAATTCCTAGGACCTATTTTCTAGTGGATCAAATAGGGTCCTAGCCATAGTTTCTGGACTTTGGTGTGTTTTATTTTAAGGTCATTCACTTTTTCCCACTTGAGAACACGGTCTCCGTCTTGAAAATCTTTGTTTCCTACATTTGATTTATCGAACCATTTTTAAATTATTTCTTGGTGTTGATTCAAGTTCAACTTATCTTTTTCCCTTTCTTCTTCAAGTTTTAGCATCATGTTTAACCTTTCTTGCATTACCGGACATGCTTCGTCTTGAACGGATTGGGCCAATTGCAAATCAGGTGGGAAAGTATGGGTTGGAACTGTGGCTTCCTGCCCGTAAACCAGGAAAAAGGGGGAGTTACCAATGTATGACTTGGGAGTTACTCTATCAGCCTAAAGAGCATTCTCAAGAGAAAAATGCCAATTTATTTGATTATCATTGACATTATTCTTGAGGATTTTAATGAGGTTCTTATTAGTCAACTTGGCTAGACCATTTCCTTGTGGATAGTAATTCGTTGAGTACTTAACCTTGATGTTTTTTTCAAGGGTGAATTTAGTAAGTTTAAGAGAAGAAAAATACTTGGCATTATCAAAAACTAAAAAGTTCAGAATTCCAAACCTGGTAGTGATGTGTGATTCAAGGAATGAAATCACCTGATTTTCATTGATGTTTTTCAAAGGGATTGCTTTTCTCCATCATGTGAAATAATCAATAGTCATAAAGATGTATTTATGCAACTATGATGAGTTTGGATTGATCTCCCTGATAACATCCAACCCCCATTGTTGGAAGGGGCGTTCGATGATGATAGGTTGTAAGGGGAAAGCGACTTTATTTTCTCTTTCGGCTGAGGTTTGGCATTGCTCGCATTTCCTTGCATATGCATGAGCGTATTTGAATAAGGAAGGCCAGTAATATCCCGCCCTAAGGATTTTGTGCATAGTAGTATCCCCGCTGTAATTTCTTCCTATAGGTCCATCATGGAGCTTAGAGAGGACTTTCTCAACATCCCCTTTCTCCAGGCATCTAAGGAATACACCATCATAATGTTTCTGCATAGAATTCCCTGTATCTGCTAATATTGGGTGGATTTGAGCCTTAGAATCCTTTTCTTCTTGGGGTCTAGATGATGTGGATCCAGTCCATGAGTCAGGTAATATTTCATTTCATAGCACCAGGGGTATGAACCGACTGGGATGTAACATACACCCTTTTCAAATAGCTCGAAATCTTGGTAGAGAGCATATTCATGAGACTCAACATAAGGGAATTCTACAGCTAGTTTGTATAGTCCTTGTACTTTAACAATCTTCATAGGTTTAATCGCCAAGTCATATTATTGTAGAGTCGTAATCCAATTTTCTCTCTTTTCTACCAAATATCTTTGTACTAGGGGGTTCCTAATAGTCAGGTATGGAGAAATAACCTTAGTTTTAGATTTGAGTAAGAATGGACGAAAGTGTTTGACAACTTTGAAAACCGCATATGCATGTTTATCAACTTCAGGATAATTCAACTTAGCTCCTTGTAGGCCTGAACTCATAAAATCCACATGAAACTTGTCTCCTTTTGAGTTCTTCTTTGTTAAGACCACCGCAAATGCAGTATGGGAAGAAAATGTGTAGAGGATGAACTCACGATCAAAATATGGACTCAACAGTGTCGTTTCTTGAATAATATCTTCTTTGATTTTTTTGAAAGCCTCCTTCTCTTTAGACCCCCATCTAAATTCGACATTCTTTTTTATCATATCTTGTAGGGGTTTTACTGTCTCAGAAAAACTGGGTATGAACCATCTCCCAAAACTTATACTTCTGAGGAGTGACTGCATAGATTTTTTGTTGTGAGGGGGACTGATCTTAGCGATCACTTTGGTCCTATCAGGTTCAATCCACATACCATGTTTGGAGATTATGAAACCCAAGATTTTTCCTTCATTCACAACAAAAATGAATTTCTTGGGGTTCAGAGAGATGTCGTATCTCCTGCATCGATTGAATACCTTTTTAAGTGTGAGATATGGTCCTCTTTATTCTTCGGGAATATGGTTATGTCATCTAAGTACACTACCACACATTCTTCTAGTAGACCTCTAAAGGCAATATCCATGGCTCGTTGAAAAGTGGCTCCAACGTTTATCAATCTGAAAGGAATCTTCCTATAGGCATATGTTCCCCATTTGGTTACGAAATTTGTCTTAAGCTGGTCTTCATGAGCTACTAAGATTTGATTATATCCAGAGAATCCATCTAGTAGGGAGAGCGTTTCCGATTTGGACACACATTGTATAATTTGTTCCATGGGAGGTACATGGTAGTTATCTTTTTCTGAGGCTATTTTTACATTTCTAAAATCAACACAAATCCTGATATCCCTATTATTGTTCCTTACTTGCACTAAGTTTGATATCCACTATGTATGCCTTACTGGAAAAATGATTCTAGACACCAATAATTTATTTAGCTCTGCTTTGACTTGAGGTTCAAGACTAGGGTGCATCTTCCTCAACTTTTGTTGGAAAGGATTGGTTTGGGATTTCATGGGAATGACATGTTGTATAATATTTGTATCATATGTCTTGAGGTCCTCATACATCCATGCAAAGATGTCTTTATATTCTTTGAATAACTTGATGTATTCCTTCCTTTCTTCGGGAGAGAAATTTTTTCCCAAGTTGACGTTTTGAGGAGAAATATATGATCCTAGGTTTACTATTTCAAACTGCATGTATGAGTTGTTGGTATTTCGTTTTGTGACCTTTTTTATTTGTCTTGAAGGTCATAGAGTTTTTCTAGTCAGACCGCACTCCTAGGAATATTGTTGGTCGGGCCTGTTGCGTTTGTTACTTCGACATTATCATTATTATCAGTATTCATCAACATATCATGTTGGCCTTCATCTATGATAGAATCCTTGAAGGTATATTTGAGGTGTAGAAAATTAATGAGTTGTTGGTCATCATCAAAGACCCTCCAACTTACAATATTGTTTGGAATTGATGGCTTTTACAAAATTTCAACACAGAAGGAGTCAGACATCAATATCTCTGAGGGTATTAATCTATACACCACATTTGATGACAAATCAACGTCATAATTCAACGATTGGGGAACAATGTTAATATTGAAATCACTGAATGATTTAATTAGCTCCCAGAACTTCGAATGATAGTTTTTTAGGTGACTTGAAAGACAATAAATTGTGTTTCGTACCTGTCTGACGATGATTTCAGAATCACCAAATACCTTGATTTTTTCTACTTTAAAGTCAGTTTCCTTTCTAAGTCCCTGTACAAGGTCTTTGTATTTGGAAGCATTGTTGGTGCAAGGAAATTCCAATCTGCATGTAATTAAAATTTTAGTACCTTTTGGGTCTTTTAGTATGAAACCCACTCCTGCACCTTCCAAAGAATTTGATCCATCAAAAAATAACGTCCACATATCAGGATCACCTTTTCTTGTTTCAAATGGTATTTTTGAATTTTCATATTTTTTGGTTTTAAAGAGGTTAGTAGAGTCAGTGAATTTTTCAATCCTATCTCTAGAAACTATGTTAGTTTGTACATCAGGAGGATTGTTATTTTGATCAGCTATATTGTAACTGGGCTCAATAATCTAGATGTAATGAAGGATTTCAGATTTTGCATCAAATTCCACAAGTGTTGATGGTTTAGCTGTGAAGTTCCCAAAAAACGTTTCAAATGAATAATTCCCAAGAATGGAATGATTGAACATCACTGGTTCATTCAGATCATTCAAATCAGTAACAACGTGTTTCATATACCTTTCTTTGTTGATCTTGATTTGGTTCATTTTACCATTGAAAGGGAGCCATAAATGGGACCATTCGGTAGCAAAGTATCCGTTTAACATGGCCGACCAATATCGGATTAAGAGCATGCCACAGTTATATGAAATGTCCACTACTATTATATCTATGGTCTAATGAACTTTCAGATTAGCAAACATCTTGATCAAAACCTTTTTCATTTCTCCAATCACCTTAACTTTAGTTTAAGGGGCATGACATTAGACAAAGTTCATGATTCCACCATGCAATTATGAATATTCCTATTGAATACTTCAAAGGTGGTGAGAAATGGAGGGGTGTTGGACCTGGATATTTGACCCGTTAAGGATGCATTAGTCGTGACATAAATTTTAGATGGAGTATTGTTGTCAGACAAAGTTACCTTGGTGATTCCCATTTTGGTTCTAGAATTTGATTCCTGATAGCTAAGAGAAGTTTTACCTTGCAACGTTCTGATAAAATTTTCTTGGATTTGTGGAATCTTCATGAGTTCAAACAAAGAAATGTTGGCTTTTGTTTGATCTATTGTTTTGGGATTGCAAGAAGTGTTCTTAGATGAATTAGGTGTAGTATTGGTCAAAAGATAAGATTTTTTTGGAGTAGTGGTAATGGGAGAAGCAATATTAGGGGTATCATAGGTGTCATCGAGAATATTCTTACTGGAACTCCTAGTGGTTTCGATGTTTTTTGAGACATGTACTTCTTCAAATTATTCTCCATATTCTCCAAAATCTATGTCCCAAAATGAGTTTAACTGTTGTTCAACTGACTCGTCAGTCTCTTGGGTTTGTTCTTGTTGTTCCTGACCTCCATATCCCTCACTAGTGATTTCAGTCATATTCGTTGTTTCCCAGGTTTGAAGGGCTTAGACAATATCCTCCATATTGATGCCTTTCATCTGAGGGGTGGTTTCGCTGGTTGGGGGAGTGTTATTATATTCTTGGGGGGGAACTTAAAAAACCTTTTCTGATTGGAATATCCCTCTCCACTACCCATTTTCAGGTCAACCAAGTCATTGGATAGATTTTTGATGACTCTTTGAAGATATTCCATATCCATCGAATCAAAGGGATTTTTATTTTCATTGGACTTAGACGTGGAGATTTTATTTTTACCCTTATATTTAGATGGTTCTGAGTTGGAAATACCTTTTAAACTTAAAAAATGTTTTTCAAATTTAAGAGCTTCTTGGAAAGGAGTATCCTTTTAAGAATTTTTTATGTACATGGCCATGGACATGGGTAAACCAGAGGTGTAAAATTCAATAGTGACGTCTTCAACAAGTTTTGAGGCATGTGGCATTTGTTTTAGCAAAGTGAGGAACCATTGATTGTAATCAGTAACTAATGCTTCTGGATCCATCTTGACTCTTGAGAGTTCGAGAACCCAGGTGGCTGGTGTTTTGTTTTCCCCAAATTTTCAGAGGAAAGAGTTTTCAAAAGTTCTCTAGTTCGGAATAGAGGCTTCTTACAAAGAAAATACCATGTCGACGCTTTTTCTTCAAAGGAAAGGGGAAAAATATGGCAGCCGACTTCTTCGTAACGAATGCTTTGTAGCCTAATAGCCAACATGAATTTCTTAACATGGTTCTCGGTTGAATCCTTTTTTTCAGGATCAAATTTAGGCAAGAATTTCTCAGGGTGTTTGGGCATGTCATGTTGAACTCTTGGTACAACGATTGCATCAACAAAAAACTAAGGCTAGTAGGGGTGAGGATTTTGGTTCCCATTTGATCCAGCCATGTTTAGAGGCTGATATACAACGACCTGATATGGGTTATCTTCAAATTCACTCTCATATCCGTCCCCTTCTTTGGAATTGTCCCTTGACTCATTTTTGGGGGTGTGAGGGGGTGACTCAGGAGGTGAGAGTGGTCTACCTCCTGCTCCGTCAACGAGTATATAATACTCAAGATTAAATTACAAAACCCCAGGGAAATCATAAGTAATTTCAGAAACATGATATTTAGGGGTCCCAATCGAACTTTTTTCTTGATAGGAGTAAGGGTCGAAAAAATAGGGAATTTGTCTGGTATATCTTCTAAGTTGTCTATTCATTGCATGATTGGTTCATTCGGTCGAGCACTTGACTAAAGATTCAATATCTGAAATAGTTAGGATATGAGGTTGAGGAGAATATAAAGATGTTTTGGGGTGAGAGGGAACGTGGTGAATGTTGACCTGAGTTGGGGTGTTCACCGTATATTTTGAACGAAATACATTATGTTCGGATAAAATTTGACGGGAATCAGTCGTGGAGGAAAAGATTACTTGCGGGGAAGAATTCAAAGTTTGGTTTGTATCCATTCAGTTTTGTGGCCCTCCTAAGATGTAGTCCCTAAACTAATACTATTAAAATTAATCTATCCTGATAAGGAATGCACTAGCAAAACAAATGAATGCAGTGAATGACATGCATTAATTGTGTAGAATAATTCATGACACAAATGATACATAAATTTAATATCATAATCTGTTAGAAACAAATAATTGATACATTTAACAACATTATACTATCGATGTACTCATCCTGAAAACCATGACAACTGTAGACTGTAAACATTGATTTAGAAATAATTCATCAACTAACATTCATAGAATACAAACAGAGAGATGCATAAACATGATAGTCTTATTCATGCACATAAGTACCATAATCTCCAAATTTAGAATGTCTCTTGGATTCAAATTAACTTGCAGCAAAAATGTTGTCTTTCTAGCTTCCAAAACCAAAAGCCATTTCAAATGGGCAACACCCCCTTAATATAGTGAGGGACGAATATTTACAATCGTTCTTCTTGGTAATCATAAAAATTTGAGTCGTTTCACAAAAGGACTCTTCATATTCTAGAATAGATTACAATATCATAAGAAAAAAACATCTGGAAAGAACTATTGAATTATGTAATCATGACGTGGTCCGCTCTTGTTGTTGGTCTTGTTATTCTTTCCAAGTGGAGTAGTCATTTAAAATTCCCTCGAGTTTTCTTGATTGCAATCTCTCTAAGACTGATTCTCCATTACAGAATTTTGCGGACACTTCTTGATATAACTGCTATGTCGTAGTTTTTACACAGGATTGAATCTTATGGGTGAACCATGTAGGAAACAACAGATGTTCTTCAATTGATTTTTCTTCAAATAACATCAAATCTTGAATGCTCACCTAACTGGATTTCTTTATATCTTCCACTTCAACATCCCTGGTGTTGACATAAGTCTTTTCATCTATAGACTATAATGGTTGTACCCCTGCCTCTGCGACAAGATCATTAGCATATTTCCACAATTGTTCACATGTGTCAACAAATACTCCTTGGGTGGAGCAAACTCTCATGAAGAGAGGTTTGATAGTGTCGAAAAACATTTGATACCTGATTATTTCTCTTTTCAAATATACTGATAGGGAGGTAGGTAGAGGTTGGTGCATGTCTTTCCAATTAACCATCTCCTCAAAAGCCTCGCTCACTTCCTGATACCTTCCTTGAGTCTCTATCAAAGTATTTTGCAAATTAAGTTATTCTTGTCACTCCACCTGTATGGTGATCAACATATTTAGGAGTTCATTCTTTTCCTTCATTAATTTTTTCGTTGGAATCCAACGCTTTTTCTTTAATGGACTCCACGGTACATGTCGAGGCTCTAGTATTTTCTAGAGTGGTATTGAGTTTATATCTTTCCACTTCTAAATCATTCTTTTGGGTATCCCATAGGATTTGCATCCTATTTTCAAATTCTTTGTTCAAGTGGCCTCTTTGTGCCTGTAGGGCACCATTGATCTTACTTGAATTTAGACTTTCAGCTGCTTTGACATCTTCCTAGATATCTATGGAGAATTTTTTTTTTCACCTTTCAACTCTATTTCCAACTCTATTACTCAGTTCTTGGAACTGTTTAGGGCATTAGTTACCCAGGAAAGAGGAGGAATTTAATACTGCAAAGGTGTTGAGCGCTAAAGATTCTTGGACCGTGTTTTCTTCTGGATCGGGCCCAACCTTCCATTCAAATATCCTTCCTGCATATGAATTACACTTGGTTTCTTATACTCTCTTTCTTTTTGTCAATCTCTTCTCGATGCTTCTAGTTCTGTTATCGAAGTAGTAGTCTCCAATAGCGACTACAGATCCTTAAAAATTGAGAGCTTGGGAAGAGAGGGAGGAATATCCTAGTATGGATCTTATGGGGGTGTACTCTGGAGGAGGTATATTCATGATACTTGGGTTTGGTTTCAATGAAGTGACCGAGGTATGTTTTAAATTCTTCTTCAAAACCTCATCACTTTCCCTCTTTGATTCAGCCTCGTCGGCCAATCGTTTCACCTCTGCCTCTTCATCCATTTTCCGAGCTTGTGATTCATTAGCTAGCCTATTAGCTTCCTTTTCCTCTGCAAAATTTTTATCTTCTTCTTCTTTCTTATTTTGCAGAATGGCCTGATGTGCCATGTGCTCATACTCTATCTTGTTCTTCTCCTCATTCTGTTTTCTTTGATAATCTTGCTCAGCTTGGAGCCTTTTCTATTCAAGATGTTTTTATTTTTTGGTATTCTCTTGTTCTTTGGAATTGCCTTTATCTTGTTCTTGTTGACACAACTTTTGGAATTGGGTTAAATTTTCCATCTTGAATTATTCCTGTTCGAAATCAAGCTCTTGCTTTGCAGCGTCATGGGGTAACTAGTGCAAGACTTCATCATACGCGAGTAGTCCTTTAAATTTATCCTCCTCAAAATAAACAAAATGGATATTTGGATGAGTGAGGCCGAAAAAAATGACATGACTAATAGCCAATTTGTGAGGATTGTGGCCTTTAGGCTCACCTGATCACAAGATTAACTCCTGTAAGGTCTCATCTTCCTTCCTTGCATGTTGAGCGTTGGAAATAGAATAACTTCCAATGTGGAGAGGGAATATTTTCCATAGTCTTTTACTGTTGGTTGAAAAGAGTGGTGACGCCAATCCCCATCATTTGGTATGCTATTTCCCTCATTAATAATCGATACGGAATGAAATATGGCAAGAGATGCTACCAGGTGGATACCTCTTTTCAGGATATTATGGTACACCTCTAAAACTTTGTCGTCTTTAGAAAAATATGTGGAGTCGAATATCTTGTACATCTCTTCAAAGTTAGGGAAATGGTCCTCACCATTTTGAGGAATTGTGTCACTCATCATAGTTTCGACCGGTCAAGATGATGATTCAGGGCTTGCGGCACCTTGGAATTACACTGAACTTTTAGGTCTTTTGGGGTTCTGGATCACCATGATAAATAACCAAATTATCCTTCAATAAAACCTTAAAAAAGAGTATCATATTATATTAAGTATAATGCATTAGCTTTAATAATGAAATATTGGTTAAGCGATAGAAAAAAAAGGTTACCCATAAACAAGCAGTTGCAGTAACTGAGTAGGAAATCTCAATAAGCGAGGGAGTCAATAAGAAACAAAAGCTTCGCAGACTATGTTTCAAAAACTTACGGTGCAAGCTATGTTCTAAAAGGGTGCTTTTATAACTCATAATGCACATCCACCTAGCACGAGTATGCCATAACTTAGGTGTGTATGAGGATTTTGCTAAATCCAATCTTAAATTTTCCTGTTAATGGGAATCATATCTATAATTAAATATTATTAAGATGGATAGGCGCAACGATTCATGCATTGGGGATAGTTCTAAAACATATATTCAAATAAGACTGCTATCGGGGTCGTTCCTTCGAAGTATGAGAGATCGCAGTTTTTCGAACTCCGAAGAGAAGGCTATCAAAGGCATATTCCATTTTACACGGACCAGTGGGTGGGCCTAGAACATAACCCAATAAATATTGATACAGAAAGAGGTGGGACCCATCGAGGTGATGACATTGGGGTAAATCAGGATGAGGGAAGAACTACAACCCAAGGGGAAGGCACCGACAAAATATTTGTTGTTTTTAAGAAAGGTGTGTTAAACTATGTGCTTTATAAGATTTCAAAACATGGTTGTCGGAGATTTGAAGGATGGGGAAAATCTTGAGCTCAGACGGAGACGGTATCGAAGAATATTCTTTCGGCCTAGGAAAATGTGTGGGATACACGTGTAAGAAGGGTCAAGAAGCCATCAGAGTTTTCTCTTCGGAGTTCGATAAGATGAGGCTTAAAAAGGATTTTGGAGAGGATGGTATCGAAGGTGATATTCCTTCGATACTTTAGAAACATTGTTGTGTCCCAAAATAAATAAAAACAACTCATTGGAGAATGTTAAAACGGGAAGTCAACAGTCCAATCTTAGGATGCCACTTGGGGAGGTTGTCATTTGACTAGTCACAACGATTATTGGGGCTCCGTGAAAGGAAAATACTGTGGGAGTCAGAGTCATCAGAGTGAGAAGATCATATTTTAAGTTAATGCATTAAAAGGGGACTCTGACGAACACGATCTCGAAACAAATTTGGGTTAATATTGGGTTGTCTTAGCAAAGTAAGGATGCAGGTCTTGTAGGGTAAAATATAGGCACAAAAAGAACAAGAGAAAAATATTTTAGGGACCCATAAAATTTAAAAGATGGGGGTGTTGCGTGAAATGACCCACAACAGGTTGTTCAAAAAAGAATCCAAAATTCAAAGTAGAGGAGAATCACTCAATGGAGCCTCAAAATTCAAGCAACAAAAGTAAAATGCAAGGTTGTAATAAGTCTCAAAAGATATTAGAATATTTCCAAAGGGAAGAAGACCCAGAGACTCATAAATTAAGCTTAATGTAAACATAAGCAACCTCCAAATCAGAGAAAAGGATCCCAAATCAATCAAGTAAGGCACTTAGAAGGTCTTGGAATATAAATATAGAAGTTTGAAAACCTACAAGTAATGAGGACCAAACTACTGTTGAAATAGATTGAACCAAAGGATCAAGTTAACCTAGGGAATCATGAATATTTCTAAATTTGAAGGAAATGAAAACTCAAGAGAGGTAATAAAACATGTAATAATAAAAAAAAATTACACAACCAAAGCTTTAATCAAGCAAGGAGGATCCTAATAAAAGGTTTTGAGAGAAAGCATTGATAAACAAAAAGAAAAATAAGCTTCAAATTCACTCAAAATAGATACTATTGCTCCTATAACCATGTAGACAAAGCGACTATAACTCCCTAAGCCATTGTGGAGAGGTAATGAACAAGGTATTATCGCCCTATAGTCTCTTATGGGGGAGGGATAAAGTCCTGAGAATGGTGAAAAAGAAAAAAAAATCTTAGATCTGAGGAATACTCAGGTGTTTGACATAGTGAACTTTCCAGTAATAGTGAGGGAAAGGGGGAAATCAAAGAATAAGCATGAAAATCACAAATATCAAGTAACAAGAAAGACTTTAAAGTCTAGAAGATACCAAGGAAAGACTAATGAAATCTCTTCTCCAATGGAGTCATTAATTTTCTGTTATGGTAAAGTTCCCCCTGCGGACAGGTGAAACCCTCCTTGGATCAAGACCCCTCTTGATCCAAGAAAGAAGAAAAAAAATGGTTAATTACCTTCCTCTTAGACCTATTTTGACAATTATAATGAGAAGGAAGAGATGGATGACTTGCCTTTTTATGAAGGCTATCCTCATTGCTCCAACCTTTGACCTTGATGTCCAAGATCTTAGGCGTAAGAAAAGACTTGCAAAGAACAAAGATGAACCTCCTTCTTCCACACTATATTGTTAAGTGAAAATAGATCTATCTATGATGAATTTACAACAATATAAATGCATACACTTGAATGCATAGACATGAGAGGAATAGGCTAATTTGTGTAATAATGGAAATCCAACAAAATGGAAGCACTTACAATCTCAAGTTTGACATTGCAGCAAATTCTCCAAGCTCTCCTATACAACCCTTTGTATCTCACACAATCATAATTATGATGCTCTTAATTATCCCCCCTTTCACTCAAGTATGGCCTTCATTATATAGGCTAGGAAGCATCAAAACCATAGGATAGTTTTGAGGAGAGGATGTGGTCAAGAGAGGATTTTTCTCAACCAACAAGATTGAAATTACCTTGAATAGGAGATAGCTCGAACCAATCCCTTAATCAACTGAGAACTCTTGGAAACCACCCCACAAATCAAGCATGAAGGTTAAAACAACTTCATCTCCCCCCCATAACTGTGAACATGGAAACTATCCCTCCCTAGGACACTCTGGGGGAGCAATGATCAAGGTTTCATCCCTCCTTGTATATGGTCAGAGGGGCGATGAAGTTCATTTAAGGCCAATATCTCAAGGAAAAAGGCATCATTTTGACTTCCAATTGATATATTTTCCTTCCGAATTGTCTAGGGAGTATGACATACTTTTTCTCAAGGTGACGAAGTTGTGACACTTAGGTGTTTAACAAATGCAAGACTTGAGTGCGACATTTGGTAGTGCAACACTTAGGTGTGGTATTTGGTAATGTGACACTTATGACACTTAAGTGTGACATTTGACAGTGTGACACTTAAGTATGTAACAACAAGGTAGCATCTTTGATAGTGAAGATAGAGCCACCTCCAAGTGGTAGAAGTACCTTCCTCTCTAAGAGGGAGTGTTGAAAGTTGTAGCATCGAACAAGTACTTCCACGTTGGAATGTTTCTAGCACGTGGAAGTCATATAATGCCTCTTAGAACCTTAGAAGATCATTTTGTGTAAATGAATGACCATTTGTAATTCATGGAGGTTAATTAAATTAAAATCCTAAGTTATTGGCTTTAATAACTTAAGTGAAAATTAACTTAAGTCATAGTTGTTAGACGTAAAGTGAATGGGGGATTAGATCTCAATCGTTGATCACTTTGGATGATATCTAGAGTTTTGTATTAGGGGTTGGTTTGGTCTAATATAAATATTATAAAAGGGAGGCTAAGGTGACAGGAGAATACACAAGTGAGATAGAGACTACACACAAAGATTGAGCTTTTAGGTATATAGGTGCAAGGATCTGAGGGAAAGAGAGAAAAGGACAACAAGGGAAGTAACATCCTTGAGGTTTGTGAGGCTAGGATAATTTTTGTAATTGTAATTTCCTCATAGGGTTAATTTTCCTAGGACGGGAGCCCCAATTAATAATAAAATCTCATAGAACTGGTTTTGCCGCAAGGGTTTTTCCAAGGTTTGGTTACCTAAATATATTTTGCAATTGTCTTTTATAGTTTCCTAATTTATTTTCTTTCGTTGAATATTTGTTTGTTAAGAACCTAGATGTATTGTGATTCAGTAAAATATGTTTTTTCTCAGAATTAACAATCGAGTGCTAGATTAAAAAAATTTAACATATTGTTCATAAGTCAAGCAATTTCCTCAGGCATGTATGGAATGTAATTTCATTTCTATTTTTAAAGTTAATTAAATTGTGAAGTTTTTTCCTCTAGAAAAAAGAAAAAGAAAAAAGAGTTTATATAAATAGAAAGCAATAAAGGCTTTTATGCCCTTCTAAATTCGATCCGAAAAAAATCTAGATGCAAATCCTAACTAAAAAACTTTAAAAAGTAATATGATGTCCTTGAGGGATTGTAATTCATACCTTAAAAATATTTATAAATTCCCTAATGTTTCAAACAACAATGAAACCCTTATTATAAAGCAAGAGGTTTTGATTTTCAAAGATGTTGAGTTTGGGGTTAAACGTCTAACAAAAGTGAAGGCTAGGGACATCAAAGTCTATCAAGCAAAAATCCTAAAAACTAGAGGCTTTGTTCGTATCCCTCACATTCCTAAGTTTTTCAATATGGAAAGGAAGTAGGGCTTACATAAACCATGGACTCAAAATATCATTGTTCCCATTCTTAAAAGTGATGACAAAAAAAACCCTCAAATTATAAAACCATAATGATTAGTCCTCTTCTAGCCAAATTATATGGAATTGTTCTAGAAAAAAAGATTAGTATATGGTTAGAAAGACATTATAAAGGGTTAAAGACTAGGGTGTTTTTAAAATCTATCATTTGACCAAAGAAAACTTAGTTACTCTTAGAATTATTGCATAGGGGAGTTGAAATCATAAAATCAATATGTTGTGTTGCTTCATTGATTTTAGGAAATATTTTGATACAATGCCTAGAAATAACCTTTGGAATAGATTAGAAGAGTTAAAGATTCATTTTGATTTGAGCGTTGCTACAATAAGGATGTATAAGAAAATTATTTCCAACTTCAAGTCAAAATAAATTAATTGTAATATAGGGATTAAGCAAGGTTGTTTATTGTATTCTTCTCTTTTTGGCATTTATATTGATCAATTAGAGGCATGTTTGGAAGAAGCACGTTGTGATGGAAATACTTTCATTGGAAAAATCATCATCCTTATTCTTTATGTTGTTGATGTTGTTCTTCTAGCAAGGTGTCCATCACATCTTGAAAAGAAACTAAGAATTATCAAATATTTATGTTCTAGTGCTAGTATGTCAACAATTATTGATAAGACAAAGATTATGAAAATCAAATCCAAGAAGATCACATACATTAATTGTGTATATGACAATAACAACTTAAAGAAAGTTAATTCATCCAAATATCTTGGATTTGAATTTCATCACAAGATTCAATAGAACAATATCATTGAGAAAAACATTAATTGAGGATGGAAAGCCTATTTCGGTCTTGAGAACAACTAAAAATCAACATTTTTTTTGTTTAGGAAAAAGAAAATCCTCTTTGAGACACTTGTTCCTCTTTTTATTTTACATGGATGTAAAATATGGGGATATAACATCTCTAGAGAAATTTGGGGGAAAATCGAGCAAATCCAAAAGCGTTTTATAATTTATATTATTAAAATAAAAAACAATGCACCCTATACAACCCTAAAAAAAGACATTGATATTCCACCTATTATCACTAAAATATCATCCACAACATTGCACACAAATGGTTAAGGAAACACAACAATGCCAACAACCATTAGTTCACCTACAACACTGAAATGCATTCAAAAGACAAAAAACTATACAATTGGGTCAAAAATTGGCATCCGCAAATTCACCAAAGGAAGCGTGCGCACAGTGTGTAGTGTGCATGGACCAACAAATCCCTCAATGCACACAATGTGCCAAACAGATGAATGTGTACGAGAAAATCCGCACACTTCTATGAACGACTTATTTATGGATCTTGTTGTCCCCTTAACCACTTATGGACCAGCTCCCAACACGATTTAACCCTCATATCTGAGTGAAATCTGAATAGGGGGTTGGTCAAGGACTAGAGGGTGCCCTAAAAGGCCCCTTTTTCACACTATGAACCAATTACAATTTGTCATGTATGAATTCTATAAATAATATCCATGGGTGCACAAAGAAACCAAGATATTTATAGTATTGTTATGCTGCAAGAATTCTCCCTTGAGAATCCTCTTTTCTCTTTGGAGCCTTCAAACACCATTGCAATAGGCCATTCCACTCACCTCTTGAGGGAATAGACATTGTTGTTCTTCACCATTTTCCATTTCTTCCATTTTATGAAGAGGTCTCCATTAGGGAACAAGGTCCCTCCCAAGGAGGAAGAGGGGACTCATAAGTCCCTATTTTTCTCTTCGGTGTTTTGCCTATTAATCTATTGATCCATTGGTAGCATTATGTTGGTCATTGTTTGATTTTAATGGTTCTAAGGTTATCATGATTTATAACTTTTATTTCTTTGTTTATACATGTGTTTGGATTTTTTAACCCACTCACAAACTTCTGTCTTGTCTAGCAGGCTCATCTAGACATGCAAGTGTTGTTGTTTTTCTCACCCAAGGGACAAAACCAACACAATAGATTGGCGACCATATTGAGGATCGACATCAAATTCCTCCCTATTTCATCTTAGAGAGCACTTATTTTTTTCTCAATTTGTCTTGTAGGTACCAAAACCGGCCTAGCCTAACCTACCAAAGTCAAAATTTAGAGTTGGGGAAGGAGTATTTCACTTGGAAATTTCTCCCCCGACACGTGACAAGAAATGCATGGATTTTCTTGCCCACAGACGCACACTGTGCATGCCAGAGTCTTCTTTGCACTGCGCATTGTGCGCCCACTTCACACCTATAAGAGTTGTAACCCACACATATCTCCATTTTTTCAAAATTGTAAGGGTTTTTATGATGATTTGAGGGCCCCTAGCCTTCAGATTTTTGTTTTCATGCACTTTGTAAGACAACTACACTCCACTTAGAGTCCTTTCCCATATGAAAGGTTAGCTAACATAGGCACTTAGGGGGTAAAAAGAACAAAATTCTCCTCTTTTTCTTTGGTTGCCACATGGATGGCTTGTTTGGCTTGTAGAATTTTAAGTTGATGTTGTTGATTTGATACATAAATCACTTACATTGGGACTAGAAGTTAACTTTGACCCTCAAGTATGCTCTTCTATCACACCCTAGTGTGATATTAAGAATAAAAAAGGTGGTTAAAGGGACATTTCATCTCCCTTAACAAAAATATTTAGGAGAGGACAAAGCCCCCTAAGGTTCCTCTTAGTTTTTTGAAAATATCTTGAAGTTTTGTAAGGGCCCATACATACCCACATGTTGCAAACTTAGGATAGTTTCTTAAAATTGCTTTCTTAGTTTACATCACAATCTAGGGAAGTTCAAAGATCAAATTAATGGGCCCATACATGCCCACATGATTGCAATCTAGGATAGTTTCAAAGATTTATTAGTATAAAAAACATTTTGGGAGTTTAAAGGATTTGTAAAGGACCCATATGTCCACATTGTTAGTTCTTTAGGGCTTTTAAAATTCCGCAAGGTTGTACCAATGACACGTAGTAAGCTAGGTAAAAAAGATTTGTAAGGACCGCATGAAGTCCACATGTTGCAATCTCACACCTAAATTATTAAAAACTTGACACACTTTCTCACTTGCTTGCACACAAAGTCACTTCCCACACACATAATTTCTATTTTGAATAGTGAAGGTTGAAGTAGGTTTTCTCCAAAGGAATTCCAAAATGTTCCACTACTTCTTTGGAAATTATCCACACCCATTAATTCAAATGATATTAGTTCACACCCTCAATCTCTCAGCCCACCACATCTAAATTTTTTCTAAAAACTCATTAAGTTTTCCTCCACAGGAGGTGCCAAAATAATTTTTTAGTCTAGGTAGGATCTCAGGGGTAGGCATCCAAATAACCTCCCATTATCTGGTTCTCACATTTTCAAACATAGAAGTTGAGAAATAGGGAATTTTCAAATCCTCCAAGTCAAGTGTTCCTACACCATAAGATAGGGAGATACCCATGAAGGGTTGAAGGACGAGGTCTGGTTGTTCTACACATCCCTCCTCGAGTCACCCAACTCTTGGAAGTGCATCTAGCATGTGACCCATTTATGAGGCCAAAAATCTAAATGTCGCACTTTGACTGAGGCACATAGTGACCAAAATTTAGGACATCTACCCATGTGGCAATTGTGGGCTGCAATCACACCTTGATTAGATTTTGTGTGTCTATTGGGAAATATCAACAACTCTTTCAGGATATGCACCCTCTACCCCTCATTATAACTGATTATTTCAACCTTCACTAGTTCCTCTTCCGATGGATTCAGACCCCACTGTTGAATGCTTTTGGAAGGCCTGGTGATATTTGATAGGAAGGACGATATGTCTTTTAGTACACGAGCATTTGTTTTCATTTGATCCCCCACATGGACAAAACCCACCTATCCACATGTTTGCTTATTTACCATTGATTTATGTATGATGTCCATTTGATTACATGCAATTGTGAGTTACATTATCTTGTGAAGGTCCAAATTATACAAAGCTCTTTTTCATTTATTGTTCTCTTGTAACCATTTGCACACATTCACTTTGCTAGTCAGAAACCATAGGGGACCCACATAATCCCCATCGTTCCAGACGCTTGAAGAATCTCCCTCTTATTCTAGGAGGAGTCCCTAGTCTTGCCAAATCACCGGCTCAACCATATCACACCCCCGTGAGTGCCACTATTTTGGGATCAACTTTACATGGTTCCACTTTGCTTGGGTCCAATTCCCAAGGCCATCCATCCACTAGTTCTCCTTCACAAGGAGGTGGGGTGAAAACTTCTTCTCAAGGGAGCAGTACAACCCCACCAAATCCCTCTCAAGGGACAGGTCCACTACCTGCTCACACGATGGCTAGAGTGAATCCTCCAACAAATATCCCTATGCCATACTTGGTATCCTTTAACATTATTGATTTAACCAAACTCACGAATGATCCCATTTTGCATGATCCCTCTTCGCCCATATGCGTACCAAACTACCTTCAGATATTCCAAAGTTTGAAGGAAAACCAAGGGACGATCCCACCAACCATGTTATAAACTTCCACTTGTGGTGCTCTTCAAACAACATCATGGATGATTACATCCACTTAATTTTGTTTCAATGAACTCTCATGGGTTCCTCAACCAAATGGTATGTGGATGAAAAATCAGAGTCCCATGTGACCTTTGAATCATTGGCCAAGGCCTTTTTGTCCTTTTTCCAAATACTAGTTTGTCATGATACTATCTTAGAACTCCTCTCAGAGTTCAAAAAAATGAATGCTATCCACATAGCTAATCACATCCATGAATGGCGTTGGCGTCATAGTTTGTGAAAAGAAGAAACCACCAAAGAACGTCTTGATTGGTTTCTCAAATCACTTGTCTCTGTTATCGCTAAGGATTTCACATCCACTTTTCCTCAATTAGAAGATGAAGCCATTAACAAGGCCCAACAATTTGACCTCATCTATGCTCAATCAGGTTACTTGTACACAATATTAACTGATGCACCCAGAGCCATACCATTTGGTAAGGACAAACCTAGGATGTCCCACGATGCAGATGGGTTGATTGGTTCCATGAAAAAGCACAACCCTTACATCCAACCGCCACCTATTTATGGTGCACCTCAATATCCACAACTGTATGGAGGGCCATCTTGTTACCCTCCCCCCACTTACCAATAGTCATATCCTGTTTTTCCCCCTTAGCCGTTGGGGGCACCCCCACTGGTAAACCAAATGTATCTGGTCCCTCAGTCAAGTGCAAGTCCACCCCCAACCCCTACATGTGACCATAACAGTTGTGGAGGTACTTCAACTTCCTATATGCCATATGGATCGACTCCCCAAAAAATCCATATTTTCCATTTCCTGGTCCTCCACAACTGATTGGTTCTCCAAAAGGACACCCAAATGTCAGCATTAATTTTGTTCATCACTCTCCCATTCAACATCTTCAATATTTTGAATAGTTGAATACGGAAAATCCGACCCATCAGTCGAATAATTCCAAGAAGAAAGGGAAAAACCGAAACAATAATAACTTGGGACCAGGAAGAAATAACCCGCAATAAAACCACCCCACTGGGGGAAACCAGAATCAAGGCAACCAGAACTCCCAAGGGGACAATAATAACAAACGAAAAAGGAAGAACAACAACAATCATAGGATGCCATTCCCTTGCACTCCCTGTGGTATGGAAATTATACTCACCATTGTCCCCAATTTTCTGACTTCAAACAAATGAAAGAGTCCATGAACGTGCAACATCCTCCAGTGTCACCTGCCCCTCAACAAGCCCCACAACAATACTTGCCACAACCACCTCCGACCATTTTTCAAAACCCTATTCCACACTAAGGTGTGATGAATACCCAACAGGAGATACACCCTGCTCCACCCCAAATGGGGAAGTATCAAAACATGGGTCCCATTCAACATGGAAATCCGACCGATCACAATATCCTCCTAACCAGAGAACAATAAATTCTTCTGCAAACACGTGGTCTCCAGTACGGTGTTCCCTCTGAATCTACCCCAACCACCTCGGAAATGGCTCCAACTACAATTGGACCACCATTGATGATTCCATGCCCTAACAATGAACCAAACCGTCAGACACCCCGTATGCCTTTATGGAGTAATGTACACAACCCTCATGCTAGGGAAACCCATAAATACAGTGTGGTCGATGACTTAGCACAATATCATGCAACCATATCTATATTGGAGGTCCTCCAAACCTGTCCAATTAAAAAAAAATCCTTGCTTTCCTCACCAGATCAAGTCAACCCAACTGATACTAGAATCATCACTTTTGATCTAGAAAATGGAGAACCATGCCTCCCCACCCTGGTATTTTTTCAGATACCAATTAATATTCAGAACATCATAGTTCATTGGTGTATCATCAATGAAGGTGCATCCACATGCATCATGTCCAAAGTAGTATGGAAGAAACTTGGCTCCCTAGAGATAGTACCATCTGCCATCACCCTTAGGGCTTATGATGACTGACCATCATCCCCTGAAGGGATCTTCCAAAATGTCCTCGTCAAACTTGGGGGAAAAACCATCCCCATCGACATTGAAGTTATCGAAGCTCCACTTGATTACAATATCTTGTTTGGATGTAGCTACATGTATGCTATGAAGGCGGTGGCTTCTTTTGTGTTTCGAACGATGATGTTTCCCCACAATAGGAAAATAGTCACCATCGACCAAATTACACATTACAAGGCTAATCATTCCGCCAACATTGATAATATTCTTCCTCTTGTCCGCACTAGCTTGAATATTTATTCAGTCATCGACATGGGTCCTGTAACACCCTGCTTCCCCCAGTTTGTAAAAAATATAACTGGAATAACCAAGAACTATGGCAAACTCATAAATGTGAATATGTGATGTAAATGGACCTTGAGGAAAAGGTCAATGAATGTGAATAACAATATGAATTTTATTGCAGGACTGCTGAGAGGGGATGAGCAGAAAAAGAGACCACGATGGTGGTGGAAGGCACCTGGAAAGGTGGTGTTAACTTCCATAGAGAATTAATACCGTATTTGGACTCCACTAGCCCGGAGAACCAAAAGCGGCTCGCTGGCCTTGAATTAAATGTCTCGCAGGCTGGTAGGTAGATGGTTTAATGAGGGATGGGAGGTGAACCTCCCATCCATAGAGCCTTCAGGCTTGATCAGCGCGAGGGTAATCGCGCCACACGCAACCTCAGGATTGACGAAAGAAAACAAGGGCGTTGCATACCTTGCCCCTTTTCCTCTATCCTCATGAATAGCGAGGAAATCAGGATCATAAACCCCCAAGGTCCATGAGAACATCTGGACCGTTGATTTTTCCACGTCCATGAAGTAGTGGGAGAGTGCACGACGTGGGACAGATCTGAGCCGTTATATCTTAGCTAGAACAAACCGACAGTCATTGGATCTGTTAAGAGATGCATGAGGGTTAAGCCCTCGTGAACAGGAGGCTGAAAATCCCGACGAGAGGCGTGGCCATCGGGATATCGACATTTGTGAAATCAGGAGTCATGATGACTTGAGATTAGGAATTTTCATAGTGAAAATTTTGGAATCAATCTGATCTGTCCATCATAGGAGGACACGTGGGCAAGATCGGGAGCCCGTCGACATTTCATTGATCGAAGGGACAAGATGCTAGAATATTTCAGCAGCAGAAACTCTGAAATTGCGAGAAGTGATCAGAACCGTCCATCATAGGAGGACGCGTGGCGGAAATCAGAGCATTCGGGAAAAAGTCCCGAAAGGAAAGTCATCCATCGGGAAATCAGGAATCCCGGGGACAAGAAGTCCATACACTTCGGAATTGCAAAGTCCAGAACCCCGACAAAGTGAAAAGCATCCATTGTAGGGCTAGCTGTCATCATATCGACATATCGGGATTCAACGGATTGCGAATCCTGAAGACGAGTAAATTTCGGCATTTGAAAGTACGAAAAACCAACAGGAGATAAGGCCGCGGTCTTGTGAGATAGTGGTCACATGGGTTAGGAGTTTAGCTAGGAGGGATAACACATAAGGGACCATATCGGTGAGTTAGCTCATCGAAAATCGAGGATTCAAGAGAACAGGGAACTCTTGACATCGGGGATTACGAAATCCCGAAACCCAAAAGTATATGCATTTCCCATTGTGGAAAGAGTAGTGGTCATATGCAAAGGCCGTGACAGGGAGAGAAGGACCTGTGGATCGGGTTTTGACAGAGATTTCAGCAGGGAATCCAATGAGCCGCTTCGGCTCATAAACTGATTGAACGATCCTGTGAGTGGATGTGCTTGGGAGTGTTACTGCATCACTTCCCATATCCGAATTCGAAGATTTGAATGAAGAAGAGTCTTGGAGTCATTTCACTTCGAACTCCCAAGTATCGAAACCCCGAAACAATCCATGCCATTGGATCAAGGGAGGCTTACGGTCGTCGATCTCCCTTTGGAGGGAAACTTTGGGGACCTCGTAAGTTTCGAGGATTTGAATGGGGAAAGGTAGATGTCATGTATCGCGATTCCCCGAATCACGAAAAGCCGATAAGCTCTTGGTTGGCTTAAGCACGTGGACACCATATAGGGTCACATAAAGAAGACCCCAAGAGAGAAACTTGCCCCTCACTAGCCCCGTCAAGGTTCAGCGTTTCGTTGTTTCAAGCTTCGGGGTTTGCAGAGTCGAGCGACTTGACATTCCGATAGCACTGAGTCGTGGAGTGTGAAAAGACGCCATGCTGATTAGGTCCATATTCGTGAACTACAATCATATGGAGGTGGAATAAAGAAAGAGATAGCCTGTGCTAAGCCCCGTAGGACTTCGGGGATTCTGATTGTTGAGAAATCAACGAAAAGTTTGATTTGTGTAGTGGGCATGTGACAAAGTGGTATCAGAGCATGGTTACAACACTCGGCCTAATTGGGCTCATGAACGAGTTGCGCATAAGCTCCGTCCGAAGCACTCCTACAAGGAGTAACCCCCTAAATTAACTCTCTTGTCCAGGAGTAAAACTATGAAACGAGAACCTGACTGTGTATGCATGTGAAAGAGTTATAAATTATGTGCAAATTATAAAAATGTATTTAACTCTTGACTAATAACCAGTGTTTGTCTTCTCACTCAAGCGGACGATCATCTGCGGGAATCTACAGACACAGAGTATGGTGACTCACCAAGAGGTGGGAGAAGGCTCCCACAACATAGATGAAGAGTCTAACGAAAGAAGAGAAATAGGAACCCCTCCAGATCTAGCTGAGACTGTGAGGAGTCTCATGGTTGAATTGCAAATCTGCAAGGCTGACAATGAAAGGATGATGAAAGAACAAGAAAAGAAAACCAAAATTAATGCAGTTTTATTGCAGAGCTTATCTGACCTACATCGACAAATGCAACAGGAACTTGAGATGCAGAATCATGGTCGTGTCAGTGGCCATACTGAGAGAAGCACATCAAGAAAGGTCCACCCCAGAGGTAAAGGACCAGTTCCAGACGACTCCACTGAGAAGGAAGCCGGTGATTCAGAAGGCTCTTCCAGCAGCAGGACCAGTTCCTATTCTGAAAGAAAACAGAAGAAGCAAAAGATTTCCAAGAGTCATAAATTTGAGGAATTCAGAAAGGCCAAACCTCCCTCCTTCGACGGTGAGATAAAGAAGGGAGAGGAAGCTGAGGCTTGGCTACTTGGACTGAAGAAATATTTCAGAGTCCATGATTTTTCAGAAAATTTGAAGGCCCGAGTGGCCACTTTCAATATGAACGGAAAATATTCCATCTGGTGGGAAGATCTTAAGAACATGAAAGGAGTCTGCGAGGAGGACTTGTCTTGGAAACGGTTTGAGAAGTACTTCCGGAAGAAGTATTTGTCGGAAAGATATTTCGACAAGAAGGCTAAAGAGTTTTATGAACTCAAACTGGGGCAACTCACTATAGAGGAATATGTCAACAAATTCCTCGACTTATTGAGATATGTACCCTACATCAAAGTAGAGAAGGCGAAGGCGCAACGCTTCATTAGTGGGCTACCCAAGGAATATCCGAACCGAATTGAATTCGACTAGCCAAAGACCTTATAAGACACTATACGAAAGGCAACATATTGTCATGAACAATATGGACATCGGACAGAGTCTTGTGGAGACTGGAAATAGAAGAGTGGTTCGAGATTTCAGAAAAAAGGGGATTAAATCCTCAGGATTTAAGAGCTACAAGAAGAACCCTAGAATGAACTTTCCAGCCCGGAGTGTACTCCAGCAGAACTTTCCCTCGGTGGACGGAAATAAAACTTTTGGACCTATACCAATAAAGACTAATAAACCAAAGAAAGAACCTCTGAAATGTTGGGGTTGCGGAGAAGAGCATCTCCTAAGAGACTGCCCACACTGACAACAGAATAGTCGGAAATTTTATAACATTCAGGAAGCTACCACAGTCAATGATGTGGAAAGGAGTGTGCCGCAGATTTATGAAGCCTTGGATAATAACCAAGCTGACCACCAAGCTTCAGTGGTGGAAATAGAAGGTATGATTTTCAACCATCTGGTGTCTGCTTTGATTGACCCTGGTTCAAATTTGAGTTATATAGCCCCTAAAGCTGTTGATAAGTGTAAGCTACAACCACAAAATCAAACTAAGCCATGGTTGGTACAGTTAGCCACTGGCACCAAAAGAAAGGTGGTAGAGGTCATACCAGCCTGCCAGTTAATGTTGGGTGAATTCCCCACCCAAGCAACCCTTAACGTATTACCCCTGGGATCATATGATCTGTTGAT
>ML799113.1:72921-116883 GCA_009831015.1 Picea engelmannii | reverse complement strand
TATTACACCCTTTACCCATCCCAGAATGGAAATGGGAAACCATCTCCATGGATTTTATCACTGGATTGCCAACTTCAACCAAACAGAATGACGCCATTATGGTAGTGGTGGATAAACTGAGCAAGTTTTCTCATTTCATCCCCATTAAATCAAACTGCAAGGCAATAGATATCGCCCATATATTCATGAAAGAGATATTCTGACTGCACGACATGCCGAGAGAGATAATATCTGACAGAGACACAAAATTTACTTCCAATTTCTGGAAATCACTGATGGTTGGTTTAGAGACCAAATTGTTGTTTAGCACCGCCTATAATCCTCAAACTGATGGACAGACAGAAAGAGTGAATCAAATATTAGAGGGTATGTTAAGGATGCATGTAATGCATCAACCTAGAAAATGGGAAGACTACCTGCCATTGGTAGAATTCGCCTACAACAACGTCTACCAAGCATCCTTAAAGATGAGTCCCTTTGAGGTCCTTTATGGTAGGTCGTGTAATACTCCAATCAGCTGGAGTAATCCTGTAAATAGGATTTCTTTTGGACCCGACATGCTGAAAGAAATGGAACAACAAGTAGCTCAGATAAAACAAAATCTGAAGATCGCCCAGAACCGACATAAAAGTTATGCTGACCAAAAGAGAATTCCAAGAGAGTTCAAAATGGGAGACCATGTATATCTCATAATTAAGCCTAGAAGGAGTTCCCTGAGAATGGGAGCTTGTGCCAAGTTGGCACCCCGGTATTGTGGAACCTTTGAGGTTCTAGATAGAGTGGGACCTGTAGCCTATCGGCTAGCACTTCCTCCCACAGTAAAAGCACATAATGTTTTCCATGTTTCATTATTGAAGAAATATGTACATGATGCTAATCATATAATTGACCGGTCTGTGATCTAGGTGGAACTGGAGGGAGAATTTCTACCAGAACCCCAATGCATATTGGACAGAAAGAAAACCCCGCTTCGGAACAGAACCATTGCACAGGTCAAGGTGCAGTGGAAACATTTTGGCCCAGATGAGGCTACATGGGAAATGGAAGATGCCATGAGACAGGCATATCCAATTTTGTTTACTTCTATACATTCAATTCATGTTAGTAGATAAGAACATTAAGGACGATGCTCCTTTTAAGGGGGAGGGAATTGTAACACCCTGTTTCCCCCAGTTTGTAAAAAAAATAATTGGACTGGTCAAGAACTATGGAAAACTCATAAATGTGAATATGTGATGTAAATGGACATTGAGGAAAAGGTCAATGAATGTGAATAACAATATGAATTTTATTGTAGGACTGCTGAGAGGGGATGTGCAGAAAAAGAGACCACAATGGCAGTGGAAGGCACCTGGAAAGGTGGCGTTAACTTCCACCGAGAATTAATACCGTATTTTGACTCCACTGGCCCGTAGAACCAAAAGAGGCTCGTTGGCCCTGAATTAAATGTCTTGCAGGCTGGTAGGTAGATGGTTTAATGAGGGATGGGAGGTGAACCTCCCATCCATAGATCTATCAGGCCTGATTAGCGCGAGGGTAATCGCACCACACACAACCTCGCAAGAGGATAAGGCGTGGGGTAGAAGCGATTGAGGGGAGACACAAGGGGAGAAATTTGGCATTACGCGGAGTGAGTGATAGCAGAGAGGAAGGATTGCAACCTTTGCTCCTGGTCATTGGTAAACAGAGACGCAGTCTCACAGCATCGTGGTCTCAGCTTGGGGGTGGCTAGTGGTAAATCCGCTGGGAGTTGCTAAGCCTACGGTTGGGTGGAAACGAGCACCCCTCTCAACACTTGCACTCACTTCTAGTGTTATTTTTTATAAGTGTTTTGCCTCTGGCTCCTGGAAATATATGTATTTTGATAATTATGCTCATAAGTTGTGAAACTGTGAATGTTTTCATTATGAGAATGTTTGTGTGGTATTTTGATCAGTACTAGTAGTTGTATATGTTCATAATAGAAAAACCACGCATGGCTTATGTTGATGAATGAATTTAATTATGCATAAGTTGAACCAAGTCAGACTTCCAGTTCGTTCTTAGGAATTTGTTTCCCCTTATCTGTCTCCCAGAATGCCCCGGAATAGATCTCTTCACAGAGATTCCCTCCTCGGAAAGGTTTACCAAGAACTAGGAAAAATGACTTGAATGTGCAAGTCTTAACAACCCTGCACGAGGAGGAATGACCCTCTTAAAAATCTCGAAGTAGCAGCATAGGGATAAGTATTGATCGATGAATGAGATCCCATCAGAAGATCCATGGTCATTCACGACCGTTAGATTGACGAAAGAAAACAAGGGCGTTGCATACCTTGTCCCTTTTCCTCTATCCTCATGAATAGCGATGAAATCGGGATCATATACCCCCAAGGTCCATGAGAACATCTGGACCGTTGATTTTTCCACGTCCATGAAGTAGTGGGAGAGTGCACAACATGGGACAGATATGAGCCATTAGATCTTAGCTAGAACAAACCGACAACCATTAGATCTGTTAAGAGATGCATGAGGGTTAAGCCCTCATGAACAGGAGGATAAAAATCCCGATGAGAGGCGCGGCCATCGGGATATTAGCATTCGTGAAATCGGGAGTCATGATGACATGAGATTAGGAATTTTCATAGTGAAAATTTTGGAATCAATCTGAGTTGTCCATCATAGGAGGACACGTGGGCAAGATCGGGAGCCCATCGGCGTTTCAGAGATCGAAGGGACAAGATGCCAGAATATTTCAGCAGCGGAAACTCCAAAATCGTGAGAAGCGATCAGGACCATCCATCATAGGAGGACGCATGGTGGCAATCAGAGAATTTGGGAAAAAGTCTCGAAAGGAAATTCATCCATCAGGAAATCAGGAATCCCAGGGACAAGAAGTCCATACACTTTGGAATTGCAAAGTTCGGAATCTCGACAAAGTGAAAAGCATCCATTGTAGGGCCAACTGTCATCATATCGGCATATCGAGATTCGACAGATCGAAAATCCTGAGGAAGAGTACATTTTGGCATTGGAAAGTCCGAAAACCCGACAGGAGATAAGGCTACGGTCTTGTGAGATAGTGGTCACGTGGGTTAGGATTTTATCCAGGAGGGATAACACGTAAGGGACCATATTGGTGAGTTAGCTCATCGAAAATCGGGGATTCAAGAGAACAGGGAACTCTTGACATCGGGGATCACGAAACACTAAAACCCGAAAGTATATGCATTTCCCGTTGTGGAAAGAGTAGCGGTCGTATGCAAAGGTCGTGACAGGGAGATAAGGACTTGTGGATCGGGTTTTGACAGAGATTTCAGCAGGGAATCCAATGAGTCGCTTCGGCTCATAAAATGATTGAACGATCCTGTGAGAAGACGTGCTTGGGAGTGCGACTGCATCACTTCCCATATTAGAATTTGGAGATTTGAATGATGAAGAGTCTTAGATTCATTGCACTTCAAAATCTCGAGTACCGAAACCCTGAAAGGATCCATGTCGTTGGATTAAGGGAGGCTTACGGCCGTCGAACTCCCTTTGGAGGGAAACTTTGGGGACCTCGGAAGTTTCGGGGATTTGAATGGGGAAAGGTAGACATCATGTATCGTGATTCCCCGAATCGCAAGAAGACGATAAGATCTTGGTTGGCTTAAGCGTGTGGACACCATATAGTGTCGTGTAGACAAGACCCCAAGAGAGAAACTTGCCCCTGTCTAGCCCCGCCGAGGTTCGGCGTTTCGTTGTTTCAAGCTTCGGGGTTTGCAGAGTCGAGCGAATTGACGTTCCGGTAGCACTGAGTCACGGAGTGCGAAAAGACATCATGCTGATTCGGTCCATATTCGTGAACTACAATCATATGGAGGTGGAATAAGGAAAGAGCTAGCCCGTGCTAAGCCCCGTAGGACTTCGGGGATTCTGATTGTTGAGAAATCAACGAAAAGTTTGATTTGCGTAGTGGGTGTGTGACAGGTCTCGACATTTTCAAGGACCCATCCTTGCTGGTGGCATATCATTGAGCACCACCCCTCCTACCCCCTTCACCACAAGTGTGTGTAGTATCTTCTAATGGAACCGATATTGCATCCAATGATCCTCCCATTGAGGCACCTCCCCACATTGAAGTTCCATGAGTTGGAGAACTATTACCTCGGGAATTCCCTGAGAACCCCATTGCACCACTTATCCTAGATTCCCCCCCCCCTCCAGGGGAAAATCCCAGTTTGGGAGATAGTTCCCCAAGCCATTACCCAAATTCCCTTCTTCTGCCCCCCACTTGGAGTCCAAGCATTCCAGGTAGCTGCAACCCTTACTCTTCCTAACATGGTGTTTTTCATCCCTGTATGGTATCTTCATCCACCCGCGATGGTTCCTCATCCATCTCTCCCTCCTCAGATAGATGGAATATCGATGCAGATCCCAGTATAGGCTCCTTCCACACCACCATCACCCCTAACTATTGAAACCCCTGCCACAGTTGGGGGAAGATGAAGGAATATAGATCCCACAAATCCACTTCCTCCTTGAGTTCAACCTCCTTGCACACTATGCGAAAGAGAAGGGAACCCCACTAATCAATGTCCTACTCTTCCCAAGTTACGAAATCTGATCCAACTCCCTAGAGAAACTACATTTCTCGCCACTCCACCAAGTACGTCCACTGCTACTACAGAGTCCTCCACTGCCAGCAATAAAGGTTTGTAAACCAAATTTGCTTGTGCCATCTGTTCAAAATATGGCCATTACACACATCATTCCCCAACTCTACCTCATTTTCACCAAATGTTACGTGCATTACACAAAACATCTCGGCTAGAGCCCTCTCAACCACTATAACACACCCATGGTGGGGGGCATCAAAATTTCGCTCTTCTTAGGAAAAATCAAATCCCCCATTCGGGGTCTCTATTCCATTATGCTCTTCTATAACTTTCCATCCACGGTCTCCATGCTCCGAACCGAGCTCAAAGCTGGTAGATATCCTCTCCCAAGTTCTTCGAGTCCTTCCATCTATCTATACTCACATATGACCGTGGGATATGACCAGACGCTAAGACAACAGGCATCAAGGAAACCACCGCATGAATCCTCTGGAGTGGAAAATGTCTGAAGTTCACAATCTGACACTGCATGTCCTAAGAGATTTTGATGACCCTGATTCACTTTGGGACTTCGACGTTCGGGAATTTTTGAATGATCCAAAGTATTTTCTCCGTGAAGTAATTTGTACCCAGAGTTACAAATCGAGCGCCGCATATTTTCCCTGATCAAAGGTTGATATTCGTCCTTTGCCCTGCTTCGGGCGACTTGTGGTCAACTCTCCTCCGCATTCTTTCCTCTAGAGTACCAATCCTCTAAAGTGACGGATCTCACACAATGCATCTTGTTCCAATGGATGATTCAGATGAAATCCAGTTCTCCATCCTTTAGGAGTTCTTGTTCAACACACTCCCTTTTCTCTTGGAGTAACTTTCCACCGAAATGGCAGATCTTCTGCCATGCATCCCTTCCAACAGATGGCTGGAATGACTTTGGGATTCCAGCCTTCATAAATCCTCATGCCTTCACATTTCGAATCTCCCAGAGTCGGTCAACACCGATTTGACCACATCCTCGGTCTAATGGTTTGAGGCTATCTACATGACCCAAGCGATCTACGACTCATTACTTACACTTAAGGGTCCCTTGGGTCCCAGTGTATGACACTCTGAGAGGGACACCTAGAAACGCCATTATTCGAAACATGGGCCCCCACATGATCTTGACATTAATACACATGTTCCCATGATCGAATGGTCATGAGGGGTCTCAAAGGATCCTTGGATCCATGGACCACATTAACTTCGAGACTTCCGAACTTCAGGGGCTTTGGTGTGACCAAGACTCTGTCCTCCCGAAGTGGTCAACGTCGAGCTGACTATATTGTATATCTGACGGAAAGGATAGTTCCCCAGAATCCTCAAATCTACGGCCCAGATTAACTTAGAGACTTCGGGGGAATTCTGCTCCCATATAGAGAATATTCTCAATTCATCAGACCCACAAAGTCTGAAGGGTTCTAAGGGTTAACAGCCACGTTCCTTCTCCATATACGACGATCGTGAAGAACTTCAGCTTCTCCCGAACTAATCTCATCCATTCGTCTTCCAAATGAAAGGATCTCTCCTTTCATGACTTAAATCTTGCTATCCTACCTGAGCTTTGTCAACTCCCTAAGTACTTAGGTATTTTGGGCCAATTCTCCTGAACTTAACAGTTAGAGAAATCTATCGTGCACCCCTTGTGCTCATTTATCAACTCTATAATTAAAGGGGGTTCTCAATATTTGCTCGCCTCATAGAGACTCTGTGCATACATGCATTACCTCTCCTGATCTTAACTAAATCCTTCCTTCAAAATGACTCGGAGTGTTGGCATGCACACGTGAGGCTATGCCCAAAGTCAACAAATTCATTGTTCATTTATTTTAACTTGAGCCACCACATGGCTCAGGAATTTATGTGTACAAGCCAGAGAAGTTCCTTATTTTCATAAATAAACAATTATGTAGAATTAAAGGGGTACAGTATAATCATCAAGCAAACATTCCCATCCCTACAACATTCATAGGATATCCAAATTTAATTCACAGTCACCGCTTAAATACACATGATATGAGAATACTTATCTATTACAGGTTGTAGCCAACTAACTGACTGTGGGTGTTCGTCCTTCCACCCAACCAAAGGCTCATAAGCATTCATTCTTAGCACTCTATCCACCCCCATGCCAAGCCATGATATCACCAGGGAATTTATGCAAATTCTCAATGACCCTTTCTCCTTCACATCTTCCGGAAGGTTTATCAGGTGCTTCCTCAACATCAAGCTCATGGCCTTCTACTCAGGTCTCATTTTCTGCAGACTCTTCGAGGTTTCTCTTTCTATCATGACCTCTATGAGGTTTATCAGGTGCTTCCTTAGCATAAATCTCATGGCCTTCGACTTGTTCTCCGCTACTCGAATGTTCCTCGTATTCTCCATTCTTCTCTTCATATTCTCTTGTGTGCCTTGCACACATATCCCTCCTATCAGAAGGAAACCTGGGTCAGTCTCAGTCTGTCAGAACCTATGGTACTTCAGGGTGACATTTTGTGGCTAGACCATGCTTCCATTCATGGGGGTGGTTGAGGGTTCAACCACCGTCCCTTTTGTTATTAACTGTTCTCTTATCGTTTTCACATTCTTTCCTCTAGTGATATCATGGCTAATACTTTCAAGGATTCACCCCCACAGTTAGTTATTGGCAATTAAACAATAATAAATTTACACTATTCCCATGCCACAACATGGTAATCCTAATTAATGATTAATTACAAATTGGGGGAAACAAGGGTGTTACAATCCCCTCCCCTTAAAAGGAGCATTGTCCTCAGTGTTATTTCTTAGTAACACCTGTCATGCCTTTCTCATTCAACCACTTTAAAAGTATTGACCTTATTGCTTGGTCAGGTCCTTTTTCATAATCTTAATCTTCATCACCTTCCTTCAATAGTTCTTGGACAACAAACACATTAATCATAGTCTCATGCGAAAACATTTTACTGTTGCATAAAATTTTTAGGGAAATTTCATAATCTAGCACAATACTTATCTGCACAGTTTGTGGATTTGTATCCACTTGGTTGTCTTGTTATCTAGGCTCACTATTTTCCTTGACATACCCATTGTGTGAATGATTCCAATCAATAGTTTACAAGAACTATCAGAGTCTCATCTTCCTTGTGGTCACTCACCCTCCAGGCCCAGGCCCAGGCTCAGGCATCCCCTTCTTTGTTATATAGTTCTTCAGGTGATCCATCTTTCCTTTCCAAGTTTTTCTCACTCAGGAATAATCCCAAAGACTTTATCGAGCCTTACAGTTGAGGCGACCCTCATACTTTCTCTATCGAGGCATCACTTCGGCTTGTATTACCACAACACAATATATTCCAGGCGATCATGGCTTACCACGTGGTTCTCATGGCTCAGTAATAGCCATTTTTCATGCTTTCCATATTGACAGCCTTCATATGTTCATTTTGGACATATCTTTTCTTCTCACTTGTATCATAGGTATACATAAATTCATGAGACATTATCATAAATTTTAAATTTCAGAATTTTATTGTAAATCTGTCACCCATAGATTTTCCAATTTCCTCAATTATTTTCACATCCGTTCCGCACGGAACTAGATTCACATGCATGGGATTTTCCTCCCTCTAGCATTTTATCTCAGTAGGAAATCAGTCTTCTGTATGGGCTTACAACATTGCGATATCCAAGACTCTTTCTTCCTGCAAGTCATTCTTTACACAACCAAACAAATTGTTAGTTTCTCATGTGTGTGTGTATATATATATATATATATATATATTCTCACCACATTTAAAATGTCATCACAACCTTTCTTAACTTGTGCATTCTAACAGTTGCACCACATCTATATAAACATACGAGGAAAACGAAAAAAATCATCCCTTACCTATTCATCATTTCATCCTACCAAACCTTTCAAAATGTAATTCAAGTATCAATCGACTTTAATGAATGTGCCAACATCTGTGGCCACATTCATACCCAATGAACCCTTGCATTGATTTCAATTTTTCCACACTTTATTTCAAGCACCCTTCCATGGTGTGTTGGAGCTTATCCAAGCTCTTCACCACATCGCTTATTCATTCTTGTTCATTATTGTAGCCAAAATGTGCTTCCTGCTACATGTTATTCATGATCCAAAGTTGGTACATATGAAACTATAAGTTTCTCTTGAATGCACCCAAGAATTATTTCCTCATTAGTAACCAAGGTTCCCACACTCATGGTCACCCAAATTCAGTTTCCTTTGACATCCATACAATGTAAGTAAAATTTTTGGAAGTTTCTCCTTCCTCAATGGAAGGTTCATTGTCTTTCATTCATGCAAACATGCATTTCCTCGAAGCAATTCCATGCAATGTGCTAGCTATGAGAACCTTTATTCCCATAGAACCAGTCCCCATGACCACAGTCTAACATAGAGTGATAAACTCTATCTTACTTGATTGGCTCGTAGGAACTCCATTTTCTCTCTATGTGACCGAGATATGTGACCTTGGCTCTATTATTTTCAGGCACTATCCTTTCAGCTCCCATGTCCAGGCGCTATGATCCTAGCTAAATCCCTTGTCTACAAATCGATTGTGTAGATCCATCTTCCCCCAGATCCAACGACTGTAAGGGATTGTGGAACCTCAACTAGCTTGCGGTTTAATTCTCCTTCCGATCTCCATAATGAATATGGGTCGTCCGATCTACGATCGGATCCCAAACTCAAAACAACACTATATTGAATTTAAATTACGGGTATAGGTATCGACGTTAACCCGTGTGCATATGAAATATCCGTAATGATCGTGGATCATCGATCTTAGCCCTTGATCGATTTTAAACCACATGATTTCTAGATAATAATAGTTCCAACACATAAGTGTTTGAAAATGAATTTAGGTTGATACATAGCTTTGATTTGATAAATTCAACCACAAAATCCAATCATAGTATGAGTTTTACGTGACATTAACGCATGGGTTCCTTGCAGGTTCTCCCACCGATCGTTCACATATCGACGGTTCACAACGATTGTAGAATCCCAATATGCTCGCTCTTTCTCGGAGATTTCAATCTCTGAAATATGAAAATTTCTTGCCCGAATCTTTTAATCATGGTCGTTGATTCTCCACCCCGACGAGACCAACGACGTTGGTTAATTTCGGGCCGTGAACTAGCATGTCTGTAAATTTCACCTTCTCACTCCACAATGATCCTCGACCGTCAATCTAATTGAACGGCTGGTGTTTGATCTGTTCACTCCAGTGGATAGTGATGTCGATTTGATGACTACGATTGGTCTTCCCTCTGATGAATGGCTCGCATTCATCTCCTCTGTCTGGTTCTTGAGTATCCTGATTTGATCAGGGTTTTCTTCCTGAATCATACTCTACTTGGGTATCCAAGGCATACAACTGCCTTTCAAAAGAAATAAAAATCTTTCATAACATTAAGACAATAAAACGTTTTCAAACATGTCCTAGCACATCTTTATGCACTTCATCACATTATCCTTAATGTTTTCCTGAGTGCTGCACAAACCAATCTCGATTGTTTCTACAACAATATGACCATCATCACTATGGTGCCAAAATATTTACTTTCATCTACATACTAGCTCTCTCATCCCAAAGAAAACATAATACTCAACAAGAAAATAATCGAGGGCTCTCCCCTTCTTCCAATTCTTTCTACACTGCCTGGGACTTTTCAGCCCAACTGAGTTATCTCTAAAGGCCTCACTACCTTTTCTTAACATGGCTTCAACCAAGGCTATTCAATCAAACATACTCATTTATTCATTCATTAGTCTTCTATTTATTACATGATTCTTTCAAAAAGTAATCCAGGATTCTTATATATATATATATATATATAAGGTCGTAGCTCATTGCTTAATTCTCAACAGTTATTAAGGTTGTGATTTTGTCCTCCTGACAGAGCATTCACACAGTTGTCCCATAGGGAACTCCATTAGCATGCAACTTCCTTATTGCATGTCCATCACTATCTGTGATGGCCTCAACCTTGAGTTAGCTTTAGTTATTTACCAAATATTCCATAGGGATATAACCATGCATCTTTTTCATGCACCCAAATTATGTATCCATACATATTCTGGTTCTGTTAACTTACATCCATGATGTAATTAACCATATGCCTAATCAAAAGTCTGTGTGTATCTTCCATGGGTATATTTCTCAGCCTACATACATCTCTATTCTAAAATTAGTCAACTCATGATTGTTCAAAATCATTCTCATGTGATCCTCAAGGCATAATCATTTGCCTCTTATCCTAACAACTGACCATCCTTGTTCATTTACTCTTTCATTTATTTATACTCATCTTTCTTGAGGGAATGGAGCGCATTCCCCTTAATCTATCATTCAAAACAAAAGTTTCATGACTATTTAAAAATGGAGTCAACCATGCATCTATGGTATTCACTTAATATTGGCAAGTGAAATTCTTGCCTTGCATATCACTCATCAAGGCATCCATATTGTGCCTTTAGTATACATGTATCCTTACATCATACATGTGCATCACTTTCATATTTAATATCATTCATACCTAACTAGTATTACTATCAGGATTCATATCAGGAAGCTTCACAATGTATTAAATCCATGCACTTAAGAATAAACACACACAAATCTAACCAGACATTCACCATGCCAGATCATTGCTTTCACCCTTTCGATGTCATGCATGCACATGGGCATCTCATAATTCCAGATCCTCCTCCAAGGATATTTTTCCATCCTTATGACAAGCCTCATAGGGATACTCAACACTGAGTTTCCCTCTCAATTGAGAGCTTGCAGTCATTCACACGACATCCACATGGAAGTTTAATCAAACATAGTCATAACTATGTTCCCTTTTTGTACGATAACAACTAGCAAGAAAACACTCTTGCCTCAACCTCCCTGGAACATTACCCAACTTATAAATACAATCTGGGCAATTATAACCATGCCCAAGGTAACATAATCAACCAAACTATCTTCCAACTATATCTATATGGCCACCATCCACCACTGGATGTCAATCTGACCCATTGGGCTTCTAGAAGAGCCCCAACACTTCCTTTACCACATTGAGGATCAACATTTAGTCAACCATTTTATCTTAATTTTAATAATTTAATGTCTAATACCATTTGGACTGTTCCCTTTTGAGCCCAAGTGCAATCTCAAATTATTTTACTTACTAAGTATCCTAGTTCAAAAATCCAGAGTATCTTTAGGTCAAGATCGGTCTTGACCATTACACCTAGAATTCTTCCTTATGTTCAACAACAGTCAGGGATGGAGGCCACTCTCCTCCTCCCACAAGAAGTCTGGCAGATTATTTTCCTATCCACTAAGCAAAGGAGGTTGCTGTGATTTCTTACTCGATCACTCTATATTTCTACAACACTGTTTATCAAATTGATTAGAAAAACCTTGTTCAACAATTCCTGTATCCAAAAACAAAATTTGTTTCTCAGTTCACTTTGAAAACTGAGAGTTGTGCATTCTCTCCCTTTTCAGGGAATCATCACCAGACTCATTCCTCTGATCATGAGGGGTTATACACATATACTAGGTTCAACCCTTCATTAAAGCAGTGGTTATTACTACTACAGATCATTTCCATCCATTCACATCCAAGACTTGTTATTAGTGTCCATCAACATAATCCCACTCCTGTAGAATTGACTATCATTTCTCAAAGAAATGCTAGGATTCCGTTGTCACAAACTTATAATGATTCAATCTCGTTGGTTAAAATCCCAACTGTATTTTAAATATGCATCCTTCTACTCAAGGAACTTATGCAGATGATTTATGTTTGGCAGTAATATTCTCTACAGGTTCATCTTAGCCTTGGTATACAAATCTTATGACTGTACAACAACACTTACAATTGCACAGTGAAGTCAAATTATTTATTTGGGGACATTAACAACATATAGTGCCAATTTCAAAAACATCTATCAACAATAAAGGATCTCATTCCTCTCTTCAGTAGAGGTTTTCTAAGCCTCTTAGGAATGAGGTAAGATACAGTGTTACCCCTTAAATTCCTCTAGAAATATTTTCATATGACTCATGCATGAGCCCATGCAAGACAAGTGTTGTTTCCATGCTCTGATACCAATTTGTAACACACCCATGGTGGGGGCATCAAAATTTTTCTCTTCTTAGGAAAAATCAAATCCCCCATTCAGGGTCTCTATTCCATTCTTCTCTTCCAGAACTTTCCAGCCACGGTCTCCATGCTCCAAACCAAGCTAAGAGTTGGCAGATATCCTCTCCCAAGTTCTTCAGGTCCTTCCATCCATCCATACTCACATATGATTGTGCGCTATGACCAGACGTCAAGACAACAGGTGCCAAGGAAACCACCGTGCGAATCCTCTAGAGAGGCAAATATCTGAAGTTCACAATCCGACGTCATGTGTCCTAAGATATTTTGATGACTCTGATTCACTTCATGACTTCGGCATTTGGGAGTTTCAAACGCTCCAAAATATTTTCTCCCTGAAGTAATCCGTACCTGAAGTTACAGATTGAGCGACACGTGTTTTCCCCGATCAACGATCGATATCCATCCTTTTCCCCACTTTGGGTGACTTGCGGTCAACTCTCCTCCACGTTATTTCTTCTGGAGTACCAATCCTTCTAAGTGATGGATCTCACACCACACTTCCTGTTACAATTGACGGTTTAGATGAAATCCGGCTCTCCGACCTTTGGGAGTTCTTGTTCAACACACTCCCTTTTCTTTTGAAGTAAATTTCCTCCGAAATGGAAGATCTTTTGCCATGCGTCCCTTTTAATGGATGGTTGGGATGACTTTGGGACTCCAAACTTCATAAATCCTCGTGCCTTCACACTTCAACTCTCTCGAAATTGGTCAGCGCCGGGTTGGTCAGCGCCGGGTTGACCACAGCCTCAGTTTGACGGTCCGAGGGTATCTACGTGACCCCAGAGATATATTTCTTGTAACTTTCGCTCAAGGTTCCCTTGGGTCCCAGTGTATGACACTCTGAGTGGGACACTTGGAAATGTTGTTACTCGACACATGGTCCCCCACATGATATCGATGTTAATACATGCATTCCCACGATTGAATAGTCAAGAGGGATACCGAAGTATCCTTGGATTCATAGTCCACATTAACTTCAGGACTTCCGGACTTCGAGGGTTTTGGTGTGACCAAGACTCTGTCCTCCTGAAGTGGTCAACATCGGGATGACAATGTCATAGATCCGACGGACAAGATAGTTCCTGGGCATCCTTAGATCTACAAACTAGATTAACTTTAGGACTTCGGGACTTCAGGGGAATTCACCTCCCGTACGACAAATATTCTCAATTCATTGGACCCGCAAATTTCGAAGGGTTCTAAGGGTTAACACCCACGTTCCTTCTCTAGATCCGACAATCGTGAAGAAATTCGGCTTCTCCCGAACTAATCTCATCCATTCTTCTTACAAATGAAAGGATCTCTCCTTTTGGGACTTAAATATCGCTATCCTACCTGAGCTTTTTCATATCCTTAAGTACTTAGGTATTTTGCGCTAATTCTCCTAAACTTAAAACTTAGATAAATCCTCCGTGCACCCCTTGCGCTCATTTATCAACTCTAGAATTAAAGGGGGTTCTTGATATTTTCTCGCCTCGCAGAGACTCTATCCATACATGCACTACCTCTCTTGAACTTAACTGACTCCTTTCTTCAGGGCGACTGGGAGTCTTTGCATGCACACATGAGGCTATGCACAAAGTCAACAAATTCACTGTTCATTTATTTTAACTTGAGCCACCACAGGGCTCAGGCATTTATGTGTACAGGCTAGAGAAGTTCCTTATTTTCCTAAATACACAATTAGGCAGAATTGAAGGGATACAATATAACTATTAAGAAAACATGCCCATCCCTGCAACATTCATAAGATATCCAACTTCAATTCACAATTACTGCTTAAATACACATGATATGAGAATACTTATCTATTACAAGTTGTACCCAACTAACTGACTATGGGTTTTTGTCCTTCCACCCAACCATAGGCTTAGAGGCATTCATTCTTAGCAATCTGGCCACCCCCATGCCAATCCATGATATTAGCAGAGAATTTATGCAAATTCTCAATGACCCTTTCTCCTTCACATCTTCCGCGAGGTTTATTAGGTGCTTCCTCAGCATCAAGCTCACAGCCTTATGCTCAGGTCCTATTTTCTATAGAATCTTCGAGGTTTCTCTTTTTGTCATAGCCTCTACGAGGTTTATTAAGTGTTTCCTCAACATCAAGCTCGTGGCCTTCGGCTCGTTCTCCACTTCTCGAATGTTCCTCATAGTCTCCACTCTTCTCTTCATATTCTCTTGTGTGCCTTGCACGCACATCCCTCCTATCCTAGTCTCTCATGTCAGAAGGAAAATTGGGTTAGTCTGGGTCTATCAGATCCTATGGTACTTCGGTTTGACATTTTGTGGCTAGACCATGCTTCCATTCATGGGGGTGGTTGAGGGTTCAACCACCAGTCCTTTTCTTATTAACTGTTCTCTTATCATTTTCACATTCTTTCCTCTAGTGATATCATGGATAATACTTTCAAGGCTTCAATTCCACAGTCAGTTATTGGCAATTAAAAAATAATACATTTACATTGTTCCCATGCCACAACATGGTAATCCTAATTAATGATTAACTACAAGTTGGGGGAAACATGGGTGTTACAACCACCCCTTACTGAAGCTCACATCACTGACATTCGATATATTTCGTTGTCAGTCCCTGTGTAAATGAGGTACCCTCCAAAGTATCGGGAGATTCACTTTATTTCCAATGGTCCCTTACACCATGTACACGATAACCTGCCTACATCCTCACCACTTAAGGAAATCAATTCTTACCCATTGACCGTTCCCCCGGTCACCTCCCAGAATCCCTTGTACTCTCGCATTTTTCACTATGTTGAAGATATCCTGGAGGAAATCACTATCCTCGATATCCCATGGAATGTGCTCCATCATCGAGAACTTTTTCTTTCATAGGAGGACTTTCATCCTCCTACCCAAGCCTCCATATGCACAATCGAAACCAAGGATTTTATTCCTTCGGGGCATATAGACTGGTTAAACAATCCTATCCCTGCCTCATATGATTTTGAGGAAGGAAACATGGCCAACATCTCTCCCACCATCAAAGTTGACATTTCCATTAAACTGGGAATCGTAGAAGAAATCACCATTGACGTTGCATGCTCCCCTAAATAACTCACAACTTACAAAGCTCTCTTTCAGGAATACCAAAATATTTTTTCCTGGTCATTTATAGAGATGCCCAGCCTAGATCCATATATAGTCTAACATCGAATCGACACTTGGCCCAATGTCGCCCTAGTATGTCAAAAGCAATGCCCCCTTCACCCATCCAAAGCTGCGGCTATCAAATCCTAAATTGACAAGTTATACTCTGTCGGGTTCATCTACCCCATTTTGTACACTTCATGGGTCTCCAACCTTGCCCCCGTTAACAAGAAACAGGGAACTATTCGTGTCTACACAAACTTTCACGACCTCAACCATGCTTGTCCCAAAGACAAATTTCCAATCCCTTTCATTGATCAAATTATAGATGACTGTGTTGGCCATGAGGCATTGTTCTTTATGGATGGGTTCTCTGTCTATAATCAAATCCAAATCCACCCAAAAGATCAGTATAAAACCTCTTTTACTACCCCTTGGGGTACCTTTTCTTATTGTGTCATGCCTTTTGGACTCAAGAATGTAGGTGCTACGTTCCAACGGGCCATGACTTATGTTTTCCATGATCTTTCTCGCATCATCCTTGCTTATTTGGATGACCTCACTATTCAATCCAAAAAGAGAACTCAACATTTAGATGACTTACACATCATCTTCCAACGATGTCACTAGTACAATATCTGCTTGAACCCCCTCAAGTGTTTCTTTTGCGTCACAGCTAGACGCCTCCTTAAGTTCATTTTTTCCTAACACGGCATCATGGTGGACCCCCTCAAGTTCCAATTTATCACAAAGATTCCACTACCTAGGAATTTACGCCAATTGCAAATCCTACAAGGAAAAGCCAACTTTTTACGTTCCTTTGTCCCAGACTATGCCACTCGCGCACATGGTTTTCTCCACTTACTACATCATGATATCCAATTTCGATGGGATGAACATGATCAAACAACTTTTGATGATTTAAAATCCACCTTATCTAATGCCCCTTTGATTAGTCCCAGAGACTATGATCACGATTACATCCTCTACTTGTCAGCCTCGGCCGTATCGGTAGCAGGAGTCCTCATCCAATTAGGGGATGACGGGAATGAACATGTCATTTACTACATCAGTAAAAACCTATCAGGGCCACCCTTGAAGTAAAATCATGATGAAAAACTCGCCCTAGCAGTTTTCCTCGCAGTCCAAAACCTGTGCCATTATATCCTGCTTCGGACTACCAAGGTCATAGAAGATTCCAACCCCATGTGGTACTTGATTAGTCGATGGAAAATTAATGGAAAATTTTCTCGCTGGATCGTTATCCTCCAGGAATACGACCTAGAGTTATCAACTCCCAAAAGCAATACAGTTCTTGTCCTCTCCGAACTAATTATGGATTTTCCCTTGGACACTAAAACATCCCCCGTCAATATAGATTTCCCTAACTAACACCTCTTCTTCATCCCCTCTAATGACCCCTAGTACGGTGACCTTCTTGTTTACCTTCGAACATAGAAGTTTGTTTCTCACCTCTCTTGATATGATCCTCAACACATTCTCCATCAGGCCCCTCGATACCTCCTCATTGGAAACATCCTCTATCGACACGAGGTCGACACCATTCTTCATCAATGTCTGACCATCGACGAAGCTGATAGAGTCTTGAATGATTTCCATAGTGGCACTTGAGGTGGTCACCTCTTGGGTATGTACACCACCCAAAAAATCATTTGAGAAGGGTGCTTCTGGCTCACATTGTTTCATGACTGCATCCACGTTGTCAAGAGATGTGACAAATTCTAGCTCTATGCAAACAAATTACGAGTGCCACCAATGCTTCTACATCCAGTCATCACCACCGGCCCCTTCTGCAAATGGGGCATGAACTTCATGACTTTCCATCCTCCATCTAGTAATGGAAACAAGTACATCATAATGGCAGTAGATTACTTTACCAAATGGGCCAAAGGCATGCCCACTTTCTACAATACCGCTGACACAAAAACACATTTTTTTGTCAACCATGTTATGACCCGATTCAGAGTCCCACTACATTTAGTGTCTGATCACTGTAAACACTTTGAGAATGAGATATTTGCGGAACTCTCCTCAAAGTTAGTATTCTCCCATGAGTTTTCCTCCCCATACTACCCTCAGTCCAATGGATAGGTTGAGGTTGTAAAAAAGTCCTCAAAACCATGCTACAATGTACCGTCAACAAACATAAGACCAACTAACATCATATGTTGTTTTCCATGTTATGGTCTTATTGCACAAAAATAAAAAATGCCACCGGTTTTACACCATTCCACCTCATCCATGGGATCAAAGCCACCCTCCTGATCAAGTGTGAAATCCCCATGTTACACACTTCCATTGAGCTATTACCTGACACTACTCCGATGGACCATTTCCTACTGACGTTAGAGTCGTTGGATGAGTATCGTCGATCTTCATTATAGAACAATGAGGCAGCTAAAAAATTGGTCCAAATCCACCTTCGACTGTCATGTCAACCTTCGCTCATTCAGTGAAGGGGATCTCATGTTATCCTACGATATCGCCCATGATACCCTCGGCCATGGGAAATTCGAGTCATTATGGCATGGACCCTACATCATCCAACACTACCTCACTAAAGGAGCATACATATTGGCCTCTCCAGAAGGCTACCCTCTCAAATAACCCATCAACAGGTTGTACCTAAAGAAGTTTTACGCCTAAGCATAGCCATTTTACCTTAGGTTTTTCTTTGTATACATTTGTAGAGTTTTTTTCTTCTTTTTCACCACCATTCCTCATGTATGATATATCATTCATGTTATTGACAGATGCATCATCCATCTGCCTACCACATCGGTTACGATGATGGTGCCAGTCACTGCACCCAAAATCTTGCTTCGATCGCTTTGGCCCTCTATACCCCCTCACATGTGTTTCTCCACTCCAGTGGCATATGTTTGGGCTTAGACACCAAAAACCAAGATGAATACAATGTCGTCATTGGTCTCCTTGCTGAGTCCAGTCACCACCACATTTGGCATCTTAGCGTTCTATTAGATTCCCAACTTTTCGTCCTGTATCTCAACAATGTATATTACGTTGGCGATCCTTTCCTCTTTCACAAATACCTGCAAGTTAGACTATTATCTTGCAACTTTGATTCAATCACATTTACACATATTCCAAGACAATTTAATCAAATAGCAGATAACATGAGTAACCTAGTATTAGATTGGCATTTATCACATTAAAACATCATTTTATACATAAACATCATACATTTGTCACCAACACATAGCAAAGACATCATAAACATCAAAACATAAACACATGAAAATACGAATGATCCAAAAAATGTATATCCATATATATATAATCATCAAAGTGTCATCAAGTGTTTAGAAAAGTACATATACATCGCTTGTAGGCCAGTGTGTCCCCCCCACCCCTCTAGGTACAAAATGGGTACTAAATACCCTATTCAAAATGGGCTCTCGAGCCTATATATACAAAACCCTGATATTCAAGGTGCCCCCAGATCTCCCCCCCCAAGTCCTCTGTTAGTTGGAGGCACCCCACCAGTTGGGGGCCCTCCAGGTCCAAGGGGAGGTCGACCAGTCATCGTTGCCCTTGCTACAACTTCCCAATGGATCAACATCCGCCACTCCATAGGTACACCCACACACTACTCCAGGACCTCCTCATCTTGGATATGGTCCCACATGGCATCAGGAACACCATGTAACACCCACTCAAAATGATGAGATAGGTCCTCTACCATCCCTCCGACCTCTACCTGCGGCTCATGTGTTAATATTGCACCAACATCATCTTGTCTCCGCCTTTGTCCTACCCTCGACTCTATAGGAGGCATTCGCACTAGTCCTCGGCGAGCTAGCTACTCGACCATATCTCCCTCTCAGCCTCAGGGTTCCACATATGCAAAACAACACCAAAGATAGTGTCAGCATCCATATATACATATATACTCAAATGAAAGCTATCAAAATCATAAAAACATAAATACAAAAACATACCTCTTTGATCCCAATTCTCCATAGGAGGCAACATCATATCAAGGTCATGTCGGTAGTCCATACCAGTGTATGGATACCTCAATATCACCTATGGCATCTGTCGCCACATGCGCGCCACCATGGCCATGAAGTAATGGCCACCCTCTCCACCTTGTGTCAGGCCAACACATGGGCCCACCGCATCAGTCACAACTCTCATGGCCCCGCATGCTCCAGCAAAATCCTAGGGTGCAATAGAGGCATATTCTCTATAAACCAAGCCACCAGAATCGACCCAAATGCAAAGTCACCAGAATCAGATCTCCGACACTGGCTAACCCGCCCCAAAATCCTGGTGTGCAACATCAACCTCTAGGAAAAAAGGTCCTCATCAAGGACCCTCTCCAAGATCCTCAATTAACCTCCAGTGATCCGCTGAGTCCCCAAGGATCTGTAGATCCAAACCACCATAACGACGATGCACACTATCAGGAGTTCCTAAAATGCCTCGATCCATATGATCAAACTTGACATCGAGTGCGGCCCCGTGTAGTGGTGAGCCACCAAGTAACCTACTCGTTCATCCCCCAATAGTTAGGGGTCCATAGGAAGGGCCATCCCATGGAATGGGATCCTTGTCAAAAAGTATACATCCTCGACAACTGAGAATGTCAGTTGTTGTCCTCTCACGATGAAGCATTGCAGGTCAGTGCTCCACATAGCAATCAAATATTGAAGCAAGAAATCCAGTGATTGTATCAATGGACAGTCGAAGAACTTGGGAAACCCGAAGGTTTCCAAGTGTCTCCACGCGCCCGACTGCTTTCTCACTGCCTCCTGTAGATAGAACCAATATCACTCTATCCAATGCACTAGCATCATGCTCTCTGGAATATGTTTATAACCTGCATCCACATAGAAACACTTGATCAACCTCATCATCCATAAAAAACATAAAAAAATTCAACAATTTCAAACCCCTTAGCCTTGTCTCCAGTGTGCGGCTTTCACCCAAACAAGTGGGCAGATGTGCACGCCTGTTCTTTGCAAAGCTACATAGATGTCAGAGAAACAATCATGCATCAGTGCGCAAATGTCACCCATATAGGTGCGCACATGTTCTCTTCACAACTACACACTAATGTGCAACTGTCTGAGAAACAATTGTGCATCGTGCACAATTGTCAATCACACAAGCGTGCATCCCATGTGCACCTATTTTTCCCTCCCCCATGCCCACATGTGTGGATGTGTCAAGCACATTCGCACACTATGCACGGGAAAATGGATTATACCCGCGCACATGCACACGGGTATTCCTCCTTTTCCCACTCATTGGTGGGCCCCTACCCAAAAACTACCCCTGTACGACCCTCCGTACACCCCGTACCTACATTCTAAAAATTTCACACTATGCAGGAGGATAGGAGCACTAACCTGTCTCTCGCCACTCTTGGATCAGTCAAATCACGCTCTCGTAATCTCCAAATCTCCTCATAATACTCTTGTCAATTCAACTACAGTGACAAGTACAAATGAGGTGGAATTATGGGCCCACCAGCCATATATAATCCCTTTTTCCAAACTTCCACACTCAGTTACAGGATCCCAGAGCCTTTATTTTCCAATCCGTTCTCAACCATGGGATCTTGGTCGCCATCTACACATTCACATTCCCCAGGCCATCATTTGAACTTTACCCCGGAGAATCAATTTTCTCACATCACGTTCAGGTACGCATGCTCATATTCAAATTTTATCAAATAGTTGTCATATGTTCTTTATCATCAAATATTTTTCACGTCAGGTATTTGGTTTTCATGTGTGCAGGTATCTGTGCATCAAAGCGTCTCAACCCCTTCAGGTATATGTTCGACACTGGCATGTAATTATTCCCCCTATAAATAAATCTCATCTCCCAGTCACACCCTATGACATTTAACTTTAGGGTCCTCACAACCGGCTCTGTAGTACCATCACCTCTGTTTCATTTTGGTATTGTCACTCGATAGCACTCCCCCCCACATGAGTTGTCTCATTCATAATTCCCCTTCGCCACTTGACACTCATGCTGATTTCACCCCCTAGGGATGGGAGTCTCTATAGTCTTATGCACTTTCGAGAATGAACCCCATACTTCTTCTCATCATATTTCTAGCTTTCCCAATGGACTCCCAGGTCATATCATCTTGGTTCTCTTTGACTGTACTCCCGCATTATCACTAACCCTCCATCTCATCCATCATCAGTTTTCCCATCTACAGATTGTCATCCATTCATTTACCTCATACAAAAACCCACCCATGGGGCCCCCACCCTCCACCAAATCTCTTTCACAATTTGCGCCCTAACAGGCCAAGCCATATTTTACTGGGGCACCCATTTTTGTATATGTATACTCAACCCAAATTGTTCTTTATTTATTTGGTAATTGTACAAAGCCTTTGTTTCCATAATTTACTTATCTTTGTTTTTTGTCACCCTTGATGACCTTCTTTTCCCTGGCAATGCAACCCATGTCGCCCTTGGTTGGGGAATCCCCTCTTTTTTCATTCCAACATCATTCACGAACCCCGAGTATCCCAAGTCCATGTACCCATGATATCTGAGTTTTTCCACTTTGTTAGCCTCTGGCACAGTTTAACCCCATATCTAGTCATCCCCCTGACACTCAATATAGTTTTACGGTTGCTACCAAACATCCTTCAAAATTTCCCAACCAAGGGAAGTATCGAGTCTCACGACATATTGACTTCATTCATGTTACCTGTCAGTACCTGATATCATCTCAGTGGATTTCATGAAGTCCTTTGCTTCTTGGAGTCGCATCTCCCTTTATGTCGACATTAGTACAATTTCTAGAAGGGAGGCAGTATCTTGAATCTCATTACCTTCACAATGAGGAGTCTTAGATGACACAGAGAGAATCATCATTTCTCTTTGATTCTGTTGACCCCCATAACATTCAACTTCAACAAACTCTCATGTTACAGTGGGTCTTACTATGCGACTATTGCAGTTTTTTCATACCGGCCGAAGAACTCTGAAATCGTTAGGCCATCAATGCCTACTAGTCATCGACAATTCTTACAGTCGTCCTTGTCTCACTTCAGAGTCCGTTCACCATTCAGAACCATCATCTGCCATTATCAACCGCCCCCAAGGGTTCTTTAGTTATCTACATCAACATACATCTTCAGTTACAATCTCACATTTTGGTTACATGACATGAGCATGGGGCATGCCCGCCTCGTTTGTACACATATTTTCTTTTTTTTCCGTAGAGAAAGGTTTGGGTCCCACATTTTTCCCTCCTCCTCTGGTGGATCACTCTTGGAGTTCTTCTCTTCACTCTTCATTACAATGGCACTCTCAATAAAATAAACATTGTTGTATTTTGGCTATACGTATGCTCCTGACCTCACACACCAGGGGGCATATGTTATCATTGAAATATCGTCCGCAACATTTCATGCAAATGGTTAAGGAAACACATCAATGCCAACAGCCATTAGTTCACCTACAACAGTAAAATGCATTCAAAAGGAAAAAAAATATACAAATGGGTCAAAAATTGACATGTGCAAATTCACCAAAGGAAGCGCGCGCATAGTGCACAGTGTGCGTGGGCCACCAAATCCCTCAGTGTGCACAATGCACCATGCGCGTGACTATGTACGAGAAAATCCACGCACTTCTATGAAAAATGCATTTATGGATCTTTTCGGCCCCTCAACCACTTATGTACCAACTCCCAACACGATTTGACCCTCATATTTGAGCGAAATCCGAATGGGGGGCTAGTCAAGGACTAGAGGGTTCCCTAAAAGGCCCCCTTGTTCACACTATGAACCAATTACAATTTTCCATGTATGAATGCTATAAATAAGAGCCATGGGTGCACTAAGAAACCAAGATCTTCATAATATTGTTATGCTGCAAGAATTCTCCCTTGAGAATCTTCTTTTCTCTTTAGAGCCTTCAAGCACCATTACAATAGGCCATTCCACTCACCTCTTGAGGGAATAGGCATTTTTTTTCTTCACCATTTGTCATTTCTTCCATTGTTTGAAGATCTCTTCATTAGGGAACTCAAGATCCCTCCCAAGGAGGAAGAGGGGACTCATAAGTCCCTATTTTCTTTACGGTGTTTTGCCTACTAATCTAATGATCCATTGGTAGCATTATGTTGGTCATTGTTTGATTTTCATGGTTCTAAGTTTCTCATTCTTTCTAACTTTTATTTCTTAGTTGTTTTAGTTTTATTTCTTTGTTTATACATGTGTTTGGCTTGTTTAACCCACTCACAAACTTCTATCTTTTCTAGCAGGCTTATCTAGACATGCAAGTGTTGTTGTTTTTCTCACCCAAGTGACAAAACCAACACAACGCCACCTATTGAGAGTATGGCGATGATTAGGTACCTAATGTAATGGCACAAGATAACTAAAATGAAATACAAGATAGCTCCTAAAATTGCTTCAAATTCCATTCAAAGTCACTTGTGGCTTAAGACAGGATGGCATGAAGATGCTAATTCTTAGCTAAACCATTAGATATTAGAAGAGGTCACTCTCTCTAATTTCCATACCATTAAAAACACTATCACATATAAATTTAAAAAGAAAATGTGATTCAATGAATTAATATAGAATAAGAGAAAATTAAGGTACTATAAAGAGGTCATTAAACCCAATCTAGAAGATCAAAAGTATCTTTCTACTATAGCTAGCATAAAGAAGAAAATCAACATTATTAAAATAAGAATGAACTCTTGCAAGATTCATGGTGAAAATGAGTGTTAGACAAATCCTAAAAAAATAATGGGATGAAAGAATTTGTCATCTTTGTGATGCTAAAAGGGTGGAGGATGAAAAACACTTCCTCTTATAATGCCATGTTTATGCCCACATTAGATCTCAATTTCAAAATATGTGTATCACCATTGATCTTCATAACTTGTTAACTCATCAAAAGGGGTAGGTGGTATGGGGGACTTGTAGATTACCTTGATGAACAAAGGATATGGAATTCGCTTAGGTTATGGAAAATGCTACAAATAATGAAGTAGAAGTACTTGCAATTCTCCAAGGACTAAATTCTCTCAAAGATAAAGGGGCTTGACAGGTCATAGTGATAGGTGACTCAATGGTGATCATGTGATCCCTCTTACATCAAATACTTCCCACAAAACTAAAGTTGTCAATCATTTTTCAAAGAGCCATCTCGGTGAGAAATTAATTCAAGCATATTGAGCTCTTTCACATTTAAAGAAGCCTCAACATTGAAGTATATATAAATCCCAATTTGGGGGTTCATTTGCAAGAGTGGGTTTTTATGACAAAGAAAAGGTTGACTAACCATAGTGCCACCCTCTACCTCCCATGAAGTGAAAGAAATTTATGATGAGCATGCCAAACATCAACACTTGTCTCATCAAGAAGGTGTGAAGGTGAAGATATTTAAAGCAATCATGTCACCCATGAAGAAACATGCAAGCTACTCTAAAAAGCACTCTAATGAATTTTACGATGGTGGCACCATATCCTACATGTGGGATCTCTTTAGATTTAAATGGTTTATTACGCATGGGATCTCTTAGTATTATTAATGGATTATTAGTGAGAATGATAAGAGTGTGGGAAGGTCTCTAGTTTTGTGGCTCTCTCCTTCCAAGTTACAACATAGAGTTTTTTGTATTGAATGGTCTTTATCATTAAGGTTTGGGGCAGTTGTGGTGCACTATCATTGTTCCATTAATTCTTACATTCCCTATGAGATAAATGGTTTGCAGAAGGGGTTCAAGCAATGTGAAAGGGATGTAGAAGAGACACATTACAACGTGACCTACTTACCCCTATAATATACTTAGTGGAAAGAGGATTTTGAGAAGAGAGATTGAGAAGTAAAAAAAATCTGATACCAATGCATGGTTAGGATGGTATCTCACGTTATAGGACTAAGGTAATGGGAAGAATAAACCATGTAAATCATATAAATTCAAAGGGGGGAGAAATTGGAAATGGCCTCTCAATGAGAAAACTTATGATCTTTGGTAGGGCACATCACAATCCATATCAACCTTCCTCCCGGGGAAATTTCATCACATTCCCCCATCATTCTGGAATCCTTGGGCACTCATCCTTATATGTCATTTTTGTGGCCTGAAAGGAATGTCTGTCTATTGAGCATATCCATCACTTATATTAAATGGAATCTTTTGTGGAATCCATCCACACAATGATGGATTCCAATGCCAACACGGTGCACATCGAGAGTGAAGCATCAGAGTCCTAAGAGGAAATTAATATTGAAGCCTACGATAGGAATGAATGATTTTTTTTAGTTTATTTTCCATAATCTCATGGGTCGTGTTGTAGTTTAATTTTACTATTTCAATTTGTAAGGAAATATACTATGTAGAACTTTATTTAGATGGTGTTGGAAACGAAAACCTAGTCTTTTTGTCACGGTAAGACCTCAGTTTTGGAACTTTAGCTAAGGTTTAACATGTTTTATTTATTTATTAATGTTAGATAGTTTGGTAGCATTGATTTTAATATAAAATATAATCGTTATAGTAAAAAAAAGAAAAAAAACAACTTGTTAACTCATCAAAACTATGGAGATATAGAAAAACTTATCTCCAATATTTTTTATCATCATCATTAGAGTATGGGATCTCAAGTATTGTCATTTAATTTTTTAGAAGTTATAGTTATATGGTGCATGGATTTCCTCGTCCATAAGAGATTAGGGTGCTTTGTGAGGTCTTCTTCATAGGCAAATGAACTTTAGATAAGATAATTTTATTAATGTCCAAAGAATGACCACAAAAGTAGTCAATGGGACTAAAAGGGTACATCCAATGTAAATACATAGTGGGAGTGCCTAAGCAATTAATATAGTTATGTTATCAACAACGTAAAATATCTAAAAACATAGCTAAATTAAGGAGACACAAAATGAATACACCAACATGGACCCATCTAAACTATGGATCTATTAAACATTGAGTGGGATAAAAAGGAAATTGAGATGCAAATCTCTCTATGCTTAAAAGATCATGATTTAAGATGGATCTACATTGTTGTTGTTGTTGTTGTTGTTGTGTCTGTGTGTGTAAATTAATGCTTGGTATTATTTTATGAAATTTCATTTTAACATCACTAATTTTTTAAATTTATTTTTAAATATTATATTGGGTTGACTTATGTCGCTTTTCACATCAATGTTTGGCACAAAAATTACATATCTCCCTCATACTAGGTTTTAGAATGCACCTTGTTTATCTCGTTGCAATAAGTGAAGTCACATAAACAACATGTCAAGGAGTCAAGTGTCAAGGTGTGTCAAAACCAGAGAAATACTAGAAGAAGTGACGAGCAATGAAATATATTCATTTCTAGATGGTAATTTAGGGTTAAATCAAGTTCCCATAAGATAAAAGGATTGACCACTTACCACATTTGCAACTAACAAGGGAGCACTTGCATATAGAATAATGCTCTCTTATCATGTCAATGCACCAACATGCTTCTCAATGACTATTGTGGAAATATTCAAGGATTTTATCCATGAAACCTTGGAAGTATACCTAGATGATTGGAAATTGTTTGTATGTATAAATAATCACATATCAAGTATTACAATGTTGTTAAATAGATGCAAAGAAACACGAGTGTTATTGAATATAGAAAAGTTTCAATTTTAACAATCTTTTGGAAATATCTTGGAAGATATAGTATCCAAAGAAGGAATAATGGTAGACTCAGACAAGGTTAATGTAATAAAAACCATGGAGCCTCCTACAAATCCATCTGAAGCTAAGTCCTTCTTGGGACATAGTGTACTATAGGAAAATTTTCAAAGGATATGTTAAAATCATCGATTCGATGGAGATGCTAGTGAAAAATGAAACTTCATTCAAATGGATAGAAAAATCCTAGCAAGGGTTTGAAACATTGGAGGCATAATCATCAATGCACCAATACAAAGGTTTCTTGATGGGAACAAGGTATTTCACATGTATGTAGATATATCAATAAATCCATAAGATAATGTTAACATATCCATGAGATAAATGTATGGACTACCCAATATACTATGCAATATATAAGCTTTCAACAACATAGAGGAAATATAAAACCACAAAGAGAGAATCTCTAGGTATGATCTACGCAGTTCATAAGTTTAGACATTACTTGCTAAGAAATATGTTCAATTTTTACGTTGATAAGTAGACAATAAAATACATTGTAAATAAGCCCATCCTATCAAGAAACTTGAATAGATGGTTTATGATTGTTCAAGAATATGAATTTCACATCTTTTTAAAACCTAAAAAATACCATGAGTGACTTAATCACCTTTCAATAATAGGCAATGGGAAAATGAGAAATAAGGGTAAGGATATTTTCCCATACTAACCTATTTCAAATAGAAGTAGCACCAAGATATTTTGAAGACATTTTCCACTTCCTTCAATATAGAGAAGCACCTCAAGGGTTGAACATTGCATGATGAAGAAGACATTTTGGACATAAGGAACTAAGTTTTAAAACACAATGTGGAAACCTATACATGATAGCCATTGATGGAATTATATGGAAATGGGTTCAACTCTTGGAAACTAAACAATTGATCGAAGAATCCCACTACACAATGGTAGGATGAAAATTTTCAACCAACAAAATAGCATAAAAGATATTGTGTATAGGAATTTGGTGGTCCACATTATTCAAAGATTGTTTCAATACATTCATAAAATGTGAACAATGCCATAAGGAAAGCAATACACCTCAAAGCAGATATTATGTTCATTGGCAATCCAGTTTCTCGTTAAAGCATGACTATGTGTCAACCCTAGTATCAATGGACCTAATCATAGCCAATTATTGTCTTCACCATACAGCATGCCTCGGGATTCAAAATAAAAAATTATGATACCAAACTTATATATGTTCCAGTGGGAAAATTCTCTATTTCCCATTGTATCTAAACTGTGGATTTATTTACCCATTGTATTGTGTTCTTTGTGTTTATTCTTAGTGTGGTTTATCAGTTTACTCGAAATGAAAACCACATGCATAATAGACCAACAATAATACACAAGGAACTAAAACCTTGTTAACTAAAGAACTCTCCGGGAAGTAAACTGCAACAATTAATTAATGAGTATGTTGGTCACTGAAATGCTTAAAACTTGAAATTCATCTTCTTTGAAATTTCCTGACTACATAGCTAAAATGTAGTGTTTTACGGTGTTGAGAATAGAGTCAGAAACCTTCCTCGGTAACAACTCTCTTATTCTCCCTCTCTATGAAATCTATGGGAGATCTCAATTGACCAACCCTTTCCACAATCATGTATGCCCCTTTTATAGGACATATTCCAAGCAATAGCTACCATCAATTTTAGAAACCAAATTGATTCTTATTCTCCAACAATTGAGCTACCCAATTTTTTATGGAACTATTGCGGAATTGCACACATGTCAACTAGCAGAAAGATGACATGGCACTCACATGATGACTCGACCCCTACATTACATAGAAAATCCACACCTTTTCATTCTCTCAGGTTTTCCCTATATAGTAGTTTTCTATAAATTTCCCATAAGATAAAAGCTCAGTCACACTTTCCCCGATGACTCTCCTCTCATATTCCTTGGGTTTTTTCTACCGATATTTTTAGGCCTTCCTCATGAGAAGAGAAAACCCACTCTCAAAAGATCATCTCCCTTTCACCTTCACACATGATACTTCCCTTTCTTGAGCAAGGCAAACTTCTACCCTTTTCTCAGTTAGCCGAAACTCAAACAAAACTTCATAATGTTATCATTTACATGATAAATCTTTATTTTGTGTGTTAAAGATTATGTTTGTTCGGTGAACAGGTCTTTATTCAACGACATGAACATAGACCATATTTTCCCTTTTATATTTATAATTCTTCCTACTTGGTCTCCAGCTCTGCACTTTAATCCAAATTTCAAATCATCTCTTCCACCCATTATCACTACCCAAATGCTTTAATTTCCATACAACCCATGTTACAACTTCCAACTAATTTAATGATCTTAACACTATTATTTTCAAACATTCTTATGCACAACCTCTAGATTCAACAACTTGAAGTTCAAAGCTCCCATATTCTTACCACCACATCTCCCATCACTCCTTTGGCTTCCAACCTACCTTTTAACAATTTACAATTCTAACCATCATTTTTGGTTCTTGCCATTTCAACCACTACCCCTTTTTACTATAATCCACTATGAACATGGTTGTAAAACTAAGACGGACATTCCACCTCTGTTTTTTTTTTTTTCCCTTAAATCTTGAGGTTCCAAAGTTAAAAAAAATCAATAAGCTAGGAAGTTCCGATTGTGATTTCCTAAGTGGAATAATGATCTATAAAATTTACTCATTTTTTCAAAACTTTACGACTTCAATTACATTATAAGTTATAAAAGTCATATTTTTTTTATGACTTATAAGTATGAAAAAAATATAAAATTTTTAAAGTTATGATAACCTTGTTTTTATACATGCATAAATACAATAAAAACCTAATAATAATGTTAAAAACATAAAATATTTTTTTAATTATCTCATATTAACATTCTAAAACTTTATTAAATATTTTCATTATAAAAACTATCTATTAGTTTGAGCTTTATGTTTGATTATGTCAATAATGTTAAAAACATAAAAATAATTATTTTAATATTATTTTATGTTAATATTTTAAATTTTTATTAAATATTTTCCCATTAATTCATAGTTGTACGAGAGCATCTCCAACATCTCTTAAACTTCTCAATTGGTTGGGAACAATTTTTGAAACTTTAGCAACTTCAACATCAAAAAAATAGAACTTGGAAATGGTTTTCTAAATAAAGAGCTTTAAATTAAAATTATATTTTTATATATTTTTATTAACAAGTACCAATTTTCAATATTATTAAATTAAATTGTAAATATGTGTATTTCATTATTACAAAAATATAATTTATCACAAATATTTTTGTTATATTTATTCAAAATATCACTATAAAACAAAGACTAAACTACAAGTAAATATTATTTAAAAAATTATTTAAATAAAAAGCTTAATAATACTCACTTTATAGTTGTGGATATGGAAAAATTCCAATGCATGTACGTATTAATTTAATATTTATGCTTCAGTATGTACTATTCGATTTTTTTTTTGTAAATAAAAATATATATTACCTTGCCATAGCAGAAAAATTACATGTCCAAATATACATGACAACAAGACAATTGTTCTGCCACCGTAGTGGAGACTAGAACACATGGATGTGACAACTTTGCACAATTCCAAATCTTAAAGAAAAAACAACTGTCAACATACAAACAAGGGGACTTGCCACCTGTTCTTCCACTCTCGTGGAAACCAAAACAGGCAGTGGACTGAGTGCCCTGACCGCCTATCAGACCTGAGCCTATCGGACCTGAACTGGAGACTAGCGTAGGAAAAATTTGCAAAAATTTAGCCATTAAACCAAAGAAAAACCTGTGAGAATGTTATGCATGTGGCAAGCCCAGGCATCCATCTTGATGGAGCTTGAAGGTGAAGGGATGACAACACGTCAGGTAGAGGCTCTTCTCAGGCTCGCTTGACAGGGAATCATATAGGGCGTTCAGACGTTTGCTGAAAAAACTCTGGCGGTGTTGCTACTCAGCAAAGACCCTTCTAATCTCAAAGATTAATACTAGGTGGTCTTCCGTGAGTCTCTAGGATTCTGGAGCTGGGTGAATATGGTCCTCTTGAGCCCAATTTTCCTCCAAAGTGGCAACAACAGAGTCAAAATAAGAATCAAAGTCCATGGCGGGGTCTTCTTCCATGGAGGCAGGGGAATTATGCCTCGAGTGGTCCTCCATAGGTAAGGCTTCTTCTTCCACTATGCATCATGTTGCAATTGACTCCTAAAATGGAATGGTGGTGTAGGTGGCGGGCTAGTTCTCCAGGGTGGTTGAAGGTAGGAAGGGAAAGAATTATGTCCAATTGGGCGGAAATTCTTCTTCCATCGGGCATCTTCCTGGGAGATTCTCAGTATTGTGAGGACGTGGCTCCTGATGAGCCTGCATGAACCAATTTTTCCTAGAGAAACTCGGATGGTCTTTGTCTAGAACTGGAACTCAAGAGACAAGTCCCGGGCCTTGGTGAGACCAAGGCTCTGAAGGAGCCTGCGTAGACCAGTTCTGCCTCGAAGAGCCTGAATGGTCGTTTCTTGGTGTGAGAGCTCGAGAGGTAGGCCCTAGGCAGTTGTACCGTCGAAACCTGCTATGTAGGTCGACCCTCGTCGGGGATTGCCTCGTTATTGTGGCATGGTTGTGCAGGGCACCAAGCAAGTAGAAAAACTGGCTGAGCAGGCTGAATCTCGGAGATGAATTATCAAAATGATGTTGGGCTTTGGGCCCAAGTGGCCCATATAAAACTTCTCACACAATGAAATTACCAAGAGGGCAGAGGCATTGATGGCTCTGGTAGCCATTAGTGCTGATATAATGGCAATCTCCAAAATCGTCTTGAAGCCGAGGAAGCCAAGCTCGGGCTTCCATTAAGGCCTGGTGCACTAAGGCTTGGATCGTATGCATGAGAACCATTGTGACTGGATAGGGAGGGAGGGTGGTGGCGAGGGGCTTTAAATGCCCTCATAATCGTCCCATCCAATGACGCGTGTGGCCCATGTGGCCCATGTGTCACCCCATCCGGGGATGTACTATTGGATTTTGATGGTTATAACAATACTAATTTTAACTTACCAAATTGGTGTATGATACCCCCTTGTTTGTGAGACAAGGGACCCCCTCCTCCCAACGATTTGACTAGTAAAGTCTACGGAGGTATACATACTCTACCCCCTCTGGATTTGAACTTGTGACCTCTTAGGAGGAAACACATGTTCTTAACCATTAAGCTCACGCAGGCCATATATATATATATAAGATGAAATACATCACTTTATATTATCAATTCTTGTAGTGGTCCTATAACGCTTCAAGCTTAGGTGTCCTCGACCTTGGCAATGGATCGTATCTTGAGTGAGTATTATCTTATGTGCCTTTAGAACCACACCATGATATGGATTTTCCTAGGTCCAGTTATGCTTATAGGGGTCTCCCATCATTTATCTATAATGTCATATTCCTAGTGGCACAAGACTCGCTTCCATTCAAGCATCTAGGCTTGCTAACTTTCCACTTGCTTACGGCTCGAAATATATTGAAGCATTGACAAGGATGTTTCGGTAGTTCCATCCTATTTTTGTCACTATTCTGAGGTACACGCTTAGATTCTAATGCTAAGATTTTAAACAAAAGTCTTCAATTGCGTGGCCTTGTTGAGGGCATTCACACGATGACCTTAGGTGTCCAAATTCTCTTCTTCTACTTGCCATTTTCACTCAAGTGATTAAGTTCCTTTCCTCAAGTGATTAAGTTCATAGGTTAGATTCTTATATTTTTGGGGATCTCCTAGCCTCTATCTGCCACATGATGTACATCCCAACTACACAAACCCAACCACTAGTTGCATATTATTGTGGTCCAATGGTCGTTCACTCATTATACTTGCTTGTTTAGAATTAAATTTTCAATTCCAATAGGTAAGTTACTTTAGGGAAGATCACGTGTGTCTTCACACAACTACCTATTGGATTCATTTTCTACATGCTACTTTAGGTTGTGATTAATTGTGTTTCTTATTATGTATGTTCCTTATATTTGTGTTTATTATATCATTTAGTTAATGTATGAACATCACAACATATAATAATAACAAAGGCATTTGTTTGGTACAAAAGTTATAATGAAAAATTTCACATTTTTCATTAAGTCATAAAAGGTCATATAGAGATAACTAGTTCAAGTTAGTTTAAACATAAAGCTTAGTGACCCAAAATAGTGCTTTAAAAAATACGTAATGGAGTAATAAAATAATCACAATGTCAAGGGGGAGGTTGTGACCAAATATCTCCCTTCATCGTGCTCATATAACTAGAGCCCCATGTGTCGTTATTCTTGGTTGGGTCACAAACCTACCCTCACAACATCACATATCTTGGTCTCATGCATAGTTTAAAATTGTGATCTCCCCTTCCAAGTGGGTGATCCACTAACCCATCAATCAATTGGTCTCCATTTCCACTTATACTTGGGATAAAACTCAAGCATCATCTCAAAAGGGTGGTGTCAATACCACCCTGATCTCTTTCTCATTTGGCCTTAGGTTAGTCAAAATCACATTGATGGTTATCTGTACCTATATGGTTGGTTACTACCACTCACTTACGCATATGTATGTTACTCCATTATTCTTTACTTTTTATCCAAATAAAAATATCTAAAGACTTCGCAAAAAACTTTACCCCCTTACTCTTTACTTTTTATCCAAAGAAAAATACTTAAGCATATTGCAAAAAACTTAGACATTTGTGTTACCTACTATGCCCTCCTGGGATTCATCCCTCCTTTATTATACTCAAGGAATTATCTCCTCTTTCCTACCCCTTGTGGGTACGTCATGAACCTACCTCCACTAGTGATTCTCCACCACTATGTCCTTTATGATCAATTATTTTTCCACCATGTACACCATGACCTAATTGTCACCCCCTAACCTTTGTCTTCCCAAACAAAGAATGCATCTTCCCATACTCCTATGACTCCAACCCATCTTGTGGCTTGGTCCCATACAATTTCATCCACCTATGTCCCTATTATATTGTGTACCTTTGTATCTGTATTTGTGGGAAATCCCCCAAATCCCATCAAATGTTTCATGCATGATGCCCTTGTATCTCTAAATGATCCATGCTCCTAAATGGTGGGTATTTATCCCACATCCATGCATGTAGGAATGAAGATAAACTCATTGCACCTCATCAAACCTACCATGCTCGCAATAGATTCTCAAATTATACTTTGCATCCTTGTTCAATATCATTCCCTTTTGAAGCCATATCCCACTACATTTTTTTAGAAGGAATCATTTGGTACCAATTTCACATCAATCTGTAGATGAATAATAAAAAAAATGATGCCTTAGGTTCCCCCATGAAAAATAAAGAACATTGTGGATATGGGTAAAAAATTATGAATTTGGCATGGTTTCAAGGGATGAGGCCTACCTCAACTTAACTTTTTTGTTTCCCTCTCACCATGGCCTCTTATGGATCATCGAATAGTCTTTGTTTTCCCCTTCTAAAATTGATTTATCCTCTCAATACCTCATAGTGGAAGGTAAAATTATTTTTATTTTCTCCCTCTATTTCCCTTTTATAGGGTTGATTTTTCACCTTCTAGGGGGTCCTTGATTCCTCAAAAAACATGGTACATGTTTCCAAACAAAAAAATTGGTACCCTTTGGTATTTGTCCTCATGATTTCACCCATGTTTTTAGTTTTCACTGTTTTTTCCCTTTGGTTTGCCTTTTTGGCCCATACCCATTTAGGTCCCTATTGACCTAACAACCCATTTTGGACCTCAATTCTCCCTAAAAGTGGACCCATTATTGTTTTATGACCTCTAAATAACATCCACACAATCCTTTTCCTTGTTTCTCTTATCGGCTAGCCATTTGCCTTGCCAAACCCTTGAACTTTCCCAAAACTCTCTAGCCTACCTCTCCCTTATATTCTAGCTTGGTCTCTTTGCATTTATTCTTTCAAGATATTACAATCCTCATTAAATTATTTCAAACACAATATTCATTCCTTAGATATTATTCCCTTGCCTCAATTTGTCTCATCAAAACCTTCTCATGTCTCCTATCTCATACTATCTACTTGTTGAAATATTGTAACTTTGAAGAATATTCTAATTAATTTTGAGTTATTATCTTATATATCAAATCCCCTTTTGTGGATTGGTCAAACCATATTTATATGGTGGTATTTGTAAAGTCTTCCCCTAGTGTTTATAAAGTGGTTTTAACCACTTCTAGAAGAATTCAGCCCTGCCATGTGAAGAGGCATAACCCTAGCGCCTCCTCATCTAGTATTTATATGTGAGGATGGTGTCTCTCTCACACACACACACACACACACACACACACACACACACACACACACACACACACACACACATCTAGTGCGCATATCTTGAAGGCAATTACAGTTGTAGGAGGAAGGATAAGAGAGGCGCATGCTCATTCTTGGTTTATTCCTTGTGTTTTGGTCTTAGTCTTGGCATTGTATTGGCAATCTATTATTGAGAAAGTTTTTGTTGGATTTTCTCCCCCATGAGGGTTTCCCGAGATAAAATATTGTGTACCTTGTGATTGTGTTTCTTTCAGTGATCCTATTTATGTTGTTGTTTTGGAAATGCATTGAGTGCTCATGTAATTTGGAAATAATATAATAACAATAGTAAAAACTTAACATGGTATCATAACTTGACTGAATAGAGAATCTTTCATTGGGTATCTAAAAACGTCATTGTTGTTGTACAAAGAAATTAAGGCTTTTTAATGAAGAGGAATTTCTGACCAAAAACTATCTTGGGAAGTGAACCTTACCCTAGCGCATCTTTTGGTAGCTTGAGCGAACTTTTTCAGTGGTAAGATTCTCCAAAAATTCAAACCCTAGTTTTGGTTGGTACTAGAAAACCAGAAAACCAGGAAATCAGAACCAATACCAGAAGTACCAATCCAGAATTGCGCAAGTCAAGTTTAAAGGGGTAAAACTTGGAATTTTATGAAGTAGTCAACTCCATCAAACTCGCCTTAGCCCAGTGCATCTAGTCCTTGGATCAAAATTCAAAAATATGAAGTTTGAGAAATTAGGGTTTCCTCATAAAACCCTAAGTTACAGTTATAGTTGCATTTGCAGTACCAGTTGTAGTTGCATTTGCAGTACCATTTGTAGTTGCATTTGCAGTACCATTTGTAGTTGCATTTGTAGTACCAGTTGCATTTGCAGGATCAGTTGTAGTTGCAGTATCAATTGCAGTTGCAGTATTAGTTGCAGTTGCAGTGCCAGTTCCTTTATGCCACTTGTTGTGCCAATTGCAGCACCAGTTGCAGTACCAATTGCAGTGAAATTTTTTGTGAAGTGTTGGGACTGATTTTTTATTGTCCTAGTGCGCCTTACCCTGGAAAATATCCAACTACCATTAGACTACAAGTTGAAGAACATTTGAAGTTTTAAAGGTTCGTTCTTGCTTTCCACTTTTGTTGGATGGTGCCACTACTTGCCTATACTATCGTAGGTATGTACTTACATATATTTAATTTTATCATTATCTTAAGGGTATTTGCAGGATAAGGGATCTGTTCTCCAAACAAAAATCGTAGATCCAGAAGGATCTCATATCCAACACATTCATAGGAACAATGCACCCCAATTTTGATCAATTTGATATGCCTCTATTTGTTATGGCATTGTTGTGATTTTATGATCATCTAGGTTGTATTTTGATTTGTTGAAGTTATGAATATCATACTAACCATTGGCCAAAATTAAAGTCAAAGTATTAGATTGATTAAGGTTGAGATTATAGAGTTTATTCTCTAACTCATATTTCTATCAAGAAATCATATTATATTAGTATAGAGGATAGGTTGAAGAGAATATTTGTCATCTTGGTGAAGGAGACTCGGAAGAAAAGCAACAACACTCATTCTTGAGGACAAGACTCCAGGTTCTAGGTTTGATTGATTAAGTTGATAAGATTCAAATTTGCACATGTCAAGGTTGATAACTACCTCATTACATGTAAACACTATAGTTGAGATAGCAATCTTTAAAAAGTTTTATACTTGGTAGCATGTGAGCATTATTGAGATAAATGCTTATTGTAATAACTTACTAGATATAACTAACATATCCTCTAGGAGAAATTTCTTGTTTTGGTTCTAGGTTACCATGGAGGAATGATTGATCACAACACTAGAAGAGTGTTGATCTCATTTCTTATTATTGTATTTCTTACTTTTGACCCTTGTTTCAAGCAGGTCACAAGTGATAACTTTAAAGGAACTACTGTGGTGATTGTTCTTGATATTGTTTTATTATTATTATAAAGAGTATTATTCTTATCTGTTGTTTCTCCCTTGTTTTTCTTGTTCTGGGAAAGTCATAGGTACCTCGAGGGAGATACAATGACGGTTTCAGGAGGAAACATATTAGATGAGACATGGAGCAGACTATACAAGTTGTATACATGATCGTATACATCCATGTACCAAAGAAGATGAAGAAGAAGATACTTTTGAGATACAAAGTATCTCATATGGAGATTTATTGTAAGGAGAAGAAGGATCCAAAGATGACCGAATATTATAATAGAACTCACGGTAGAATTGATCAATGGATAATGAAACCACCTTAACAGGAAGCATAATTTGTTTGAAGTCTGACTCAGCTTTTCATATTAAGACTTGGTATTCAACACCAAGTATATCCTATAGAGACTATGGAGTCTTTGTAGACTCAGAAAAAATCAAGACTCAGAGTGAGCCTAATCTCAGAGAGGATCATATGGGAAAAGGAGACATCTTCCAGGACTGGAAGACAGATTCCATGAGTTGAGAAGACTAGATCATAGCTTCAAAGGCCTCTAGGAGACATGAAATCTCTTGGGAAGATTCCCCTTTTTCAGTGACAGACAAGGAACCCAGTCAGAAGGACTGGGATATGGATTTTTCCTTGAGACTAGAAAGGAAGTCAGTGGTGACTTCAAATATTGATCTAATAGATAAAAAATGTTGTAGATAACAGTATAAATATGTACAAATCCTGATATGTGTCCAGAGGATTCTCCCAGCAAGAGGGATAAGACTATGACGAGACACTTGCTCTAGTAATCAAATAAATAGTCCTAGTATTCATGAAGATAACCATAACAACCATGATTCTGATACAGTATGATATTTAGGGGGAGAAGTCCATGTATTTGAGATTGAGTTACCTCCATGAAAGAGGAAAATCTACCTTCTATATTAGTTATTGAGCCAAACTCAGATGAAGTTGTTTCCATGATAGAATACAGGAGATACTCTCAGAGTTAAACAACTATAGTGAGAATAGAGCAATCATTCTCAGCTTCAGAAATAACAGTTACAGGTGCAGAGAGAGTAGAGAACATACTTTCAGGAATTGATATAGATAGTGCTTTGTAGAAAGCACATAGAAACAACACATGATTACACAGATTGAATTGCAGTTGAGCAAGTGTACCAGGTTGGTACAACGTGATTTGAAAATTTGGTCCAAAGTACGGGACATGAAGACTCATGTCTACAGGTTGAAGAAAGCTTTGTACAAGTTGAAACAAGCTTCGATAGCTTGGTATGAAAGAATTAACATTTTCCCGATGAGATTGGGATTTACCAAAAGAGAAGAAAATCTCATCATAGATTGCAAGAAGTAGCTCGTTGTAGAATTTGAGATGAAATACCTAGGCCCAATGCATTATTTATTAGGTCTTGAAGTTTGGTAGATCCCAAAGAAGATCTTCCTTAACCAAGGGAAGTATACAGTTGTAATACTAAAAGATATTTGACATGTTGGAATTCAAAGCCATGAACACACCCATGGAAATGAAATTGAAGCTCTCGGTTGATACTTCGTCAGAGTTGGTTGATGTTACTCTATACATACAGATTATTGGATCGTTGATGTATCTGACGAATACCAGGCCATATATATTCTTTGTTGTGAACACCTTGAGTCATTATCTGGTGGAGCCCAGACATGTTCACCTTGTAGATGCAAATCAGGTGATGAGATACCTATTATGGTCTTTGTTATGCTAGAGATCATGAATTGAGACTGTGTGATTATACTAATTCATATTGGGATGGAAGTGCTTCAGACATGAAGAGAAATTCAGGATGTTTTTTTAGTTTGGGGTCAGTCATGACTTCATGGAAAAGCATAAAGCAATCCAATATTTCTCTCATCACGATAGAAGTGGAGTACATTACAACATGTTCCGCTAGTTGTGAAGCCACATGGCTTCAAAATTTGTTGATAGGTTTGTTTGATCTGTAGATGGAATCCACCGTGATTCTATGTGATAACTAGATTTGTATAAATATGAAGGAGAACCCAGTGTTCCATGATAAGTTGAAGCACATAGAGATCCAGTATCACTACATTTGTGATATGGTGCAGAGGGGAGTTGTAAAGCCCCAATATGTTGGCACGGATGAGCAGGTTGTAGATGTGTTGACCAAGCCTTTGTCTCATGTGAAGTTTGAATAATTCTGAGACAAGATTGGTGTTGTCCGAAAGGACCTCCCTCGAAAGGGGGAGTGATGTTGATGATACTATGTTATCCTAACCATTAATGGGTAGCTCTATTAGTATTTTATATCTTAGGGGATTGATCATCCCTGGGCATATCCCGAAGGTCCAGTAAGGACAGTCTGTCAGAGTACCTGTGCATGTATATTCCAGTTTTGTTCTGTAGTGGTAGCACCGTTAGTATTTTATATCCTAGGGAATCTTATGATTCCTGGGAATATCTAAAAGGTCTAGTAAGGACGATATGTCAGAGTAACACATGGTAGCTTGTTAGGATTTTATATCATAGGGAATATTATGATTCCTGGGCATATCCTGAAGGTTTGGTAAGGACGGTCTGTTAGAGTACCACAAATTTTATTGTTTATACACCTTCCTCATTCTGTTGCCACATGTTGATGATGTTGTTGTTCCAACCTCATGATGTTGATGATGTTGTTATTCCAACTTCATGATGTTGATGATGTTGTTGTTCCAGATTTATTTTGTTAGTGATGTTGTTGTTCCAGCCTCATGTTGTGGATGATGTTGTTGTTCTAGCTTCCTGCTATTGATGTTGATGTTTCAGCTTCATGTTGTTGTTGTTGATGATGATGTTACTCTAGCTCCATGATGTAAACGATGATGATATTGATGATGAGAAAAACTTATGATGATTTATATATGTGCCATTCAATATTACATATGTTGATGATGATGTTTCCCTCTCCTTCTCTTGATGATGTTGTATTGGGTCATGTCAGTAGAATACCCTTCTCGTTAAGGGGGAGTTTTGAAATATTGTAACTTCAAAGAATATTATAATTAATTTTGAGTTATTATCTTATAAATCAAATCCCCTTTTACGGATTGATTATGTCAGGTCTTGTATAAGATCAAATCCCCTTTTGTGGATTGATCAAACCATACTTATATGGTGGTATTTGTAAATTCGGCCCCTAGTGTTTATAAAGTGGTTTTAACCACTTCTAGACGAAGTCAACCCTACCATGTGAAGAGACATAACCCTAACGCCTCCTCTTCTAGTATTTATATGTGAGGATGGTGCCTCACTTACACACCACTCACTCATCTAGTGCACATATATTGAAGGCAGTTTCAATTGTAGGAGGAAGGATAAAAGAGGTGCATGCTCAATCTTGGTTTATTCCTTGTGTTTCCGTCTTAGTCTTGGCATTGTATTGGCAATCTATTATTGAGGAAGTTTTTTCTAGGTTTTTTCCCCCATGATGATTTCCCGAGATAAATGTTTCATACCTTGTGATTGTGTTTCTTTCAGTGATCCTCTTTATGTCGTTGTTTTGGAAATGCATTGAATGCTCATGTAATTTGAAAATAATCTAATGACAACAGTAAAAAATTAACAATAGCTACATCCAAGTCAAGACCCTGGTTGGACTACTTTCGATACCTCAAGATTCAATCTTTGAATGTTACATGTTGTTCCTAACATTAATTCTAAGGCTCAAAGAATAATGTCATCCATCAAAGGTTTTAAATGAAATTTTTTATTGAGTGCTTTTTCTACCTTCAGTTTTCTGAGAAATAATCTTTAAATGAAATTAATAATAAGACAATACAGAGGTTGTATCTCGTTATTTGAGTCACAATTCTAATGTCAAATGATGTAGAAATATTTACAAAACTGTTAAACAAAGTCATGTATCAATTACAGATAAGTCTCACCTTGTTTGCAGTAGAAGAAAAGTAGAAGATGCACCCTTGAACAAGATATAAAATGTAGTAATTCACACAGATCACAGGTCTTGTTTTACTCACAGTAATAATAGAGGAAAAGTTGTTTACTGAATCAACTCCTGGTATAATATGATCACAGTAGATGTAATACTAAATTGTAATCAATCACTCTTCAAGAATTACAGGAAGAAATTCAGAGGAATGGAAACACAGTGGGAACATATAACTCAAATTGAACGAAACTTAGAATATCTGTCTACACTTGTATTAATACTCAAAAATCGTTTCTCTATTACATTCAACAAGAAGCAGCCTTGAATAGATCTAAAATCTATGTATTTATACAAAATCTGTCACAATTGAAAATTGTTGGACTTCTTACAATATTTGACTAAAAATAGAATACATCTAAATAAAATAGCAGCATGCAAAATGAGTTTTGTTGGTGCTTCCTCTGTCTCTTCATCTGCTAGTAGATGCACTTGATTTCCTTTGATATTTGAGTCAGGAACACATGCCATTAAGGCCACCCCAATAATTTGTCTTATTGTCTTGGCCATTTGATCTCATTGCCATCTGTCCCTTCGAGTGTGTTCAGTGGGGCAAGGAATTACAGTTGGAGTCATTGGGGGGAATAATTAGATGAATATCTCAGCATAGGCTCGTTAAGGGATGGATAACGGTTACATGGAAGATTAATTGTTCACTAAAATAATGATGGGGAACAAGTGTCTAATGAGGAGGTGGGATGAGTGGATGCAAGAATGTGCGTGGTAGGGACAGACGGGGTAAGTGATTGTTGGAGGATGAAAGGTAGATTGGGTGGAGAAGGTGTACGTTGTGCATGCTTTCTCATTTTATCCTAGCTACACTTTACTTTCCATGTTCAATGCATTGGGTGCATTTGTCCATCAATGCTACCATGAACCTTGAAGGCCCAATCCTTTCATTTAATTCAAAGGCACACATATTCTTCTGTATTTGGGGAAGCTTCTCTTGGATCTTGTTCACTTCTTGGACTATGGCCTGAAACTGTGAACTTGGACTAACCAACCATTTGTTGATTTTAAGTAGATCAATCTACCTCATCTCTTGGATGGATGCCTGAGTAGATTCCTTGTTCTTTATGGAGCTTTGATGGTTCATTTCTATCTCAATCTTCCCCAAGGCCTCTGAGATATTATTCCCTTCAAACTCAATAAGTTTTTTATTTAATGAAGACAATGCCTCAAGACGAGCCTCTTTTACATCTCTGGAAAGTTTATTTCCTTCTTCCAGATTTGTTTCCCAGGATTTTGGGGTCATTTCACCTCTTACTTGTTCAGAATGAGAGAGAAGAGGAAGACCAGGGGCATTAGCTCTCTGTATCCATATGAGAACCTCTTGAAACTTGGACCAGGATGAGAAGGCCTCCTTTTCCTTGACATAGATATATTTTAGGGAAAGGTCTACTACCTGATAACATTTTTGAATAACATCTACTTTCTGATAGAGTTCTTGTTGGGCAACTTCTAGCCTCTCATTGATTTTCGATGCTTGAGTTTTGAAGGCTGAAATTTCTATCGTTGTGTTCTTTGTTAGGGTCAATATGACCTGTATCTTTTATATCAACTTGTCACGCTGAGTCACCAGACCTTGGATGGTATGTGAACTCTGGTAGAGCAGGTCAACGTTACCCTGTAACTGTTTAATTTGTTGTTGATGGTTAGTCCTGATTTGCTCAAAGTCATGGTTCATCCTGCTTATGAAAGTTTTCTTTGTATTATATATCTCATTTTGCAATTGGTCTACCAAGAGGCATTTTTGTCACAGTTGTTCAGTCAAATTCTCCACTGACCATTGATTGGTAGTGGAAAAAGCCCCTAACGAACCTGCAACTTCTTTTGCAAACTATGGACCATCATGGCCTTTCCCGTCATACACTAGTCTTTGCCTTTTAGTGATAACTCCATTCTTTTTGTGAGATTCTCTCTTCACGATTGTTCGACAACACAGGTATTCCAACAGAGGACGAACACCTTCAGTAACCACTCACATAACCAGATCAAAGATCAACACACCGATGTTTTCACGTGGTAAAACCCCTACGGGGAAACATCCACGGCCCCAGCCAACGCGG